>OZ025804.1:0-511513 GCA_964019425.1 Flectonema sp. DT1601 | reverse complement strand
CAAACCATGCTGTTGTAACTATTATGCTGATTAATTTTATTTTTACGTAACTCTTGCTGCACATTAGACTAAACTAGCTCAGTCTTCTGTTTCTCTATTGTATTCCTTTCTATTTATGAACGAACCTTTTGGGGTCAACTTACCCCGCTCATAAACAGGATATCAAGTGAACAG
The DNA here is from genome assembly GCA_964019425.1 of Flectonema sp. DT1601. NCBI lineage: Eukaryota > Euglenozoa > Diplonemea > Diplonemida > Diplonemidae > Flectonema > Flectonema sp. DT1601. Next base: position 511,339 of record OZ025804.1, on the reverse strand, counting down.
AGAATTAACCTTCTCTGTATCACAACATATCCAGTATCAAAAAAAAAAAAAAAAAAAGTTGGAAAAAAAAATTTTTATTGTTTATTATATATATTAATTAGGTCATATTTATTTAGAAGAATTTGGTATTACTTGTCGTTGTTTATTTAGAAAATACTAAGGAAGAAAGAGGAAGAAAAAAAAAAAAAAAAAAAAAAAAGAAATTAGATTTTGCATAGGCATACTTGCAGAGGAGGAGATAAACGCGGGTCCTTCAGTAAGCTCTAGTACATCGGCGGGGTAGGAAAAAAAAAAAAAAAAAAAAAAAAAAAAAAAAAAAAAAAAAGCTCATCTATCTTCGGTCTACGAACGCTTTGAGTCGGCCAGCAGTCACAAACGGACATTGAAGGCGCGGATAATTGTTGTTGCTGTGGAAACCTTGCTCTGCTGAAGAAGGAGTTGAAATTTTCCCCACCTGCATTCTGATTCGAGTTGTCTTCGAGAGTACTTTGCTTTGGTCAAAAAAAAGTTACTTATTCATCCAGCACATACGTCCTTCTCATCTTTTCTGGAGACTGGACCGCTGGTGAACGCGCAAACAGAACAAATTTTTTCTTTTGTTCTTCATTAAAACTACACTGAGACACGGTCTTCCGCAATACATCGCACGAACAGAACATATCCTTTCTTGTTCTCGTTTAAACACCGCTTTAAGACAGCGAAAAGAGCATATCCTTTTTTTTGTTCTTGTTTAAACTCTGCTTTGATACACGGTCTTCCGCTAGTCAGCGCGCGAGAAGAACATATCTTTTCTTGTTCTCGTTTAAACTTTGCTTTTAAGACCTGCAAACAGAGCAAATCTTTTTTTTGTTCCTGTTAAAACTCTTTTTTAAGACAAAGCGTTACGAATCAGCCTGCGGGAGAGGAGAAGGAAGAACTCTCTCACTAGCTTTGTTTGGTGCCCGTGGTGGTGACTACCATTCTGCGTCGGAACTGTACGGGGGTGACCGCATAGACAGAAGAGTTCGGAAAGCGGAGGATACGCGAGCCAGAAAAAAAAAAAAAAAAAAAAAAAAAAAACCTACTCCACACACACGTACAGGGCTAACAAGGAGAAGAGCAGGTAAGTCGATTGTCTTTTTTCGGGTTCCATACACAAATCATCCACAGCGAAGAGAACGGAAAAGGAAGAGTAGCAAAAAAAAAAAAAAAAAAAAAAAAAAAAAAGAGAGAATGGAGAAAACAATGTTACTGTGTGGGTACGTGCTGCTGTGGGCACTACTAAGTGGAACGAGGGCGCAACAGACGTCCGGAGTGGGTAAGCAGAGGTTAGCCCCAGTGCCAGGCGGATGGCACACCCCTCTTTTCACAACGCTGGACAAAGGCCCACTGTTTTCATCGCGCATCAGCCGACGCGTAACACGCCCGATCCCCCCGCACCCATTTATAACCCCCAACAGCTCAAACAGCCCCAACAATACGGCAAGCGGACGCGCTTTCCAACATGGACGAGAGGGGGTGTGGGTCCCGCGGAGGGGAACGGAAACGGCCGGGAACCGGGTGAGGCGAGACCACCCAAAGCCACCTCCAGACAAGGGAGGAAGGGAGCTCCTGAAGAGGGCGTCCCCGAAAGTGGCGTCCAAGGCGGCAAGGCGGCTGGAAAGGAGGAGGAGGAAGCTGCTGAAGGAACGGCAGGAGAGGTGGGAGCGGTGGGCGGGAGAGTTGGAGAAGTTCCACGCCAGGCGAGAGAGGTTCCGCGCGGAGACAGAGAGGCCAAGGAAGAACAAGGCGGAGACACCGAGGAAGCGACGGGCAGGGCCCGAAAGGGACTGGACAAAGCCAGGAGGGCACAAGGCGGAGCCCAGACCATGGTATGCGAGGCCGTCAGACCTGGCAGGAGGAGGGCAAAGCAAGGGGAGGACGAAGTGCCCGGTGGTGGGGTGCAGCGTCTGGGTGAGGGGTGACCTAGAGTACCACTTCAAACAACACCTGAAGGGAGTGGTACCGGGGGAGGTAACGGCCCAGATGGCATCCGACAGACTCGGAAAGCAGATCTGCAAGGCCTGCGGGGAGCTGAGTACCGGATTGGTGCACCAGACAGTGAGGTGTCGGGAGATGTTGGACCTCAAGGGACGGCTGGGGGTAGCGACGGGACCCACGCCGGAACTGGCAAGCCTGAAGTGCGAGGGAGCAAAAGTATTCCGGGTGATTGGGGATGGGAATTGCCTGTTCAGGAGTGTGTGCCAACTCCTAGAGACGCCAGAGGGGTGGAAGGGCAGACATGGAGAGCTCCGCAGGAGAACGGCAGGATACCTGACCAAGAACAGGGAAAGGTTCGAGGTCTTCTTCCAGGACGCGGACGCATTCGGAGTATATGCGAGGGCGTTGGAAGAGGATGGATGCTGGGGCGATGCATTGGCCCTACAGGTCATGGCAGAGGACCTACAGTGCCGCTTCGTCGTCGTGGTGAGGACGGAAACGCTGGTGGTGGAAGGGCCATCGGACCCGAAGCGGACGCTGGTCTTGACCCTGCAAAACGGGTGCCACTACGACCCAGTGGAGGCATCCGAGGACTGCGTCGCGCGGCTGCTACAGAGCGCCCGGAGGTTGGAGTTAGTGTCGCCAGGCCCGCTGTCGCAAGCAGCAGGAGGCGAGCCGGCAGTGCTGCAGACAGCCTCCCGACAGGCCCAGCTGCACGAGTGCCCCCAAGCGGAGTGCCCGAAACACAAGGGAGGCTTCGAGGAGTGGGCGGAGCTCCTAAGACACGTGGACGAGCACGCATTCAGTGGCAACCCGCTGACGCATGGACAGTTGGCGAGGCTAGGCCTCCGGGAATGTCCGGTGTGCTGTGGGATCATCGGGCAGGACCAGCCGATGCATCCGGGGTGCAGTGAGAAACTGCAGAAGGTCCAACTGGGGGACGTGTACACGGCGTTCCGGAAGCGGGTGCTGGAGAGCCAGAGCTTCCCCTCTTTGGAGGAAATAGCCAGCAGGAGGAGGCCGATAGCGAAGAAGCTGCCGGTGTCCCTGTTGCATCATCTGGGGCGAGCACTCAAGCTGTCGCTCGACCTAGTCGTGGAGCGGAACGATGAGTGGGCATGGAAGCTGCTCTTGATGCTCCCGACATGTACACTGCGGAGGATACGGAGGGGGGGTAGGAGGTTGTCGACCAGCGATCTGACAGGGGCGGTCGACGACCTGCAAGCATGGATTCGGGGGGAATTTGAGGGACTGTGGAAAGCGGCGGCCCCCCGCAAGGCGACGGGAAGGCCAGCAGTGAAAGAGGCGGGGCAAAAAGGAAGGAACGACAGGGCCACGTCGCTAGCGAGGGAGGGTTGCCTGTCACAGGCGATCTCGGCCCTAGACGCGCCGCCGCCAGCAGAACGAACCGAGAAGGTGCTGGAGCAGATGCGCACCCTACACCCGAGGGCGAGCGGACCCCCATCGGCCACGGCAGGGCAGGAGGTGCAGATAGCAGAGGTGGAGCTGCTAGCATGCCTACGCTCCTTCCACAGGGGGTCGAGTGGAGGGCCTTCGGGCCTCGCGCCGCAACACCTGAAGGACGTGGTGGAGCGGGGTGAGGTGCCGGGGCTGGTAGCCTCGATCACGGAGGTGGTGAGGATTCTGGCGAACGGGAGGGCGCCGCGGGAAGTAGCGCCGCTGCTGGCGGGGGCGAACCTGACGGCGCTGGAGAAAGAAGGGAAGCCGGGGGAGCACCGGCCAGTCGCGGTGGGGGAAACATGGAGGCGGCTGGTGGCGAAGATCCTGTGCGGGGCATATAGGTCCCAGGCGAGGAGCTCGTTGCTAGAAGTGAGACAGCTGGGAGTAGCGGTGTCGGGGGGAGTGGAGGCGGCGGTGCACACCCTGCATGAGTTCCGCGCGGAGCACGCGCTCTCGTCACAGAAAGTGTTCGTGAAGATAGACTTCTCGAACGCCTTCAACTGCGTGAAGAGGGGGGCGTTCCTGGATTCGACGAGGGATACCCTGCTGGAGAGCTGGGTCAGCTGGTGTTACGGAGCGCCGACGTGGTTGCTGTTTGGGGACGAGAGGCTGAGCTCGGAGGAGGGCGCTCAGCAGGGGGATCCGTTGGGTCCCTTGCTGTTCTCGCTGGCAATCAAGCCGGCGCTGCAGAAGGTGTTGGAGGCGAAGCCGGAGTTGGCGTGCTTCTACCTGGACGATGGGCTGGTGGCGGGCACCCTGGAACAGGTAGACAAGGCCCTCCAAATCCTGCAGAAGGAGACGGCGGAGCTGGGGCTGACGCTGAGGCCGGACAAGTGCCAGACGCACGTGCTCGACTCAGCCCAGAACACCCTGCCCTTGGGGTGGGGGTTGGAAGGGATGAGACCCCCACTGTACAACGGGGACTTCCTGGGGGCACCGTTCGGGACGGAGGAACACTGCCAGGAGTTCGTCGACAGGAAGGTGGCGCAGCTGGAGAAGAAAGCGGAGCTGCTAGCAGACCTGCAGGACCGGCAGGTGGCCATGGTGCTCCTAAGGCAATGCATGGGCTTCTGCAAGGTGACCCACCTGATGCGATGCTGCACGCATGGGAAAATGGACACCTCGATGCGGAAGGTGGACGAGCTGATGAGGTCCACGGCGAGCCGAGTGTTGGGCCTGACACTGGAGGGGCCAAAGTGGATGCAAGCACAACTGCCGACCCGGATGGGGGGATTGGGGCTGCGGTCATGTGCAGAGCACAGGGGAGCAGCACTATTGGGATCCCTGGAATTAGTCCAAGGGGTGAGCAAGTCACTGTGGGAGGGGTTCAAGGGGGTGCTGATGCCAGCACTGAAGAAGGGGTTGAACCTCGCCCTCCCGGAGGAGCTAAGGATAGAAGAAGACGGGCCGGGGCCGAACCCCCAGAGGCTGTCCTCGGCGAAACTGGACCAGGTCAAGAGAGACTGCCTGCTGGCGGGGGCGAATGACCCGCGCGATAAAGGGAGGCTGCTCTCCCTGCGCATGGATAAGGCGAGCGCATGGCTGCAACAAGCAGATGAAGAGTGCGCGATGGACCCAGAGACGTTCAGGATCGCATGTGGGATGCGATTGGGCGCAGCGCTGTTCGCGGAAGGGGCAGTATGCAGGATATGCTCAGGCCCACAGGATAGGCAGGGATACCATGCCTCAATCTGTATCAAAAACGGCCACGTGCACCAGCGACACGAGAGGGTGAAGGAGGAGTTCATCTCCATCTTTAAGCAGGCGGGATTGCCGCTGCTGAGAGAACCCAGCCACCTACTGGGACCCAACAAGCAGAGACCGGGGGACTGGTACTGCCAAGAGGGGCTGAGGGAGGGGAGAGGCAGAGCCTTCGACATCACAGTGGTAAACCCGGGGAAAATTAAATTGTATAAAACCCCGGGGCAAGCCGCGAGAGAAGCAGAGTCCCTGAAAGGGAACAAGTACGCGGAGCAGTGCACGAAACACGGGATTAATTTCTCGACAATCGCGCTGGAAGCGTACGGAGGGATGGGACGGGAAGCAGTGGGGACCCTGAAGAAGTTGGTGCAGATCTGCGCAACGAACTCGACGGTGCCACACCGGGAGATCGCGGGGGAGATGGCGAGGAGGATCTCGACATCGGTGGTAGTGGCGACGGCGGAAGCACTGAGAGCGAGGGAGGCGTCGGTGGCGATGGACTCAGTGAACCCATTGCCAAGGACGAAACCGCCGCCCGAGATGACGGAGAAGCCGACATCACAAGAGAGAGAACCAAGACCGAGAGCGGAAACGGAAGAGATCCAGCAGCCGGAAGTAATGCGACAGTCGGCAGGACCGCCCCCGACGATGAGGGGTTTGCCGAACATCGGGAACTCCTGCTACCTCAACGCGTCCGTACAGTGCCTGCTGAAGGGCACGGCACTGACACAAGTGCTGACGGGGAAGGAGGAAGTGGGGATGTCGGGCCTCCTGAGTGGAGTGGTCAAAGGGAGTGGGGAGTGCCTGGAGAAGCTGTCCGAGATGTTCGACCCGCTACAAGACAGGCGGCAGGGGGAGGTAGTAGGAACCCTGACGTCCATAGTAGACGCCCTGTTGGAGGAGAAGAAAGAGGTGTGCGAACCGTTGTTCTCGGCAGTACAGCTGAAACAGCTGGTCTGCACGGGATGTGCGGACGCCTCCGGATCGACGGATGAGTTGACGCTGATCCCACTGTGTGGCCGTACACCACAAGTGAGGCTTCAGCCGACGAAGGAGAGAGTCGAGCGGTCCTGCGAGAAGCTGTGCGGCAGCAATGAGGCCACGCTGGAAGAGAGTTTCGCCTCGCTCCCAAGCTCCTTGATCTTCCAGAGAGACAAGCAGGACACGCAAGGGTCCTTGGGATGGGAAGAGCGCTTCCAGGTGCAGGTCGGGGAGAGGGTGATGACGTACCAGCAAACGGGAGCGATCGCACACCTCGGGAGTGACAACGCGGGGCATTACGTGTCATACACGTGGGACGGAGTAGGCTGGCAGAAGCAAGACGACAAGGCAATAAGCCAAGTGTCGACAGAGGAGATCCACGGGACGAAACCAGTAGTAGTGGTCTACTCGAGGGTGGAGGGATCGACCCAAGAGGACGTCGGGGTGCCGGTGAGATGGATTCCGGTGGCGAACAAGGACCGGATGGAGGTACGCGAGGCACCGTCGTCGGAGGAGGACACCGCGGGGTACACGTCCAGGGAAGAGGCGGAGTGTGTCCTCCGGACGCGAGTAGTAGGGGGGCAGACGCAGCGCAAGCTGCTCTTACTGGTATCGAGCGTCTGGAACGCGGAGATGGAGAAGCTGGGGGCGGCGGCATGCCTGATACACATGGGAACGCTCGACAGGAGGTTCACGTGGTCGGGCTGCCTACCGACATGGGACGAAGCGACTGCGGAGTACGTGGCAGCGCTGCTAGGGCTCAACGCGATCAGGGAGAGATCGCAACTGCTGGGGGGTGAGACACAGATCGAGGTGGTCACACCGCAGCAGGGGTGGGGAGCCGAGCAGCAGGAGGCGCTGAAGTTGGTAGCGCTCCCGTCGGTGATAGAACACCAGGTGACGGAAAGCTCACGAGGGGTGGAGAACCTGGCCCTCTGGGAAGCGGAATCGGCGGCATGGGACGAGCCGGTGGAACTCTCGGAGGACGGGCTCGACTACTTGGTGATCGAGCTGGAGATGAATCTGGGGCTGTCCCAATTGAGGGGAAAGGCGGTGGAACCGGATGAATCCCAGTCGCTCCCAGGAGGGTCGACGGCATCAGGCGAAGACAGACCACGAGCCGAAGCGCCAGCCCAGGTGGAAGCGCAGACGACGGAAGCACAAGGAGCGGAAGCAGTAGGGCTGAGAGACGAGCCAGCACAGGAAGTGGGACAACCCGAGGAAAAAGAGCCCCCATCCCCCGACCCCCCGTCGAAGGAGGAGAAGCTGTATGCGGTGGCGGTGGGATGGAAACCGGGAGTGTATGCATCGTGGGAGGAGGCGAAGGCACAGACGGAAGGGTGCTCGAATGCGACACACCAGAGTTTCTCCTCCAGGAAGGAGGCGGACAGGTTCGTAGAGAGGTGGCAGCCGGAGACCAGGGAACCGACCCGGGCCACGGAGGGAGTCAGCCCACGTAAGTGGTACGCAGTGGCGAGGGGCAGGGCGGTAGGCCTGTTCCAATGCTGGAACGAGGCGAACTCGATGGTGTCAGGCTACGCGGCGGCGAGACACAAGAGTTTCGCAAGCAAGGGGGAGGCGGAGGGATACCTCCGAACCCACCTGCTGGGGGAGGTGGTTGGCGAAGTAGGGACGAGGTACACCTTGGTGTACGCATGCGAGGAAGACCCGGTAACGGGCCGTCTGGGGGCGGCGGCGAGCTGGTTGGACACACACCGTTTCGAGGTGTTGGGCACATGGTCAGCTGGCCTGCCAGCGGGAGACACACACTGGGGGCGATACTTCGCAGCCCTGGTGGGGCTGGTAGCGGCCAAGGCGTGTGGAGGCCTCGTCCCAGCGGAGGCATCCCTGCTGCTGCGAGGAAGCACGACACACTGGTCGACGGGCCAGAGAGAGGTGCTGGAGGAGGCGGAGTTGATGGGGAGGCGTACGACGCTGGTGGAGATGCCAGAGAGGATGAGAACACACGCGACGGAGGAGGCTGAAAAAGCGGCGAAGGAGGGCTCGACCTCAGTGACGGAAGCCGTGATGAAGGTTTTCACAGAGGGGGCAAAGAACTGCCTGGGACACGGGACACAGACGGGTCCCTTCACGGTGCGGTGGGAGGGAAGACAACTGCGTCTGGAACCCCAGTACACAGAAGAGGGGACGGGATCGTCAGGCGGCCGAGAGTCGGTGGAAGGAGAAGACGCGAGGGTAGAGGGCCGAGACGAGCAGAGCCCGGTCCCAACCCCGAAGGGGGCCGTGCAAAGGGTAGAGGCGGGAGTCCTGGAGTTGAGCTCGGAAGGGTCGGAGGGAGATGACGATAGATCATCCTCCCCAGCGACAGGGCAGGACGAAGGGAACGGTTCCATGTCGGGAGGCTCCTTGGGGAGTCCAGGGACGTCGGACATGGAAGCAGAAGAACAGACGGACGAAAGGGACCAGTCAGTAGACCCGTCGGCAGCAGAGACCTCAGGCGAAAACCATCACCTGGCCGAGGACCTGCAAGCCGAGAAGGGGGACGAGCTGGACGAGACGTCCCACCACTCAGGAGAGCCACCGTCGTCAGACGGCATGGACGGAGTGGAGGGGTTGGAGGACCTGGAAGACTCACAGTCGGAGATGGAAGTTGACGGAGAAAATGTGACGGAAGGGTCAGTAGTCCAGTACGTCGAGGAGACGTCAGAGGACGTGGTCCAGGTGGCAGAGTCGGACACAGAGGAGGAGGGATCGTCAGACTCCCAAATGACCATGACGGTCGATGAACAGGAATGGGAAGAGGGAGCGGCGCCCGAGGGGAACGCAGGTCAGATGGCCTGGATGCTGGGACTACACCCAGAAGGAGGGAACGCGGAAACACGACGGGAGGGCCAATCGGAGCCCCTTTCAAAGCTGGTGAACTCAGGCGAATCAAAACCAATGGCCGAGAGATCCAGTTTGGGGGCGAAGATGGGACCACGCGCAGTGGGTAGTGACGGGAGCGGGGAAGACGCAGAGAGATCGCCGGGCACGGTGTCGACACCGAGCACGAGAGGGAGGACGAAGTACAGAAAGGGAATGGAGGAGGAGAGGGAGGAGTGTGTGTCGCCGAAGACAAATACGGGAAGGGGACGCACGAGAGGCCGGAAGGCAAAGACGAGGGCAAAGGGGGCCGGAAAGGAGGACCCAAGTCCGCAGGTGTTGCAGGCGGAAATGGGAGAGTCCACCCCGAGCTCAGGTGAACGGCAGGCGAGGAGGAGGTACAGGAAGGGAGAAGAGAGGGAGAGGATAGAGGTTCTCTCCCCAGACCCGAGCAGGAAAGCGAAGAGGAAGAGACGCAAGCAGAAGGAACCGGAGCCAGTGGAGGGCACCACGAGGGAACAGGCGCCGCGGAGTTACAACAGGAAACCCACACTGCGTCGGGTAGGTAAGGGAGACACACCCGACACAATGGGGTACGCACACGGGCCCCCGGGCTCCCTGACCTCGTTCACGGACGCGGGCGTACGCCCGGAGCCGGCGGAGCGAGACGGACAAGGTGTGGCAGGAGTAGAGTTGGTCACAAGGTCGTCGTCACAGAGTGAGAAAAGCACCCAAGGAGAGATGAGGGAGAGAGAAGGGGATCCAACGCGAAGGGTCCTGGACTTCTCGTCGAAAGGGGGAAGGCGCTAGGGACTCCACGAAGGAGGTCTCAAGAGTCGAGGAAAAGACAGAGCCAAGACCCCAGAGCCAACCCAAAACACATGGTAGAGGACGAGGGAGAACAAGAGCGGGAGCGAGGTTAGAAACGTGACCAAAGCCCCCGCGAAGCAGGAGACACAACCTGCAACCAGACCCCCCCAAAAAAAAAAACCCCGGTCAACGAGGCAAACTCGGACCAAAACATGCTTTTCACCCCCCCCAGGAAACACCGACCAGTGGAGCCAAAGGCCGCACACATATTATAAAAATCAAAGGCCGCCCCCCAACCCAAGAAAAGGATGAAAAACTTTCAAGCGAAAAAACTTGACGTCCGTACGCCCCAGAGATCAAAGGACGGACGACTCACACCCCCTTCTTTCGCCCCATTTTATTTACTGGTACAGCGACAAATGTAAAGCTGGGTAGACGACGAATTATCTTTTGTGCACAGAGACAAGGGGTCCATGAGAACAAAGGATCAAGAGAAGAAGTGCACATTCCCCATCCCAAACCCAGAAACATGAGAACTCATTAAATTGAAGGGTCATGTCTTTTCAAGTCGAAAAATGCTTAAATGCTAAAGAAGACTGTCGTCCCCAGCTCGCGGGTTTTCCCTGTCGCTGTATGTCGAGACAACGATCAGAGTCAGTAGAAAGATTTTACAAATTTGCTGTAAAATGAGAAAGGACAAAGAAAGTAGTTTCCATTTTATCTTCCCGAAAAAAAAAAAAAAAAAAAAAAAAAAAAAAAAAAAAAAAAAAAAAAAAAAAAAAAAAAAAACAAAAAAAAAAAAAACAAAAAAACAAAAAAACAAAAAAAACAAAAAAAAAAAAAACAAAAAAACAAAAAAACAAAAAAAAAAAAAAAAAAAAAAAAAAAAAAAAAAAAGAATCAAAGGAAAGAGTAGAGTGCAATAGTATAGTCTTGCAAGCATGGCAAGCGCATTAGCATGTCTGTTAGCTGGTATGTCGAAGGTACACACACTGGGTGAACTAGAAAAGGTCCGCGCCCCCGGGAACACCGACCTACTAAGTCCTGGAAGTGTCACCACGATTAATGATTGTTGCCCGTCTCACTGTTTTGATATCGCTGCTCTTGACTTCTCTGATCTTAGTTCCCGGTCATGCTACGATTGTGCCTCTATTCTGGCACAACCGATGGTCTGTGAGTCCGACGATAGCGTCACGTTCGATGAGGATAAGAGACACAGCTCAAAAGGCCTGGGGCACGGGCAGGTATGTGTTGACCCAACGCTTGCGGCCGTGACGGCGAGTGTGTTCGATGAGAACAAAGGTCGATCTCCGATGTGTACGACGGATGGACGGACGTACGATGACCCGATTCTGCGAACAGACGGCACCTGGGGGTGTGAATACGTACCTCTACCTGTTAGCTGTTCAGAAGTCACCGACCTACTAGGTCCTGGAAGTGTCACCACGATTAATGACTGTAGCCCGTCTCACTGTTTTGATATCGCTGCTCTTGACTTCTCTGGTCTTAGTTCCCGGTCATGCTACGATTGGGCCTCCATTCTGACACAACCGATGGTCTGTGAGTTTGACGATAGTGTCACGTTCGATGAGGATAAGGGACACAGCTCAAGAGGCCTGGGGCACGGGCAGGTATGTGTTGACCCAACGCTTGCGGCCGTGGCGGCGAGTGTGTTCGATGAGAACAAAGGTCGATCTCCGATGCGTACGACGGATGGACGGACGTACGATGACCCGATTCAGCAACCGTTCTCTGCTGTAACCGCTGCTCCTGGCATCCTGTGTACTCGTAAATCCGAAAAAGATTCGGACTTTACATGTGGGCAGGCAGGAATTGATACTTCTCCAGCTGCGGGGTCGTCGGCTACGGGAACAGATGAGCATATAAGTGAGGGGCCGAACGCGAGCTGCGTGTCGGAGAGAGACTACAAGAGTGAGTGTCCTCCTCCGTCGTCCGGCGGAGCCCCAGCGCTGACAGCCGTGGCGGTATGTGTGTTCAATAAGTGCAAGGGTCGATCTCCGAAGTGTACGACGGGTGGACGGACGTTTGGTGACCCGATTTTGCAGACAGGGTACGGTTCGGACGCGGAAAATTCTAGGAGGGGCATGGCCACGACTGAGTACGATACGCACGAACACGCGGTTTGCGCCATCTTGAGCCGTCCTGAGGGAGCCAGCACGGCGGATAGTGTAGCAGTGCAGGCAAGTAGGGATCCGGCGAATGCAACCGAGTGGACATGCGCCAGCGATGAGCCGGCTGTGGGATCTGCAACAACCAAGGCGACGGAGTGTGGTAGTAACAGGAGCTCCGTAAGCACCGCCCATGCCACCGGCGACCAGACCTGCCATGGTGCCAACTGGACCTATTCCTCACAGAACAAACTCACCTGCGAATGTCGGCCTCTGTCAATTGCCAATACGGCCGGAGTGGTGGAATCACACACTCTAGGAGAGCTGGATAAGGTCCGCGCTCCCGGGAGCACTTTGGCGATGGCTGTCGCGTTAGCACGGGTGCTTCTCTTCGTAGGAGCGAACATCTGTGCGAGGGGAGGGTACACTGTAGGATGTGAGGACGGGGTGACAATTGCTGGAGTTGCAGGAGGTGCGATTATGTATACGCGTGACGAGGTCGTCGGTGAAGCCACAGATGCCGCTGGAGAGGGGGATGGCGTTCCGGAGGGTGGTGGACTCTTGTCTACTCGTGAACACGACACAGCACGGGGAGGCTTGCTTCCTCCGTACGCCGAGCGGGTAACTATCGGCGATTTGAGCTCTAACAGCTTAATCAGGCTGCGGGTCGCCACTATTGAAGGTCACTTCTCGCACTATTCAGAAGTCACCGACCTACTAGGTCCTGGTAGTGTCACCACGATTAATGATTGTTGCCTGTCTCACTGTTTTGATATCGCTGCTCTTGACTTCACTGGTCTTAGTTCCCGGTCATGCTACGATTGGGCCTCTATTCTGGCACAACCGATGGTCTGTGAGTTCGACGATAGTGTCACGTTCGATGAGGATAAGGGACACAGCTCAAAAGGCCTGGGGCACGGGCAGGTATGTGTTGACCCAACGCTTGCGGCCGTGACGGCGAGTGTGTTCGATGAGAACAAAGGTCGATCTCCGATGTGTACGACGGATGGACGGACGTACGATGACCCGATTCTGCAAACAGGCAGCACCTGGGGGTGTGAGTACGTACCTCTACCTGTTAGCTGTTCAGAAGTCACCGACCTACTAGGTCCTGGAAGTGTCACCACGATTAATGATTGTTGCCCGTCTCACTGTTTTGATATCGCTGCTCTTGACTTCTTTGGTCTTAGTTCCCGGTCATGCTACGATTGGGCCTCCATTCTGACACAACCGATGGTCTGTGAGTTTGACGATAGTGTCACGTTCGATGAGGATAAGGGACACAGCTCAAAAGGCCTGGGGCACGGGCAGGTATGTGTTGACCCAACGCTTGCGGCCGTGACGGCGAGTGTGTTCGATGAGAACAAAGGTCGATCTCCGATGTGTACGACGGATGGACGGACGTACGATGACCCGATTCTGCAAACAGGCAGCACCTGGGGGTGTGAGTACGTACCTCTACCTGTTAGCTGTTCAGAAGTCACCGACCTACTAGGTCCTGGAAGTGTCACCACGATTAATGATTGTTGCCCGTCTCACTGTTTTGATATCGCTGCTCTTGACTTCTTTGGTCTTAGTTCCCGGTCATGCTACGATTGGGCCTCCATTCTGACACAACCGATGGTCTGTGAGTTTGACGATAGTGTCACGTTAGATGAGGATAATGGACACTGCTCGAGAGGCCTGGGGCACGGGCAGGTATGCGTTGACCCAACGCTTGCGGCCGTGACGGCGTGTGTGTCTGATGGGTACAAGAATCGATCTCCGATGTATACGACTGATGGACGGGCGTACGATGGCCCGATTATGCAAACAGGTGGCATCTGGGGGTGTGAATGCGTGTATCCTCTACCTGTTAGAGCCACAGGCCTAACTTCTTCGGTAAGGAAGGCGGAGGGAGTGACCGACGATATCCGCGCAACCGACATCCGGGCGAGTGTGGACCGGACAGAATACGGTTCGGACGCGGAAGATATGTTGGTGGACGAGTGCTGGGAGTCCCTCCGGAACCTGACGGGGAAGGCGACTGCGCTCCTGACGATGACCCGGAGGTGGGAACCCCTACGTTCGGAAAGGTACTTCCCCTTGTTGATACCTTCGTGTCTTGCTAGGCGAGAAGGCCGGCGGTACCTCCCTGACGAGAACCAGATCCGAAGGGTTGAGGTGGAGGAGAGGGAGGATCTGGGGCGAACGGTGTGGGAGAGGCCCATGGCGGCCCCCCGGAACAGAAAGGCCGAGAAACGATGGGAGCGCCTGCGGAGAAGTATGTCTCTGAAGAAAGGTACACGCCCGGCAGCCCCGGAAGTCCGCATGAGGGTCCCGTCAGGGTGCAGACAGCGCCCGCATGAGATGGAGGGTGGCGGGATGAGCTGCCCGGCGTGTGACGAGAGGTTCACGTCAAAGACGGGCCTCCGGAAGCATGTGTACGGGGTGCACGGGCAAGGATTCTCGGAGAAACAGTGGGAGGCGGTGGACCTGAAACCCTGCAAGAAGTGCGCCAGAGGTGGAGGGGAACCGCACCCACTGTGCGACAACCTGATCCGAGCGGAAGCGCGACGTGCGGAGGGTGGCGGGGACGCGATGGGGAGGCTGAAGTCGAAGTGGCCGGAGGTGACGGTTTCACGGACGAGGCCGAACGGAGACTGCCAGTTCAGGGCGATCCTCACGGCGAAGAAGGTCTGGAATCCGAGGGTCGGTACGCAGGGACTGCGGGGACACGTGGCGGACGCCTTGCTGGTTGACCCTGAGGGAGACCGGTGGTTCACGGACGGGAGCTCGAAGGAGAGTTTCGCACAGGGCGTAAGGACGAAAGCCTGGGGAGACAATACCACCCTGCAAGTGGCCGCGAATCTCTTGCACACAGTGATCGTGGTGACGGAGGGGGACAGACACCGCAAGTTCTTGCCCGCGAGCCGAGACCACCCCGTGCCGGTCTGGCTGCACCTACGAGGGAGCCACTACGAAGCGGTAGTGGGGGCGTCGCGCGAGTCGTTGGAACAGGTAGAAGGCGAGGCCGAGGCGGTCCACATCACCGGGGCGGCGGATGAGGACCCTGACCAAGCAGCCAAACGGATGGGGCTGGGAACGGGAGCGAAGGCAGGTACGATGGGGAACGGACCCTTCTTCTGCCCACGGAGCGATTGCTCGAGGTCAAGGGCGCAGCAGCACAGCGGGTATGACTCAATCGCGGGGCTGATGGCGCACCTGACCAGGCAACACCTGCTCTCAGATAGACCCCTGTCGGAGCCGGAGCTGAGGGCCCTGGACGCGAGACCCTGTGCGTTCTGTGGAGGCCTCACGAAGAGTAAGACGGGGTCGCACCCTCGCTGTCGGAAGGCGTCCCTGGGAGACTACAAGGCTGGGGAGCACCTCTCGGAAGAGCCGACGATAGGGCCTGAGACACCGGGAGCGGAGACGCTGCCCTCGTGGGCGGAGATAGGGAGTTCACCCGTGAGAGTCCCCAAGAGGGTGGACGACCGCTTAACAGTGCTCTGGGCGAGGGCCCTGAGGGAGGTGCTGCAGAGAGTGGTCTCCGACAACAATGTAGGGGCCTGGAAACTGTTGCACATGCTCCCGAAGGCCTGTCTGGGTTTACGTGTGGAAAGGAAGGGAAGGGGAGTGGAGAGCGGGGAGGAGGAGGTCACGAACCGTGTGCGGACGACTGCAAGGCTAGAACAGTGGATGCGTGGGGAGTACACGGAGCTGTGGAGCTCCATGGAAACCAAGGCGATCAAAGGGAAGGGCAAGGTACTTTCATTGAAGGAGAGATACGAGAGGTGCAGCGCCATGAGTAGAAGGGGGAGGTACTCGCAAGCGAATGCATGCCTAGTCTCCAGCGGGCTGGCCCCAAACTCGGCGGAAGTACTGCAAGCCATGCAGAAGATCCATCCGGAACCATTACACCCGAATCAAGATGTCGTGGGGGTGAGGACTGGAGTGGTGACCTTCGACCCCGAGCTGGCTTTGACGTGCCTGAGGGAGTTTCCGAAGGACACAGGTGCGGGACCGTCCGGTTTGAGCGTGGAGCTGCTGAAACAGGCCCTAGATACAGGCGAGAAGGGTCTGTTACCGCTGCTGTGCGCCTCGATGGAGCTGCTCGCGAGAGGGAGAGTGCCGAAGGAAGCGGCCTCCCTGATTGCGGGGGCGAGGCTGGTCGCGCTCAGGAAGGAACCGGTGGGTTACCGTCCCATCGCAGTTGGAGAGAGCCTCAGGAGATGGACATGGAAGACACTGCTGCACCAGGTGAGGCCGAAGATCCCATCGCTACTGCGGCCGGGAGGACAGCTGGGGGTGGCGGTGCCCTGCGGCGTCGAGGTCATGTACACCCTCGTGAAGGAGTACGCGGCGAGGAACATGGGACGCGGGAAGGCGATCCTCACGATAGACTTCGAGAACGCCTTCAACTGCATCTCAAGGTTGGCGTTCTTGAAGGAGCTGGCGGCTGCGTTACCGGAACTGCTACCGTGGGCCCTGTGGTGCTACGAGACGGAGACGGATCTCTTCTTCAACGAGGAACTGATCAAATCGCGGGAAGGAGCGCAGCAGGGAGACCCTGCAGGGCCGCTGCTCTTTGCGATAGGGATCAGATGCCTGCTGAATAAGCTGCGGGATAGGGGACTGGACAACAGCCTATGGTACCTGGACGATGGTGTGCTGATGGGGAGGGTGGAAGTCCTGCAGCATTCGTTTGACTTCTTGGTGGAGGAAGCGGCACAGCTGGGACTGAAGGTGAAGGTAGCCAAATGCTGCTTCATACCCTTGGGGGGCTGCACAAAGCCGACGGGCAAACTGGCGGAAGTAGAAACGGCGCCCGACGGCAATTTCACGATCCTCAAGCTGCCAGTGGGAAGTAGCGGTTATTGCAGCAAGTACCTGCGAGATTATGTGGGGAAGCTGCGAGGGGTGAGTTCGCGGTTGTCGGGGATGCCAGATAGGCACGCGGCGCTCACCCAGCTGAGGTACTGTCACTCGTTCGGTAAGATGGTTTACCTAATGAGGTCCATGCGGCTGGGCGACATGGCAGCGGGATTGGAGGAGTTTGACGTCGCGATCCGTGATACCCTAGAGAGCTTTGTGGGACCTGGGATGGGAGCGGAGGAGTTGATGCAGGTAGAACTGCCGATCAGGGGAGGTGGAGTGGGGTTGCGGAGCACGGTGAGACATGCTGCTGCGGGTAGAGCGGCATCGATGACCGCGACCCGGCTGCTCTGCGAAGAGTTTGACCCACACTACAAGGCGGACGCTGATGAGTGGGGAAGAGTCCAGCGAACTCTCAAGGCCTCAATACCAGACTTGGGTGACCTCAGCTTGGAGAAGCCGATCAGTCAGAGGGAGCTCTCGGCGAGGATTGACAAGACCCTGCGCGGGAAGCTGATGCAGTTAAAGGGCTCGGACAAGTCGCTATTGGCCCACTTCAGAGCGGCCTCGATGCCAAGGGCAGGAGCGTGGCTGGCAGAGGCGTCTGAGGAGGGGACCCAGGTAGACCCGAAGAGTCTGAGGCTGGCCCTGAGAGGCATGCTCGGCATGGAGGTGTTGATGCGCGGGCAGCTGTGCCGCAGATGCGGGACGAAACTGGACGCGCATGGTGTGCACGCGGGTGTGTGCAGGACAGGAGGGAGCCCGATAATAAGGCACAACCTGATCCGCGACTATTTAGCTGGGAGGGCCAGAGAGGTGGGCTTCGCGGTGGAGACCGAACCGAAAAAGCTACTGAAGGGGGGAACCAAACCCGCGGATCTATTGCTCACAACGGCGGCGCATGGAACAGTGGCGGGTGGGAACGTCGGGCTGACCGCCTACGACGTAACCGTACTCGAAGTGAGCACCGTGACCTCCGTGAGCAGAGGGTCGCACAAGGATGCCCGACAGGCGATCCAAGTCAAGGAGCGCGAGAAGATTGCGAAGTACGGGAGGGAATGCACCGAGCAGGGTGTGAATTTTGTCCCGCTGGTGTTCACCAGAGAGGGTGCGACAAACCAGGCGGCTGCGGCTTTCATGAGGGCGATTGCCATGAGATCGGCGACACCGAGGGAAGCGTGGTGTCGAGTGACAAGGGAAGTATCGACGATATTGGCGGTCTCGTGGGCGAGGGCGGTGGCGGACAGGGGAGACGTAACGGCACCTGACGGGGAACTAACGCTGATCACGCAGCATGAGCAGGTGGAGGCGGAACTGTCCTGGGACCTGTGGGCGGCGGATCAACCCGAAGGGCTGGAGGCCTGCGAAGTTGCGGATCTGGAGGCGGCCCTACAGGCAATGAAGGTGTCCGAGAGTGAGGTCCGGAAGCCGCTAGATAGTTCTCCCGACGCGGGGCGGGTGGAGGAGGCCGCGCCGAGGGAGAGGCTACTCTCTTATGTAGTCGGCGGGAAGCAAGACTGCAGGTGGGCCCTCTCGGAACCGATCGGCTTCTCGAACGGTGGTGGGACCTGTTACGCCGGAGCGACGGTAGCCTCGTTGGCCTGGTCCACGCCGCTGATGGGATTCCTGGAGATGAAGAGGACAGGCCACGCCCTGTGCAGGACAGGATGCTTCGTGTGCTCGCTGTGGGAGATGATGGTGGGAAGGAGCACAGACCTGGGGCCGTTGCTGAAGGAATCTGCGAGACACACGCAGGAGATGCAGAAAGGAGCGGTGAAGCGGGAAGTGGAACGCTTCTCCATGGCTGGTGGGTCGCCACTGGATTACCTGACCTTGGTCCTGGGTAGGCTGGAGGATGCCTGCGCAGCGTGGCAGAGCTGCCTGAGAGAGATCTTCAGCAGCCGGCTGGAGGGAGTCTACACCTGCGACTGTGGAGCGACCCTGAAGCGCATGGTGCTGGACTTCACCGTACTGATGGTGAAGGAGATGCCCGAGGCGGCACAGGTCTTGCGGGGTGGAGTCTCGTTGGAAAAGACCCAGCGGGAAACCATCTGCGATAAGTGCAGGAACCCCTCGCGATTGTACACGGTGAAGTGGAGGATGCTGAACACGGCACCAGTGATCTTCTCGACGGGGCGCCTGGAGCGGGCGGCCGAGGTCAGAGTCGATACAGCGGCCGGGCTGCGGGTCTACGTGCTCACCGGGTGTGTGGGAGGGACCAAGGGCAGTTCGGAGGTGAAGCATGCCGTGGCCTTGGTGAGGACCCAGGAGGACCGGTGGTTGAGGGTGAGCGATGATTCCCCAGTGGTGGAGGCTGGATTGGACTCGCTAGACCCCTTGTTCTGGGTATACACGAGAGTGGAGCCACCCCCTCCAGAAGTGACCGAGCCGGAGTCGCCGTCGTCACGTTCACAAACGGGAAGCGTGTTGTCGCGAGAGAGGGAGACTACAGCGGCGCCAGGACGTGTGCAGGTGGCGCATCACCCACAGAGCAAGGAGATTGGAGAAGGTACAATGCGCGTCGAAGCCCCAGTGCCGTCCACTGAACCACGAGTTGCGGAGGAGGGGGTTGTGCTGGTGAGTGGGGACAAAACGGAGCCCACACCGCATTCGCCCACCGTGGTAAGTTTGGCCCAAGGGACGCGGCTAGAGTCACGATCGGATACGGGAACAACGCCACTGAGCAAAGGGATTAGTGAGAGCGCACCGCACGCCGGAGCCCTAGGGGCGCCCACGGGACCACAGGATACACCTTTGGAGACGCATGCACCCATGCTGGGGAATGTGGCCCTGGGGCCGCGGACAAACACGGTAACGACACCTCAGACGGTGGCTGTGAGGGAGGACCAACCGAGGTCGACCAATGACACGAGGGCACCCCAAGTGGGGCCCCAGCCAGTCTATGCTGCCTTGCGGGAGGGGATATCGTGGGATGATGTGTCCCCGACCACAGGGGAGGGCGCCCTGATGCAAGTAGACGGTGGGAGGACACCTGCTGCGAGCCGGGGAGCGCCACCCGTGGCGGATGCGACAACGGTGGAGATCAAGGAGGGGGTAGAAGTGAGAACCGACCTCCAGCCATCGAAGATTCCCCCGAAGTCAGAGGAAGCCATGCTGTCGGTGAA
The DNA here is from genome assembly GCA_964019425.1 of Flectonema sp. DT1601. NCBI lineage: Eukaryota > Euglenozoa > Diplonemea > Diplonemida > Diplonemidae > Flectonema > Flectonema sp. DT1601. The sequence goes on along the minus strand of OZ025804.1, from coordinate 491,493 downwards.
TGGAGGCATGTTGGAGCACACCTCGCAGGCACCGACGATGGAGAGCACAGCCGGGGAGATGCTAGTGGAGTCGGGTGCAACACCAGAGGCGGGGAAGCTGCAACTGCCGCCAACAGTGGAAGTGAACCGATCGGAGGCGGCCACGGACGTGAAAACGCTCCACATGGGGGCCCCGACGATACACTTCGCCCTGCGTGAGGGAACGACGTGGGATGACGTGTCCCCGACCACGGGGGAGGGCGCCCTGATGCAAACAGACGGTGATGGGAGGACACTTGCCGCAAGCCGAGGAGCGCCACCCGTGGTGAACGTGACAACGGTGGGGATCACGGAGGGGGTAGAAGTGGGGACCGACCTACAGCCATCGAAGGTTCCCCCGAAGTCAGAGGAAGCTAAGCTGGTGGTGAAAGGAGGCATGGTGGAGCACACCCCGCGGGCACCGACGATGGAGAGCACAGCCGGGGAGACGCTAGCGGAGTCAGGTGCACCGCCACCTTTGGCGGGGGAGCTGCAACTGCCGCCAGCAGCGGAAATAAACCGATCGGTGACGGCCATAGACGTGAAAACACATCGAATGGAGACCCTACCGATACACATTGCCCTGCGTGAGGGAACACTGGGGGATGAGGTGTCCCTGGCCGCGGAGGAGGACGCCGGGTTACAGCTGGACGAGGAAGAGAACAAGCCAGCGGTGTGTCAAATTATGTCGCCTGAGGGGGGAGTGGCTACCGGGAGGAGCACCGGGAGGAGCACAGAGGAGATTGGGAGGAGGACGGATCTCCATTTAAAGGAGAGCAAGATACCAGTGACGTCGCCGGGAAATGGATGCCGACGAACGCCTGATACAGAAGCCTGCTTCCGGTCCCTGTTAAACCCCCTGCGGATGGAGATGCTGACACAGTTAGCGCCCCCGCCACCATCGGACCGGAACAAACCGACACCGCTGAGGATGGCGGATTACAGCACGTTGGCTGAGCGGTTGGACTCTGCTGACCAAGCCGGAGTGGAGAGGGGCACGGCACCGCATGGATGCATGGATGTCTCCACATGTCCCTTAGACCTGGGCCGGGATGTGGAGATGGAGGACTCGTGCCAAGACGTGCCGAGTGAGAAGTTGGAAGGAGCGGCACTGGACGTGGAGATGATGGACCCGTGCCAGGACTGGTCGGATATGGGGGTGCTAGGGCCCGCCCAGAACACTGCGGAAGAGATGGGAAGGAGACAATCGGAAAAGGAGACATTAGTAGCACCATCACACTTCGAGAGGACTACCCCAATGGCGAAGTCGTGCCTCGAGGGGCTAGAGAACCGGGGGGACACGTGCTACATGAACGTAGTCTCGCAGTGTCTGATCAAGGGGGTAGACCTCGGACTCGGTCGGATCAGAGAGCTCCCGCACGTGTGCGACCGGCTGTGCACGATTTGCATCCTAGCAGGGATAGCGGAAGGAAGTGGACGAGCCGTGAGCCAGATGGTACCTCTGGGCAGGGTGATGGCGGGGTTAACACGGCGAGGTGACGGAAGAGGGCAGCAGGACGCGCATGAGTTGCTACTGCACCTAGTGGACGACATCCAGAGAAGAGCAGGAGCCGCGAGTCCGTTCTCGAGGATGTTCGCCTGTGGGATGGTTGTGACGACGTCGTGTGCCCGCTGCCTGAACGAGAAATCGATGCCGCAGGAAGAGCGTGGGCTGTTCGTGCATCGAGCCGCGGAGATACAGGAGGCGTTGTCGAACCTCTGGCTCTCCGTAAGGGTGACGGACTATGTATGTGATTCATGCGGGGAGAGAGGGCACTCAACGAGGAGGACGGAACTGGTGGCCGCGCCGGAGATACTGATCCTGTGTGTAGCGGGACGACCAGGAGCACTCCCGCGAATTCCTCTAAGTGAGAAAGTCTTACTGGAACCGCGAGACGGTGCCACATGGTATGAGCTGGGCGCAGTGGTGGTCCACCAGGGGATATCTGGGGTAGGCCACTACGTCTCTTTCACATGTGATGAGGAGGGCCGATGGCTACACCAGAACGACCGAGTGGAGAGGACGGCTTCGTGGCGGGAGGTACAGGCATCGACACCTCACTTCATGCTGCTGAGGAGGCTGAAGGGACGGAAAGCCCCACGGCGGAGCAACAGTGGAGGCGACCTGGAACCGAATGAGACAGCGCTGACGATGCCTGCCCCCGGGAGCAAAGTGCGCGAGTCAGCGGGAAGATTCAAATTCTACGCCATCGCGAATGGGAGGAATGGGTCCGGTGTAGTCACCAGCTGGGGTGAAGCGGAGCCGCTGGTGACGGGGTTGCGCTGTGCGGTGTTCAAAGGGTTCAACACCATGGTGGAGGCGGATGCGTTCATACGGGGAACGGACCCGGGACACCGGCAGGCAACCCTATCTGGACTGGCCCAGAGCATGGAGTGGTACGTGGTGTCGCGAGGGAGGCGACCGGGATGCTACGCGACGTGGAGCGAGGCCTCGTTACAGGTACACTCGTTTCCTGGAGGGGTAGCAAAACGCGTGGAACACTCGCAGTCCCAGAGGCTGCGGGGACCGTGCTCCGTGGCGTACCTCTTTTTTGCGGGGATGAATAGAGCATACTTGCTGGAGAGCGGAGGTGGTGCGATGCTGAAACAATGGAGTTTCAACCGCTTGGAGGGAGCGGGGGACCCAGCGATGCTCGTCCTCATGAGGGCAGTGCGTGATATCTTGTCGAGCTGTGGAGTCCTCGGCAAGCTGGGCGACGTCCAGGCGTACGGGCCTTTGGGGGGCTGGGAAGAGGGGGAATGGACACAGGTGGAGGGCATGGTCCAGAAGGCGAGTGGGGCGGGGATCTCCCTGAAGATCGCCGATCTACCGAGAGAGGTGAGGCATAGCGCGTACGAGTGGTGCTACGGAGTCCCCGAAGGAATCCCAGAGAGGAAGCCAATGGTGTCTTTCCCCATGGTAGAGATGATCCCACGACCCGCGTTAGGCGACCGGCGAGGCCGGGTAGCGGAGGCGGTAAGGACACGCCCACTGGCGATAACACAGGGGCCGACCAAGCGGAGATTGGGAGGACGCTCGCCATCAGACCTGAAGAAGACAAAGTCGAGTGACCCGCGGAGGGACTCGATGGACGGCCCAGCTGGAGCTCCTTCATCGCACATTGCATCAGATGGGCCACCCCTAGCGGAGGCCAAGGAAACCAGGCAACAAGGGTCGGACAATGCCCAACAGCAAAACAGACTGCAGGAGGACCCCAAGCCGGGTAGCGGACGTGTGACACCGGACTGCGAACATCGCACAGGGCCCGAACAGGCAGAGACACCAACAGGGGCTGACTCGCAACCGGGACGGGACAAACCGCCGACGGAGTCGAACGCGGAGGAGACAGCGTCGGCCGGTGGGATCGAGCAACAAGAATCGGAGAGCACACAACAGGAAATCAAAGTGCACGAAGATTCGAAGCAAGAGACCGTGACCCGACTCGCTGACGGAGAGGCGATACCTGTGCTGCCTGACTATGAGCTCCTGCAGGCAGAATTTGAGAAGGGAACAGCGACGGCGGAGGCACGTGCTGAGAGGGGGCGGCAGGAGGAGGAGGTTAATGTAGTAAAGAAGCCAGCCGAAGGAACCGAGCCACAAGAGTCAGAAAGCGCCCAACAGGAAAACAATCTGCTGGAAGACTCGAAGCTTGCAACCAAGACTGGGAGCGATGATGCAACACCGGTGCTGCTGGAGGAAGGGAGTTCCCCTCGAACCGTGTTGGATGAACAGACGGCGAAGGATCACGCAGGGGACGGCATGCGGCTGCAGCGAGCTGTGTCGTCGGAGACATCAGACTCCGAAATGACATGCATGGACACAGATGTGACGAATTCGGGCGATGATGACACCTCAACATGCTCGGCACCGTCGGAAGATCCACCTGAGCTGGGAAAGTGTCTGTGTGGAGACAGATGGCTCCCGAGGAACTTTAGGAGGAGACCCTTGGCTAGTAATGGGTGGTGCAACAGATGCCGCAGGAAGAGACTGAAGGGTACGTTGATGGTAAACTGTAGCAAATGCGACTTCGACCAATGCTGTGATCTGGCCGCGCTGAAAGCCAAACTCGCCAAGGAGGCGAAAAAGACGAAGACGAAGAGAAGGAGAGCCCATGACAAGGCGCGGAAGGGACCGGCTGGAGCTGACCGGGACCTTCTGTATCTGAGTAGTACAGACGCGTCGTCGTCGGGTTCGAAGACATTAGGGAACTTTGCGAGAGAGCTGGTGAGACGGCGGAGTAATAGAGGTAGGCTGCGGAAGCAAGTGTTTGGAAACAAGAGGAGAGTAGGAACAGGGAGCCTAACACGGTCATGCTCAGGTAACGAAGAAGACGACGACTAGGAAGAAGGAACATGTGAAAAAAAGTGAAAGGAAAAAAAAAAAAAAAAAAAAAAAAAAAAGGGTGAGCAAAAGAAAAGAACCAATGCGTGCCCAGGGAACACTGTGAACGAGCTTACTATACTACTCGGGGGTTAAAAAGAAATGGGGAAAAAAAAAAAAAAAAAAAAAAAAAAAAAAAAGCAAAACAAAACGTGACCTTGTGAGCCATCATGAGTTATAATTTACTTATCTTTTCTTCGCCATGGCGACGGGTAATCGTGGGACCTGTAAAACCAGCTTAAGACTGTTGATGTGGTTTATATTTTTAGCACGCATTCATACATCATAAGGATCGCTGGTTCCGAGGGTTTGCTCTCCCACTTACCTGCCTCTCTATCCCTCAAAAAAAAAAAAAAAAAAAAAAAAAAAAAAAAAAACTTTGTTTTTGCAAGTTCGACTTGATGAAGGCATGGCACAGATAACCGGGATTGTAGAAACCCTGGTGCAAACTACGAAAAAGAACGAAGCAGCCAACAACAACATGGCGACAGCCATCACTTCGCTAATAGAAGCTGTCAAGAGGATTGAGAACAATCTTGGTATGAACAAGATTACTACAAGTGCGACCAACAGGAACAACACTGGCCAATCATGATTGTGATTTGGTCAAATAACATTCGCTCAGTTCTGAAACCAGAAAATTACTTTCGATTGAACTGGGCACTGAAAGAAGAAAAGCCTGAAGTAGTACTACTGCAGGAAACGTGGTTATCAAAAGAAAAACACTTCGCTATTGAAGGATATTCAATCCACAGGAGAGACAGCACCATCAAGTCAGGTCATCGAGGACTCGTCACTCTGGTCAGAAATGATTTAAATAAGTTAATATTAAAACACCCCGACATCTCACATGACCAAACTGAGATATTAACAGTAGTACTTCAATCTAATCCGCCATTGACAATTCACAATGTTTACCACCCGCCTGAAATCAAGGCAACAACCTGGAAGTTCAAAACAGAGCCCGGCACATTGATTGCGGGTGACATTAATGGACACCATTCAACTTGGTCAAATGGTAATACGAACACCACTGGTAACAGCTTCTACGATTGGTCACTAGAAGCAACAATTAAAATTCTAAATAAACCTCAACAACACACAAGACCACAAAGCTCAGCTTCTCCGGATGTAATTGCATTAGATATTTCAATAGATGCACAAATCGAACTCATGAAGGGATGGGGCAGCGATCACCTGCCACTCAAACTGACAATCGAAGATATCAAAACAGATGAATATTCAAAAGAGAGTTCTGGGACATGGAAATGGAAGTGGCATTGTGCCGATTGGAATTATTATAAAATATTGTTGGAAAGGGCAGCGCCCAAATTAGAAAGAATTAAGAATGTGCAGAAACTTGCTAATAGGATCAACAACGAGATTCTGAGAGCAGCGAGTAGGGCCATCCCAGGCTACAACAAAAAGTCAAGTAGTACCTTCGCTGTGAGGGATTCAGAATTGGAAGATTTAATGGCAGAGACTGACCCTGATAAGACAGACTCAGAAGCAATTGAAAGAGGTATCAACATGATCAAACAGAAGATCATTGAGTGCGACATGACTGGAATGGACTACCGATGGGCCTTTAGAAAAGTTAAACAACTGGAAGGTAGAATGATGGACCATTCAATTACTAAGATTGTCGACGGTGAGAAGGAATTAACCGACTCGCGGGAGATGGCAGATGTCTTCACCAAAACATACGCAGACCAATTCAAATTCGAAGATGGTGAACCAACCTTACAAGGAATACCTGATGACAACTCGGTGGAATTTGGAATGCCTGAACTGGAACGACAAATTTCAAAAACAAAGGAGAAGAAGGCACCTGGACCTGACCACATCTGGAACTCGATGTTAAAACAACTTCCAAAAGCTTTCCTCGAGCAACTACTAAGACTATTCAACCTCTCATGGCAACGATCAGCAGTACCCAGGTGCTGGAAAAGTGGAATGGTAATACCCATACTGAAACCTGATAAAGACAAGAAACAAGTCCTATCGTACAGACCGATAGCACTAACCTCGACCGTCTCGAAACTCTTTGAAAGAATGGTCGTAGAACGGATGCACCACCTGTTGAAAGACAGAATGAATCCGAGGCAAGCAGCCTACAAACGAGGACGGGATTCCATTGAAAATCTCTGTATAGTTACAGACAAACTCAAAAGTGCCAAGGCAATGGGAGAAGAAGCGATATTAATCACCTTCGACCTACAAAAAGCCTTTGATGCAGTTCAACCGGTAACTCTTCTAAATAAGATGTCCAAAATAGGACTACCAACGAAATATCTACGGTGGGTTCAAAACTACTTGACTAGTAGGAAGATTTCAACAAGGGTGAATGGAGTGAAGGGAGCATTCCGGAACATTCGAGTAGGAGTACCACAAGGAAGCGTGCTGGGACCCCAGTTATTCTCTATCTTCATAAACGATTTGATAGATAAACTAGAGATGTACGAACCGACTGTCTTTGCAGATGATGTTGGAATAGTAATAACCGCAGGCACTGTCAGCTGTTTAGAAAACAAGGTTAACAACGCAGTCAAAATATTTGAAAGGTGGGCACTTGACTCACACATCAAAATCAATAAGAACCCTGGCAAGACGGAATACATTCACGTGAGGCCAAGTGGAACTCACGACAAGTCCCCAGTAGTGGTATACTCGGAGGAACACACATTTAAATATGTGGTGGCCACGGCAGAACAAATGAGTAACCTTGTGAAGGATGATAACTCAACAACTGTAGTTTCAAAAGAAGAATTCGCCATCACTCACCTGTACGTCGTTCCAAAACATAAGATCAAAGTCAAGCTACCGAACAAACCGGCGGTACTGAAAACAATGAAGATGAGTGCCCGCTTCCCACAACTGAAGAAAGTCCACAACAAGGCAGAAATAGATAAGATGCTGGAAAGAGTGGGGCCCGGACTACACGGATTTGCCTATGCGGTTGGACGAAAAGTTCACAAGACGAATACCGTGCGGTACCTGGGTGTACATTATGACGAGAAGTTAACCTTTAAGTCGCAAATTCAAAAGATGATGACAGCTGCTTCCAAGGGTCTAGGCTTGTTGGTTAGACTCACTAGGATAGGCTGCAGAAAGAGGACACTCATTAGTATACTGGTGACGGTGGTGTTAGCAAGGGTGCTTTATGGTGTTGAAAGCTTTGCTTGGATGTTACCAAAAGAGTGCTTCGAACAACTGGAATTACTGGTAAACAGGGCAGTGAGGCTGGTAACTGGATGTCTGCGGAGCACCAAACTACAGAGACTTTACAAAGAAGCCGATACGCCAAGACTAAAGGAACACATCCAGTATAAGATGTGTAGAACTTATGAACGTTTCAAATTGAGTCCGTTCCTGCCGACTCGCAAGCTGACGAGAACAGGGAGTTCAGAATTATACCAAAAATCAAAATGGGGATGGAATGTCTGGATAGACTATGTCTCTGGTGTCCCTGGACTTGACAACTACCGGAGCATTACCAACCTGGAAGTGAACCCAGAACACTACACTCTCCCTCCATGGAAAAGTACTAGTGCGATGAGATTCACATATTCAAGCAACAAGGAAGAGGCTGAACAGCGAGAAGCTGAACTACCAACTCACGAGATGAAAGTCTACACTGACGGGTCGATAAGACACAAATCCGAGACTTACATGACAGACTCGGCTGCCGCTGTGGTCATAGTAAAAGAAAGCAAGATGCGTCTACTTGGATATAAAATACCAGTAGCGGGTTCCTCTTATAGGACCGAGCAGATTGCAGTAAAACTGGCGTTGGAAAATTTAGTTCAGGTGGCGGAGGATGAACATGAATCTCTAACAACAACGACGCACCTGTTGACTGATTCGATGTCAGTCATGCAGGCATTGGAACAAGGGCCATATAAACAAAGGTCCCCAATGAACAAAAAGATCTGGAAGTTGGCAATGAAACTGGAGAAGAAGGGAATCCAAGTCAACATGCAGTATGTACCGGCACACAGAAACGTGCGGTACAACGAAGTAGCGGACCAACTGGCGAAATTCGCTGCAGGCCTGAAGGAAGATCCACCTCACGAAGATGTTATTATTAAACAACTGCCCACTCAACTTGACATGGGAACATTGATGACGTTTCACAAGCGGAGAAAACGGGAGAACTGGATCGGACCGGGAGAGGTAAGACACCCTCCGTACATCGAAGCTCTAACACGACCAGAGGAAGTACTGATGTCACGCTTTAGAGTGGGACATTGTAGATCTCTGATAATCAAAGGACTGAACGAGCTGTGCTTTTTCTGTAAACTTGGAAAGGCGACAGCACATCATGTATTATTTATATGCGAACATTGGTGTATAGAAACCTTGAGGGAAAAATACATCAGTCACATGATGAATGACAAGGGAGAGGAAGCATGCCAGCTGGAGGACTGCTACTTACCTGCGAATCAACAGCAGATGACTGGATTTGTCACAACCTTAGACAGACTGGCACAACTATTAGGACGGTAGTATTATTAAAACATCGACATTTCGAATATCAACATTGAAGGCATCATTGCAACACATCTGAAGTCGTCCAAGTGGACAATTAATTATGTAGTATTAGTTTTAAGTTATCAAAACAAAGAAAGGAGATACGAAGCCTACGGGATTCCCACCCCCAACCCCCAAAACAAAGAAAGTAAGAAAGAAAGAAAGAAAAAGAACAACCGCGCCTAACAGCGCAATCAGCATCACAGACTCACGGGTCGTGATGCACTCAAAAAAAAAAAATTTTTGTTCTTTTCACTTCTATGTTTTGTCTTTCTTTTATACTTTCTTTTTGACTTAAGTCTGACAAATTGGAAAACACGGGAAACATAGGTAGGCTCCGCCTGAGGACGTAAGAAGAGCGGCAACGGAAAAAAAATAAATGGTCACGCGTCCTTGAAATTGGACACACGAAGCTAATTCGGTTACCATTCCTACCATCGATAAGGAAAAACAAAGAGTCGAGCATATAACTAGAGCGGTGGTCAAAGACCACTTGAACAGCCCGAAGGCCTGCCCTCAAGAGAAATTTTTAAGGAGAATAGGAGAAGAAGGAGACAGGAGTGTTGGATGAGACACTGCGACAACACCGAAGGTGATGTTGCGTTCTTTTCTTTTTCTTTTATTGCAGTTTTATTTTATTCTGTACTTTATTGATTCCGAACCTTAAAAAAATTAAAATGGCTGGAAAGAAAGCAATGCGTCCGCAAGATAGAAGGGCTGCAGAAAGGAGAGAAAGAGAAAGGAAAGAGGCGAAGATGATGAGGGAACAAGCCAGAAATGAGATCCGGGAAGAAGAAGAGACCCAACAGCAAGAAGACGAGGACGTGGTGATGGGAGAATCACCAGAAGTATCAGAGGAAGAAATGGAGATGGACTCTCCAGAAGTACCGGAAGGAATCGCAGTAGAGGTGACCGCAGTAGGACCTCCCGCAGCATTTCAAGCAAGCCCTCAAAACAAGGAGGCAACTCAAACAAAGACAAGCCCTCAAAACAAAGAGGCAATTCAAATAAGCCCTCAAAATATCGAGGCACATGGAAGTAAATTTTTAAAAGCAGATCAAAGCCCTCCGTCAAATGAGGCACCCCAATCAAGCCCTCAAATCAAAGAGGCACAAAGAAGATCGACGGTGATTATGAATGGACCACCACCGAAGCTAAACAAGGAGCATTTTAAATGCAAAATACTCCAGCCAACTGAGACCCTCAACAGCAAGACCAACGGCATTATACTTGCATTATCTCAACAAGCAAGAAGCCTGGACGAAGACTACTTCGAAAAGGCCAGTAAAACGAAGCAACTGACGATGGTGTTCACACGACCACCTCCAAAACGTGCCCTACAACACGCAACTGACTGCAGTCAGATACAGACACCTGTCCAATTCGATGGGCAATTAAAAATAAGAAGCTGGTGGTTCGTTGCTCTGTCTGGCACGATCCACCGGCCAACTCTAACGATCGCCAAGAAGATCAACGCACCGGTGACCCACGAATTAATTGCGTGGATAACAACTAAAGAGTTGACCAAGTCACAGGTCCAAAACCCGGCAGCTGTAACAGCAATTGTCAAAGCTGTTGTGGCACAACACGGAAGAGTCGATCAACGCTCCTACAGATACGTTGGCAAAGACTTCGTAGAACTCACTGTTCTCCCAAACGATGTGGAAGCAGCTGTCGCACTTTTAAGAAACTCCGGAATAGGAAATGTTTATTTCCGGATTAAATCAGTGGCGGGACAGACACCCACTCAGTACACCACAGTGTGGCTGGACCGCAAGACAACAAACGAAGAGGCAGTTGGCATACTTAAAGCCCAACATGACCTCTGCCATGGACTCACCATCATTCATGGCAAGATTGGATTGAGGGTGGTTTATCAAAAGGATGTTGATAAAGTAAGAAAGGGTGCTGGTAAATATGCATCCACAGTGTTTGGCGAAGGGCTTCACCGTCTCAGTGGAGCACCTTACAGCTGGGGTAACAGACTTCGGAATATCCTATTGGAGATAGGACTGAAGTCAAAGTTCATAAGGATGGATAGAGGTGACTTTATCATCGCACTGGACAAGAAACCAGAATCAAGGTTTGTACAGTGTGGAGATATTGTCATCCTCATTGAAAAGTTAGAAACAGAAGTGAAGGCGAAGGAAACAGCGAAACCCGTTGTAGTTAAGTACCGTGAGGCTAGAACATCGTACGCAGCCGCGGTCAAGAGGTCACTCCCGACAACGAAGAAACCAACGGCCGAAGTTCAGGTTGTAGAAAACAACGTCAACAGCCTGAGAGAGAAAACGAACGAGACAATCGAACGTCTTCAGAAAGAAGTGAAGGACATGCAAGTTCGACTTGATGAAGGCATGGCACAGATAACCGGGATTGTAGAAACCCTGGTGCAAACTACGAAAAAGAACGAAGCAGCCAACAACAACATGGCGACAGCCATCACTTCGCTAATAGAAGCTGTCAAGAGGATTGAGAACAATCTTGGTATGAACAAGATTACTACAAGTGCGACCAACAGGAACAACACTGGCCAATCATGATTGTGATTTGGTCAAATAACATTCGCTCAGTTCTGAAACCAGAAAATTACTTTCGATTGAACTGGGCACTGAAAGAAGAAAAGCCTGAAGTAGTACTACTGCAGGAAACGTGGTTATCAAAAGAAAAACACTTCGCTATTGAAGGATATTCAATCCACAGGAGAGACAGCACCATCAAGTCAGGTCATCGAGGACTCGTCACTCTGGTCAGAAATGATTTAAATAAGTTAATATTAAAACACCCCGACATCTCACATGACCAAACTGAGATATTAACAGTAGTACTTCAATCTAATCCGCCATTGACAATTCACAATGTTTACCACCCGCCTGAAATCAAGGCAACAACCTGGAAGTTCAAAACAGAGCCCGGCACATTGATTGCGGGTGACATTAATGGACACCATTCAACTTGGTCAAATGGTAATACGAACACCACTGGTAACAGCTTCTACGATTGGTCACTAGAAGCAACAATTAAAATTCTAAATAAACCTCAACAACACACAAGACCACAAAGCTCAGCTTCTCCGGATGTAATTGCATTAGATATTTCAATAGATGCACAAATCGAACTCATGAAGGGATGGGGCAGCGATCACCTGCCACTCAAACTGACAATCGAAGATATCAAAACAGATGAATATTCAAAAGAGAGTTCTGGGACATGGAAATGGAAGTGGCATTGTGCCGATTGGAATTATTATAAAATATTGTTGGAAAGGGCAGCGCCCAAATTAGAAAGAATTAAGAATGTGCAGAAACTTGCTAATAGGATCAACAACGAGATTCTGAGAGCAGCGAGTAGGGCCATCCCAGGCTACAACAAAAAGTCAAGTAGTACCTTCGCTGTGAGGGATTCAGAATTGGAAGATTTAATGGCAGAGACTGACCCTGATAAGACAGACTCAGAAGCAATTGAAAGAGGTATCAACATGATCAAACAGAAGATCATTGAGTGCGACATGACTGGAATGGACTACCGATGGGCCTTTAGAAAAGTTAAACAACTGGAAGGTAGAATGATGGACCATTCAATTACTAAGATTGTCGACGGTGAGAAGGAATTAACCGACTCGCGGGAGATGGCAGATGTCTTCACCAAAACATACGCAGACCAATTCAAATTCGAAGATGGTGAACCAACCTTACAAGGAATACCTGATGACAACTCGGTGGAATTTGGAATGCCTGAACTGGAACGACAAATTTCAAAAACAAAGGAGAAGAAGGCACCTGGACCTGACCACATCTGGAACTCGATGTTAAAACAACTTCCAAAAGCTTTCCTCGAGCAACTACTAAGACTATTCAACCTCTCATGGCAACGATCAGCAGTACCCAGGTGCTGGAAAAGTGGAATGGTAATACCCATACTGAAACCTGATAAAGACAAGAAACAAGTCCTATCGTACAGACCGATAGCACTAACCTCGACCGTCTCGAAACTCTTTGAAAGAATGGTCGTAGAACGGATGCACCACCTGTTGAAAGACAGAATGAATCCGAGGCAAGCAGCCTACAAACGAGGACGGGATTCCATTGAAAATCTCTGTATAGTTACAGACAAACTCAAAAGTGCCAAGGCAATGGGAGAAGAAGCGATATTAATCACCTTCGACCTACAAAAAGCCTTTGATGCAGTTCAACCGGTAACTCTTCTAAATAAGATGTCCAAAATAGGACTACCAACGAAATATCTACGGTGGGTTCAAAACTACTTGACTAGTAGGAAGATTTCAACAAGGGTGAATGGAGTGAAGGGAGCATTCCGGAACATTCGAGTAGGAGTACCACAAGGAAGCGTGCTGGGACCCCAGTTATTCTCTATCTTCATAAACGATTTGATAGATAAACTAGAGATGTACGAACCGACTGTCTTTGCAGATGATGTTGGAATAGTAATAACCGCAGGCACTGTCAGCTGTTTAGAAAACAAGGTTAACAACGCAGTCAAAATATTTGAAAGGTGGGCACTTGACTCACACATCAAAATCAATAAGAACCCTGGCAAGACGGAATACATTCACGTGAGGCCAAGTGGAACTCACGACAAGTCCCCAGTAGTGGTATACTCGGAGGAACACACATTTAAATATGTGGTGGCCACGGCAGAACAAATGAGTAACCTTGTGAAGGATGATAACTCAACAACTGTAGTTTCAAAAGAAGAATTCGCCATCACTCACCTGTACGTCGTTCCAAAACATAAGATCAAAGTCAAGCTACCGAACAAACCGGCGGTACTGAAAACAATGAAGATGAGTGCCCGCTTCCCACAACTGAAGAAAGTCCACAACAAGGCAGAAATAGATAAGATGCTGGAAAGAGTGGGGCCCGGACTACACGGATTTGCCTATGCGGTTGGACGAAAAGTTCACAAGACGAATACCGTGCGGTACCTGGGTGTACATTATGACGAGAAGTTAACCTTTAAGTCGCAAATTCAAAAGATGATGACAGCTGCTTCCAAGGGTCTAGGCTTGTTGGTTAGACTCACTAGGATAGGCTGCAGAAAGAGGACACTCATTAGTATACTGGTGACGGTGGTGTTAGCAAGGGTGCTTTATGGTGTTGAAAGCTTTGCTTGGATGTTACCAAAAGAGTGCTTCGAACAACTGGAATTACTGGTAAACAGGGCAGTGAGGCTGGTAACTGGATGTCTGCGGAGCACCAAACTACAGAGACTTTACAAAGAAGCCGATACGCCAAGACTAAAGGAACACATCCAGTATAAGATGTGTAGAACTTATGAACGTTTCAAATTGAGTCCGTTCCTGCCGACTCGCAAGCTGACGAGAACAGGGAGTTCAGAATTATACCAAAAATCAAAATGGGGATGGAATGTCTGGATAGACTATGTCTCTGGTGTCCCTGGACTTGACAACTACCGGAGCATTACCAACCTGGAAGTGAACCCAGAACACTACACTCTCCCTCCATGGAAAAGTACTAGTGCGATGAGATTCACATATTCAAGCAACAAGGAAGAGGCTGAACAGCGAGAAGCTGAACTACCAACTCACGAGATGAAAGTCTACACTGACGGGTCGATAAGACACAAATCCGAGACTTACATGACAGACTCGGCTGCCGCTGTGGTCATAGTAAAAGAAAGCAAGATGCGTCTACTTGGATATAAAATACCAGTAGCGGGTTCCTCTTATAGGACCGAGCAGATTGCAGTAAAACTGGCGTTGGAAAATTTAGTTCAGGTGGCGGAGGATGAACATGAATCTCTAACAACAACGACGCACCTGTTGACTGATTCGATGTCAGTCATGCAGGCATTGGAACAAGGGCCATATAAACAAAGGTCCCCAATGAACAAAAAGATCTGGAAGTTGGCAATGAAACTGGAGAAGAAGGGAATCCAAGTCAACATGCAGTATGTACCGGCACACAGAAACGTGCGGTACAACGAAGTAGCGGACCAACTGGCGAAATTCGCTGCAGGCCTGAAGGAAGATCCACCTCACGAAGATGTTATTATTAAACAACTGCCCACTCAACTTGACATGGGAACATTGATGACGTTTCACAAGCGGAGAAAACGGGAGAACTGGATCGGACCGGGAGAGGTAAGACACCCTCCGTACATCGAAGCTCTAACACGACCAGAGGAAGTACTGATGTCACGCTTTAGAGTGGGACATTGTAGATCTCTGATAATCAAAGGACTGAACGAGCTGTGCTTTTTCTGTAAACTTGGAAAGGCGACAGCACATCATGTATTATTTATATGCGAACATTGGTGTATAGAAACCTTGAGGGAAAAATACATCAGTCACATGATGAATGACAAGGGAGAGGAAGCATGCCAGCTGGAGGACTGCTACTTACCTGCGAATCAACAGCAGATGACTGGATTTGTCACAACCTTAGACAGACTGGCACAACTATTAGGACGGTAGTATTATTAAAACATCGACATTTCGAATATCAACATTGAAGGCATCATTGCAACACATCTGAAGTCGTCCAAGTGGACAATTAATTATGTAGTATTAGTTTTAAGTTATCAAAACAAAGAAAGGAGATACGAAGCCTACGGGATTCCCACCCCCAACCCCCAAAACAAAGAAAGTAAGAAAGAAAGAAAGAAAAAGAACAACCGCGCCTAACAGCGCAATCAGCATCACAGACTCACGGGTCGTGATGCACTCAAAAAAAAAAAATTTTTGTTCTTTTCACTTCTATGTTTTGTCTTTCTTTTATACTTTCTTTTTGACTTAAGTCTGACAAATTGGAAAACACGGGAAACATAGGTAGGCTCCGCCTGAGGACGTAAGAAGAGCGGCAACGGAAAAAAAATAAATGGTCACGCGTCCTTGAAATTGGACACACGAAGCTAATTCGGTTACCATTCCTACCATCGATAAGGAAAAACAAAGAGTCGAGCATATAACTAGAGCGGTGGTCAAAGACCACTTGAACAGCCCGAAGGCCTGCCCTCAAGAGAAATTTTTAAGGAGAATAGGAGAAGAAGGAGACAGGAGTGTTGGATGAGACACTGCGACAACACCGAAGGTGATGTTGCGTTCTTTTCTTTTTCTTTTATTGCAGTTTTATTTTATTCTGTACTTTATTGATTCCGAACCTTAAAAAAATTAAAATGGCTGGAAAGAAAGCAATGCGTCCGCAAGATAGAAGGGCTGCAGAAAGGAGAGAAAGAGAAAGGAAAGAGGCGAAGATGATGAGGGAACAAGCCAGAAATGAGATCCGGGAAGAAGAAGAGACCCAACAGCAAGAAGACGAGGACGTGGTGATGGGAGAATCACCAGAAGTATCAGAGGAAGAAATGGAGATGGACTCTCCAGAAGTACCGGAAGGAATCGCAGTAGAGGTGACCGCAGTAGGACCTCCCGCAGCATTTCAAGCAAGCCCTCAAAACAAGGAGGCAACTCAAACAAAGACAAGCCCTCAAAACAAAGAGGCAATTCAAATAAGCCCTCAAAATATCGAGGCACATGGAAGTAAATTTTTAAAAGCAGATCAAAGCCCTCCGTCAAATGAGGCACCCCAATCAAGCCCTCAAATCAAAGAGGCACAAAGAAGATCGACGGTGATTATGAATGGACCACCACCGAAGCTAAACAAGGAGCATTTTAAATGCAAAATACTCCAGCCAACTGAGACCCTCAACAGCAAGACCAACGGCATTATACTTGCATTATCTCAACAAGCAAGAAGCCTGGACGAAGACTACTTCGAAAAGGCCAGTAAAACGAAGCAACTGACGATGGTGTTCACACGACCACCTCCAAAACGTGCCCTACAACACGCAACTGACTGCAGTCAGATACAGACACCTGTCCAATTCGATGGGCAATTAAAAATAAGAAGCTGGTGGTTCGTTGCTCTGTCTGGCACGATCCACCGGCCAACTCTAACGATCGCCAAGAAGATCAACGCACCGGTGACCCACGAATTAATTGCGTGGATAACAACTAAAGAGTTGACCAAGTCACAGGTCCAAAACCCGGCAGCTGTAACAGCAATTGTCAAAGCTGTTGTGGCACAACACGGAAGAGTCGATCAACGCTCCTACAGATACGTTGGCAAAGACTTCGTAGAACTCACTGTTCTCCCAAACGATGTGGAAGCAGCTGTCGCACTTTTAAGAAACTCCGGAATAGGAAATGTTTATTTCCGGATTAAATCAGTGGCGGGACAGACACCCACTCAGTACACCACAGTGTGGCTGGACCGCAAGACAACAAACGAAGAGGCAGTTGGCATACTTAAAGCCCAACATGACCTCTGCCATGGACTCACCATCATTCATGGCAAGATTGGATTGAGGGTGGTTTATCAAAAGGATGTTGATAAAGTAAGAAAGGGTGCTGGTAAATATGCATCCACAGTGTTTGGCGAAGGGCTTCACCGTCTCAGTGGAGCACCTTACAGCTGGGGTAACAGACTTCGGAATATCCTATTGGAGATAGGACTGAAGTCAAAGTTCATAAGGATGGATAGAGGTGACTTTATCATCGCACTGGACAAGAAACCAGAATCAAGGTTTGTACAGTGTGGAGATATTGTCATCCTCATTGAAAAGTTAGAAACAGAAGTGAAGGCGAAGGAAACAGCGAAACCCGTTGTAGTTAAGTACCGTGAGGCTAGAACATCGTACGCAGCCGCGGTCAAGAGGTCACTCCCGACAACGAAGAAACCAACGGCCGAAGTTCAGGTTGTAGAAAACAACGTCAACAGCCTGAGAGAGAAAACGAACGAGACAATCGAACGTCTTCAGAAAGAAGTGAAGGACATGCAAGTTCGACTTGATGAAGGCATGGCACAGATAACCGGGATTGTAGAAACCCTGGTGCAAACTACGAAAAAGAACGAAGCAGCCAACAACAACATGGCGACAGCCATCACTTCGCTAATAGAAGCTGTCAAGAGGATTGAGAACAATCTTGGTATGAACAAGATTACTACAAGTGCGACCAACAGGAACAACACTGGCCAATCATGATTGTGATTTGGTCAAATAACATTCGCTCAGTTCTGAAACCAGAAAATTACTTTCGATTGAACTGGGCACTGAAAGAAGAAAAGCCTGAAGTAGTACTACTGCAGGAAACGTGGTTATCAAAAGAAAAACACTTCGCTATTGAAGGATATTCAATCCACAGGAGAGACAGCACCATCAAGTCAGGTCATCGAGGACTCGTCACTCTGGTCAGAAATGATTTAAATAAGTTAATATTAAAACACCCCGACATCTCACATGACCAAACTGAGATATTAACAGTAGTACTTCAATCTAATCCGCCATTGACAATTCACAATGTTTACCACCCGCCTGAAATCAAGGCAACAACCTGGAAGTTCAAAACAGAGCCCGGCACATTGATTGCGGGTGACATTAATGGACACCATTCAACTTGGTCAAATGGTAATACGAACACCACTGGTAACAGCTTCTACGATTGGTCACTAGAAGCAACAATTAAAATTCTAAATAAACCTCAACAACACACAAGACCACAAAGCTCAGCTTCTCCGGATGTAATTGCATTAGATATTTCAATAGATGCACAAATCGAACTCATGAAGGGATGGGGCAGCGATCACCTGCCACTCAAACTGACAATCGAAGATATCAAAACAGATGAATATTCAAAAGAGAGTTCTGGGACATGGAAATGGAAGTGGCATTGTGCCGATTGGAATTATTATAAAATATTGTTGGAAAGGGCAGCGCCCAAATTAGAAAGAATTAAGAATGTGCAGAAACTTGCTAATAGGATCAACAACGAGATTCTGAGAGCAGCGAGTAGGGCCATCCCAGGCTACAACAAAAAGTCAAGTAGTACCTTCGCTGTGAGGGATTCAGAATTGGAAGATTTAATGGCAGAGACTGACCCTGATAAGACAGACTCAGAAGCAATTGAAAGAGGTATCAACATGATCAAACAGAAGATCATTGAGTGCGACATGACTGGAATGGACTACCGATGGGCCTTTAGAAAAGTTAAACAACTGGAAGGTAGAATGATGGACCATTCAATTACTAAGATTGTCGACGGTGAGAAGGAATTAACCGACTCGCGGGAGATGGCAGATGTCTTCACCAAAACATACGCAGACCAATTCAAATTCGAAGATGGTGAACCAACCTTACAAGGAATACCTGATGACAACTCGGTGGAATTTGGAATGCCTGAACTGGAACGACAAATTTCAAAAACAAAGGAGAAGAAGGCACCTGGACCTGACCACATCTGGAACTCGATGTTAAAACAACTTCCAAAAGCTTTCCTCGAGCAACTACTAAGACTATTCAACCTCTCATGGCAACGATCAGCAGTACCCAGGTGCTGGAAAAGTGGAATGGTAATACCCATACTGAAACCTGATAAAGACAAGAAACAAGTCCTATCGTACAGACCGATAGCACTAACCTCGACCGTCTCGAAACTCTTTGAAAGAATGGTCGTAGAACGGATGCACCACCTGTTGAAAGACAGAATGAATCCGAGGCAAGCAGCCTACAAACGAGGACGGGATTCCATTGAAAATCTCTGTATAGTTACAGACAAACTCAAAAGTGCCAAGGCAATGGGAGAAGAAGCGATATTAATCACCTTCGACCTACAAAAAGCCTTTGATGCAGTTCAACCGGTAACTCTTCTAAATAAGATGTCCAAAATAGGACTACCAACGAAATATCTACGGTGGGTTCAAAACTACTTGACTAGTAGGAAGATTTCAACAAGGGTGAATGGAGTGAAGGGAGCATTCCGGAACATTCGAGTAGGAGTACCACAAGGAAGCGTGCTGGGACCCCAGTTATTCTCTATCTTCATAAACGATTTGATAGATAAACTAGAGATGTACGAACCGACTGTCTTTGCAGATGATGTTGGAATAGTAATAACCGCAGGCACTGTCAGCTGTTTAGAAAACAAGGTTAACAACGCAGTCAAAATATTTGAAAGGTGGGCACTTGACTCACACATCAAAATCAATAAGAACCCTGGCAAGACGGAATACATTCACGTGAGGCCAAGTGGAACTCACGACAAGTCCCCAGTAGTGGTATACTCGGAGGAACACACATTTAAATATGTGGTGTAACCTTGTGAAGGATGATAACTCAACAACTGTAGTTTCAAAAGAAGAATTCGCCATCACTCACCTGTACGTCGTTCCAAAACATAAGATCAAAGTCAAGCTACCGAACAAACCGGCGGTACTGAAAACAATGAAGATGAGTGCCCGCTTCCCACAACTGAAGAAAGTCCACAACAAGGCAGAAATAGATAAGATGCTGGAAAGAGTGGGGCCCGGACTACACGGATTTGCCTATGCGGTTGGACGAAAAGTTCACAAGACGAATACCGTGCGGTACCTGGGTGTACATTATGACGAGAAGTTAACCTTTAAGTCGCAAATTCAAAAGATGATGACAGCTGCTTCCAAGGGTCTAGGCTTGTTGGTTAGACTCACTAGGATAGGCTGCAGAAAGAGGACACTCATTAGTATACTGGTGACGGTGGTGTTAGCAAGGGTGCTTTATGGTGTTGAAAGCTTTGCTTGGATGTTACCAAAAGAGTGCTTCGAACAACTGGAATTACTGGTAAACAGGGCAGTGAGGCTGGTAACTGGATGTCTGCGGAGCACCAAACTACAGAGACTTTACAAAGAAGCCGATACGCCAAGACTAAAGGAACACATCCAGTATAAGATGTGTAGAACTTATGAACGTTTCAAATTGAGTCCGTTCCTGCCGACTCGCAAGCTGACGAGAACAGGGAGTTCAGAATTATACCAAAAATCAAAATGGGGATGGAATGTCTGGATAGACTATGTCTCTGGTGTCCCTGGACTTGACAACTACCGGAGCATTACCAACCTGGAAGTGAACCCAGAACACTACACTCTCCCTCCATGGAAAAGTACTAGTGCGATGAGATTCACATATTCAAGCAACAAGGAAGAGGCTGAACAGCGAGAAGCTGAACTACCAACTCACGAGATGAAAGTCTACACTGACGGGTCGATAAGACACAAATCCGAGACTTACATGACAGACTCGGCTGCCGCTGTGGTCATAGTAAAAGAAAGCAAGATGCGTCTACTTGGATATAAAATACCAGTAGCGGGTTCCTCTTATAGGACCGAGCAGATTGCAGTAAAACTGGCGTTGGAAAATTTAGTTCAGGTGGCGGAGGATGAACATGAATCTCTAACAACAACGACGCACCTGTTGACTGATTCGATGTCAGTCATGCAGGCATTGGAACAAGGGCCATATAAACAAAGGTCCCCAATGAACAAAAAGATCTGGAAGTTGGCAATGAAACTGGAGAAGAAGGGAATCCAAGTCAACATGCAGTATGTACCGGCACACAGAAACGTGCGGTACAACGAAGTAGCGGACCAACTGGCGAAATTCGCTGCAGGCCTGAAGGAAGATCCACCTCACGAAGATGTTATTATTAAACAACTGCCCACTCAACTTGACATGGGAACATTGATGACGTTTCACAAGCGGAGAAAACGGGAGAACTGGATCGGACCGGGAGAGGTAAGACACCCTCCGTACATCGAAGCTCTAACACGACCAGAGGAAGTACTGATGTCACGCTTTAGAGTGGGACATTGTAGATCTCTGATAATCAAAGGACTGAACGAGCTGTGCTTTTTCTGTAAACTTGGAAAGGCGACAGCACATCATGTATTATTTATATGCGAACATTGGTGTATAGAAACCTTGAGGGAAAAATACATCAGTCACATGATGAATGACAAGGGAGAGGAAGCATGCCAGCTGGAGGACTGCTACTTACCTGCGAATCAACAGCAGATGACTGGATTTGTCACAACCTTAGACAGACTGGCACAACTATTAGGACGGTAGTATTATTAAAACATCGACATTTCGAATATCAACATTGAAGGCATCATTGCAACACATCTGAAGTCGTCCAAGTGGACAATTAATTATGTAGTATTAGTTTTAAGTTATCAAAACAAAGAAAGGAGATACGAAGCCTACGGGATTCCCACCCCCAACCCCCAAAACAAAGAAAGTAAGAAAGAAAGAAAGAAAAAGAACAACCGCGCCTAACAGCGCAATCAGCATCACAGACTCACGGGTCGTGATGCACTCAAAAAAAAAAAATTTTTGTTCTTTTCACTTCTATGTTTTGTCTTTCTTTTATACTTTCTTTTTGACTTAAGTCTGACAAATTGGAAAACACGGGAAACATAGGTAGGCTCCGCCTGAGGACGTAAGAAGAGCGGCAACGGAAAAAAAATAAATGGTCACGCGTCCTTGAAATTGGACACACGAAGCTAATTCGGTTACCATTCCTACCATCGATAAGGAAAAACAAAGAGTCGAGCATATAACTAGAGCGGTGGTCAAAGACCACTTGAACAGCCCGAAGGCCTGCCCTCAAGAGAAATTTTTAAGGAGAATAGGAGAAGAAGGAGACAGGAGTGTTGGATGAGACACTGCGACAACACCGAAGGTGATGTTGCGTTCTTTTCTTTTTCTTTTATTGCAGTTTTATTTTATTCTGTACTTTATTGATTCCGAACCTTAAAAAAATTAAAATGGCTGGAAAGAAAGCAATGCGTCCGCAAGATAGAAGGGCTGCAGAAAGGAGAGAAAGAGAAAGGAAAGAGGCGAAGATGATGAGGGAACAAGCCAGAAATGAGATCCGGGAAGAAGAAGAGACCCAACAGCAAGAAGACGAGGACGTGGTGATGGGAGAATCACCAGAAGTATCAGAGGAAGAAATGGAGATGGACTCTCCAGAAGTACCGGAAGGAATCGCAGTAGAGGTGACCGCAGTAGGACCTCCCGCAGCATTTCAAGCAAGCCCTCAAAACAAGGAGGCAACTCAAACAAAGACAAGCCCTCAAAACAAAGAGGCAATTCAAATAAGCCCTCAAAATATCGAGGCACATGGAAGTAAATTTTTAAAAGCAGATCAAAGCCCTCCGTCAAATGAGGCACCCCAATCAAGCCCTCAAATCAAAGAGGCACAAAGAAGATCGACGGTGATTATGAATGGACCACCACCGAAGCTAAACAAGGAGCATTTTAAATGCAAAATACTCCAGCCAACTGAGACCCTCAACAGCAAGACCAACGGCATTATACTTGCATTATCTCAACAAGCAAGAAGCCTGGACGAAGACTACTTCGAAAAGGCCAGTAAAACGAAGCAACTGACGATGGTGTTCACACGACCACCTCCAAAACGTGCCCTACAACACGCAACTGACTGCAGTCAGATACAGACACCTGTCCAATTCGATGGGCAATTAAAAATAAGAAGCTGGTGGTTCGTTGCTCTGTCTGGCACGATCCACCGGCCAACTCTAACGATCGCCAAGAAGATCAACGCACCGGTGACCCACGAATTAATTGCGTGGATAACAACTAAAGAGTTGACCAAGTCACAGGTCCAAAACCCGGCAGCTGTAACAGCAATTGTCAAAGCTGTTGTGGCACAACACGGAAGAGTCGATCAACGCTCCTACAGATACGTTGGCAAAGACTTCGTAGAACTCACTGTTCTCCCAAACGATGTGGAAGCAGCTGTCGCACTTTTAAGAAACTCCGGAATAGGAAATGTTTATTTCCGGATTAAATCAGTGGCGGGACAGACACCCACTCAGTACACCACAGTGTGGCTGGACCGCAAGACAACAAACGAAGAGGCAGTTGGCATACTTAAAGCCCAACATGACCTCTGCCATGGACTCACCATCATTCATGGCAAGATTGGATTGAGGGTGGTTTATCAAAAGGATGTTGATAAAGTAAGAAAGGGTGCTGGTAAATATGCATCCACAGTGTTTGGCGAAGGGCTTCACCGTCTCAGTGGAGCACCTTACAGCTGGGGTAACAGACTTCGGAATATCCTATTGGAGATAGGACTGAAGTCAAAGTTCATAAGGATGGATAGAGGTGACTTTATCATCGCACTGGACAAGAAACCAGAATCAAGGTTTGTACAGTGTGGAGATATTGTCATCCTCATTGAAAAGTTAGAAACAGAAGTGAAGGCGAAGGAAACAGCGAAACCCGTTGTAGTTAAGTACCGTGAGGCTAGAACATCGTACGCAGCCGCGGTCAAGAGGTCACTCCCGACAACGAAGAAACCAACGGCCGAAGTTCAGGTTGTAGAAAACAACGTCAACAGCCTGAGAGAGAAAACGAACGAGACAATCGAACGTCTTCAGAAAGAAGTGAAGGACATGCAAGTTCGACTTGATGAAGGCATGGCACAGATAACCGGGATTGTAGAAACCCTGGTGCAAACTACGAAAAAGAACGAAGCAGCCAACAACAACATGGCGACAGCCATCACTTCGCTAATAGAAGCTGTCAAGAGGATTGAGAACAATCTTGGTATGAACAAGATTACTACAAGTGCGACCAACAGGAACAACACTGGCCAATCATGATTGTGATTTGGTCAAATAACATTCGCTCAGTTCTGAAACCAGAAAATTACTTTCGATTGAACTGGGCACTGAAAGAAGAAAAGCCTGAAGTAGTACTACTGCAGGAAACGTGGTTATCAAAAGAAAAACACTTCGCTATTGAAGGATATTCAATCCACAGGAGAGACAGCACCATCAAGTCAGGTCATCGAGGACTCGTCACTCTGGTCAGAAATGATTTAAATAAGTTAATATTAAAACACCCCGACATCTCACATGACCAAACTGAGATATTAACAGTAGTACTTCAATCTAATCCGCCATTGACAATTCACAATGTTTACCACCCGCCTGAAATCAAGGCAACAACCTGGAAGTTCAAAACAGAGCCCGGCACATTGATTGCGGGTGACATTAATGGACACCATTCAACTTGGTCAAATGGTAATACGAACACCACTGGTAACAGCTTCTACGATTGGTCACTAGAAGCAACAATTAAAATTCTAAATAAACCTCAACAACACACAAGACCACAAAGCTCAGCTTCTCCGGATGTAATTGCATTAGATATTTCAATAGATGCACAAATCGAACTCATGAAGGGATGGGGCAGCGATCACCTGCCACTCAAACTGACAATCGAAGATATCAAAACAGATGAATATTCAAAAGAGAGTTCTGGGACATGGAAATGGAAGTGGCATTGTGCCGATTGGAATTATTATAAAATATTGTTGGAAAGGGCAGCGCCCAAATTAGAAAGAATTAAGAATGTGCAGAAACTTGCTAATAGGATCAACAACGAGATTCTGAGAGCAGCGAGTAGGGCCATCCCAGGCTACAACAAAAAGTCAAGTAGTACCTTCGCTGTGAGGGATTCAGAATTGGAAGATTTAATGGCAGAGACTGACCCTGATAAGACAGACTCAGAAGCAATTGAAAGAGGTATCAACATGATCAAACAGAAGATCATTGAGTGCGACATGACTGGAATGGACTACCGATGGGCCTTTAGAAAAGTTAAACAACTGGAAGGTAGAATGATGGACCATTCAATTACTAAGATTGTCGACGGTGAGAAGGAATTAACCGACTCGCGGGAGATGGCAGATGTCTTCACCAAAACATACGCAGACCAATTCAAATTCGAAGATGGTGAACCAACCTTACAAGGAATACCTGATGACAACTCGGTGGAATTTGGAATGCCTGAACTGGAACGACAAATTTCAAAAACAAAGGAGAAGAAGGCACCTGGACCTGACCACATCTGGAACTCGATGTTAAAACAACTTCCAAAAGCTTTCCTCGAGCAACTACTAAGACTATTCAACCTCTCATGGCAACGATCAGCAGTACCCAGGTGCTGGAAAAGTGGAATGGTAATACCCATACTGAAACCTGATAAAGACAAGAAACAAGTCCTATCGTACAGACCGATAGCACTAACCTCGACCGTCTCGAAACTCTTTGAAAGAATGGTCGTAGAACGGATGCACCACCTGTTGAAAGACAGAATGAATCCGAGGCAAGCAGCCTACAAACGAGGACGGGATTCCATTGAAAATCTCTGTATAGTTACAGACAAACTCAAAAGTGCCAAGGCAATGGGAGAAGAAGCGATATTAATCACCTTCGACCTACAAAAAGCCTTTGATGCAGTTCAACCGGTAACTCTTCTAAATAAGATGTCCAAAATAGGACTACCAACGAAATATCTACGGTGGGTTCAAAACTACTTGACTAGTAGGAAGATTTCAACAAGGGTGAATGGAGTGAAGGGAGCATTCCGGAACATTCGAGTAGGAGTACCACAAGGAAGCGTGCTGGGACCCCAGTTATTCTCTATCTTCATAAACGATTTGATAGATAAACTAGAGATGTACGAACCGACTGTCTTTGCAGATGATGTTGGAATAGTAATAACCGCAGGCACTGTCAGCTGTTTAGAAAACAAGGTTAACAACGCAGTCAAAATATTTGAAAGGTGGGCACTTGACTCACACATCAAAATCAATAAGAACCCTGGCAAGACGGAATACATTCACGTGAGGCCAAGTGGAACTCACGACAAGTCCCCAGTAGTGGTATACTCGGAGGAACACACATTTAAATATGTGGTGGCCACGGCAGAACAAATGAGTAACCTTGTGAAGGAAAGAAAGAAAGAAAGAAAGAAAGAAAGAAAGAAAGAAAGAAAGAAAGAAAGAAAGAAAGAAAGAAAGAAAGAAAGAAAGAAAGAAAGAAAGAAAGAAAGAAAGAAAGAAAGAAAGAAAGAAAGAAAGAAAGAAAGAAAGAAAGAAAGAAAGAAAGAAAGAAAGAAAGAAAGAAAGAAAGAAAGAAAGAAAGAAAGAAAGAAAGAAAGAAAGAAAGAAAGAAAGAAAGAAAGAAAGAAAGAAAGAAAGAAAGAAAGAAAGAAAGAAAGAAAGAAAGAAAGAAAGAAAGAAAGAAAGAAAGAAAGAAAGAAAGAAAGAAAGAAAGAAAGAAAGAAAGAAAGAAAGAAAGAAAGAAAGAAAGAAAGAAAGAAAGAAAGAAAGAAAGAAAGAAAGAAAGAAAGAAAGAAAGAAAGAAAGAAAGAAAGAAAGAAAGAAAGAAAGAAAGAAAGAAAGAAAGAAAGAAAGAAAGAAAGAAAGAAAGAAAGAAAGAAAGAAAGAAAGAAAGAAAGAAAGAAAGAAAGAAAGAAAGAAAGAAAGAAAGAAAGAAAGAAAGAAAGAAAGAAAGAAAGAAAGAAAGAAAGAAAGAAAGAAAGAAAGAAAGAAAGAAAGAAAGAAAGAAAGAAAGAAAGAAAGAAAAAGAACAACCGCGCCTAACAGCGCAATCAGCATCACAGACTCACGGGTCGTGGTGCACACAAAAAAAAAAAAAAAAAAAAACCTTACGGGTTTAGGGACCACACAAAATGCCTCCACGCGGCGGTCTCGGACGGCAGAGACCGACTAAATTTTGCAACCAGATGGGAGGAGAAATACTCTCACGGAAGGAAAGGAACCAGAAAGCACACACAGAGAACGGGAACGGTAAGAAAGACAGGAAGACGAGCGTAGACACGAAGGAACGAGACGAGTTGAGGTGCAGCGGCCGTGCAGGTCTTACCGGTAGAGTGTACCAGGGCATCCAGACTTGTGGCCACCGAAAGTAGTTTCAAGTCTGAACAGATAGCTCTGAAATTATTGGTTTATGCAATTGGCAAGATAAACTCGCCGTTTGGATCTACCTGCGGGATCACAAGGATATTTAGTGACTCGAAGTCGAATTTAGATGAACTGAAGGGAGGTATTGTGGCTCAAAGGAAGGTGAATTCGCTGTCGATACTGAACAAAATCAAACAACTGGGGACCTTTGTCCATCTTCAATTCATCCCATCGCATGTAGGGATTGATCCTCACGACAAGGCTGATAAACTGGCTAAGGCAGCTTCTAAAGATTTGGATGGGAAGCCAGTTAATTCAAAAATGGACTTCTTTGCACAAGTCGAGGGTTGCACGCGAAACCGGTAGGAAGCTATTTGGCAGGATGCTTGAAGGTGCTGAGACTGCGAGGCCCCCTGTCAAGCGTGTCATGCTGAGACAATACCTGGATGCCACCGGGGGTTACAAGGCTGCTCGTTACCCCTCTAACATGCTGAGGTCATCAGAAATTAGAATAGCTAGATTCAGGACTGGATCTCATCACTTACTTAGAATTAAAGAAGTTCCTCGGATGTGTCTCTTTTGTCAAAGAACGGAGTCTTCACCACGTCATCTGATACTGGAATGCACTGCTGCGGCGCTGATGTACATTCGAAAAGGAACTATTGGTGAAATTATTGAGGAAGCA
This sequence comes from Flectonema sp. DT1601, assembly GCA_964019425.1. Classification (NCBI taxonomy): domain Eukaryota; phylum Euglenozoa; class Diplonemea; order Diplonemida; family Diplonemidae; genus Flectonema; species Flectonema sp. DT1601. The sequence continues at coordinate 463,278 of OZ025804.1, read as the reverse complement.
AGAATCTCGAAGACTGCCTTGAGTCTTCCGTTCATGTTTGCTACACGTAACTTGCATGCCCTTGCCGGATTCATATGGAACATGGAGCAATGGGTTCAAACCTGACAGCACTCAGCTGTAGTTAAACAAGTCAATACTGTTATCTTTTAGTATACATCTTCTCCATTCTTTCTCCTTATCTCCTAATTCTATGAGGACAACCTTTCGGCTCGCAGGTGACCCAGTGGTCTTTGGCCACCGTCTTTACGTTGATCTCTCGCTTTGCAAGCACAGTGTCAGGAGCTGCCGATCCGTGGAGGTCCTCTAACGGACTCCTGACAGTTGCACGCGTATCTTTGTCTTGTTAAAAAATAAGAAGAGCGTTGGTGCTCAGAATATAAAAAAAGCAAAATGAAAGAGAGACAAGAAAGATGTGACAAAATAAAAATAAAATAAAAATTGCGGTATAGAAGGAAATGAGAGAGCTGATGCTCTGGCTGCGGAAGCGGTTAAAATAGAGCAAAACAATGTAAAAGTGGACTACAAAACTGTCACAACAAAAATGAAATATTTACATACAAAGGTAATGATTGGAAAGAAGGAATCATTTCCGGAGAAATTCAACAGGGAAATGGAAATACTAATATCACAAATAAGAATGGGTAAGGCATGCTTTACTACAAAACAAATTGATAACCGATATAGAAATGGATTGTGTCTCTGCTGTGAAGTGGAGGACACAATGCAACACTATGTTTGTGAATGTCCAGCATTCTACAAAGAAAGAAAAATGAACTTAGACTCGCTTATATTAACAGAAGACGAGTTAATAGAACAGTCTAATGACTTTGATGGCATGGTAATGCTATTAAAATATCTATGTGACGTAGGGGATGGACAAGTCCAGAGGACAAAACTAAAAAGAACTTAAACTCGTATGGAACACTGTAATTTGTACACAATCAATGTGAAAATTTTCTGATGCAAGCAAGGAGCTGATGGATGCTGATTCATGCTGCACGACAAGGTTCGATGATTGAGTCAGAAGATGGGTACCATTCGAAGAAATGCTGATGATGGAGCTGACAGTTGTTGATGAGGGGAAAAAATATTAGGTGTAGATGTACTCTCTGAGGATTTAGAAACATGTCAACAACTCAAAGAATAAGGGTTTATTGAGAAACCTGTCAAACCATGCTGTTGTAACTATTATACTGATTAATTTATTATATTTTTACGTAACTCTTGCTGCACATTAGACTAATCTAGCTCAGTCTTATGTTTCTCTATTGTATTCCTTTCTATTTATGAACGAACCTTTTGGGGTCAACTTACCCCGCTCATTAACAGGATATCAAGTGAACAGAGAATTAACCCTCTCTGAATCACAACGTATCCAGTATCAAAAAAAAAAAAAAAAATGAAAAAAAACTTTTCTTATTATAATAAATAAATAAAAAAGAAAACTTATTATAATTAAACTTTCTTTAAAGAAATGTTTTCATTTTAGCAAAAACCTTTATTTAGTCACATCCCTCCTTGTCTTTCCACTTTATTTTTCTTCTTTCAAGAATTGTAAAGCAGAGAAAAAAAAAGACACGATTTTTACACGCATTACAATTTTTTACCTAAAAGTCATGTTATTAAGCAATCCCTGTACACAAACAACCACAAATATTGTTTTTTCATTTTTCTCTTCTTCGCTTCGGCGACAGATATAGTAGGACCTAGAAAACCGGCCCAAAACTTGTGATGCAGTTTATCTTTTTAGCGCACACTCATGTAACATAAGGATCGCTGGTTCCGAGGGTTTACCCTCCTGCCATACCTACCTCTCACCTCCCTCAAAAAAAAAAAAAGGCGTTACAGACACATATTGAACATGACTATAACTGCTACGCGTTGTTTTATTAATCTTACAAAGTAGTCTGGTGTGTTAACCTCTTCACGAGACTTTATTTTAACATTATTTTTTTTCCCAAACAGGTCTTTTTGTGTTTAAAACCCATTTTAAAATGTTAATGACTGCTATTCTTGCTGCTGCTATGAGCGTGACCTTCTGTACTTGTATGGCAACAGAGCTGGACTGATGAAGACGTTTTATAACATCACCATGGTGGCCTATGTCTCGATATGATACCTGGAAGTAGCAATTGACACAATGGCGTTTGCAAAAAAAAAAAAAAAAAGTGTCGTTTTTCGATCATTTTTTTAGTACTATGAGGGCGGCCTTGGCTGTCACTTTATTATGTTTTGTTTCCTCTTATTTCCCAATTTTTTATTGGTGTAGTCCTTGCAATAAGGAGTACCCCAGAGTAGTTAGTTGTTTTACTTGTGTTTAATTGTTTTTTATAGTATCACCGTAGATTTACTTGTGATTGAACTTTTTTTTTCTTCTGTTGTGTAGACTTTTCGAGTCTTAACAAGTGAAGTATGGAAACAAACCAAAATACATCAAAAATTACTTTCTGAACTTTTATTCAGATTTCGGAGGTAGTTTTTTTTCATTCTGTTCTCTCTTTATTTTATTTAATTTATTTATTATTCTTGTGTTTCTCGGTTAAACCTTAATACTTTTTTCTTTTTAAGTATATCAAAGTTTATTGCTGTTGTTTTTTTCCCATACTTTTTTGTCAATCTATGTGCGTCAATGTAGAGGCTTTGTTCGAGTAATGATGAAATTATTTTACATCAAAGTCCTTGTACTTAGTTATTTAACAAACAGTAGGTCGTGTGAATGAAAGTCAATAGCTTCCCCTTTTTTTCTTCGGATTATGGCCGAAAGTACACGAAGGTGGCCCAAAATGAACCTGTGTGACCCGGGGCTCTGGCCTGACTGCGTCACTGGGGGAAATTTGGGTAGAGACACTTGTGACCAGGTATTACTCATGCAACCATGAGGGTTCAGAGTGTAACTACTTAAAATACTAGAGGTGCATCACGAGCGTCAGACGGGACAACATCCAACATGATTAATCTTTAGAAGAGTGACACACAGCTCGATATGTGCGGGTCACGCGTCGTACCAACCAAGATGTGGTATGAGAGCGCAAAAACTAAGTATACATGATCAGCGGCCTAGGGCTTGACATGAATAGCTGTGGAGTGGCGAAACCATTTAGTGTTCTCAAGTCTGAGATCACTTCACTGAGCCACACAGTACTGTCCTTTCGGAGTTTCTGTGAAAGTAGCCCACGGAACACTTTTCTAAAGATTCAATCAGCCGAACTACTCCGCTACTGACTTTCACTTGATTAGCGAGCTAATAGTATATATTATTATGTCACCTGCTGAATATCTCAAGGTAATACCTCCTGGCTTTTCTACTACTAGTATATTATTATGTCAGCCGAGCCTTAAACTATTCCTTCCCTGGTTGAGAACCAACCACTTTGGTGTATTTTGGGCCGTCCGCAAGAGGTGTATTTTGGGCCACTGCCCTTTTTTTTTTTTTTTTAAATTTAGGCATTCGAAGTTTGTGTAGTTTTTATTGTTCTGGTGTCCCTGGTGTGGTGTTCCAAGATTTCTAATTTTTTCTCATGACCCTTAAACGTCTGTTTTATCAAAAAGAAAAAAAGAATTGTTCGTTGTTTGTTCTACTGCAGGAAACCATAGGGAACATAGAATCATTAAAAAAAAAAAAAATGGCTTTATCTTCAACTATACAGAAAATAATAATATAACACTGTGATTTTTTGGTTTGTGAACGAAACCGTGAACCGACTTAAACTGATAAAGCTAAAGGAGGTTTACGTGTGCTGCCAACATTCTTTTTCGTTCTTACAATACTTGTTAAATGCAAAAAAAAAAAAAAAGAGCGGTATCAATTTACCCCCTAAGCCTTACGAGATCGTTTAGGTCGCCAATTCGGAGCGAACCAATTTTTGATGGTTTCCAGGCAGATGAGTGAGTTTGTTCTTCCCGGGCGAGCAGACCGCTGAAGACTCGAGTAGTCTAGGAAAGCCTTTCGTCGGGTTCGTCTACTGTTAACGTTTGTTTTTATTTTGCGCATTTATTTGGCTTCCAACTAAGTAACTTGGTAAACGTTACCTGCTGTATTCTTCCCTCATATATCCTTTCGTATTGAATTCCCCTTTTTATGTTTTCTTTTTCTGAACGTACCTTTTCTTTGATTAGCAACAAATATTTTTTCAGTCAAGTACTTGATATTAATTTCGTTTTGAATACCCTGAAGTTGTTACTGTTTTTACATTGTCAAAGTTTCACCCCTGAGTAGACCAACGTTTATTTTAGTTAACCACTCGATTCCGTACTGCACTGAATGACAACACGGAAAAAGAGATGTGTATGCAGCTAAGTTAGAAACATTTATTATAATGTAAAGTATTTACGTCAATTGCAGAGTGTATACCTACACTAACATTACCTTTTAGTCAACTGTGTCTATGAACTAATGTTAAATTATCGTTATGTTGTTTATGATACAATACATTCTTATTTAACGTACAAAATTGAACAGTTAATCCCCTGAGTAGACCCTTCGATTCTATTGTTTATTTTAGTTAATTTTGGTACCATACGAGTATATTCATTTCATGAATGTACTCAAGTATCTCAACCAACAAAGATACGTACAAAAGAACTTAATTATCACTCGCAGCCGAGTCTTGCGGGATGTGCTCCGTAGTGTGCTATAAACCAGTAATGTTTCATTATTATTATTTTTGATTATTTTTTGAATTTTCAAAAAAAAAAATTTCTTATTCAAGATTTCCTTTAATGTTTATTTGATAAACTATTTGATTGATTTTGAAATGCGTAAAGAAATACTAATTTTTAGCTGTAACGGTCTACAGAACATGGGGTGCTCAACCTGTAGTACATGGGCCCCGAATCCATATATGGGATTTTATTGATACCAACTGTTGGTCTCTTTTCATTGGCCGGACGCAACATTCGTTTTAACGAGTTTCGAGTTGCTGTATATTTATATTTAGTCATAATATCAAGCTATGCATCAATTTTATCGAACTTTCGGATTTCTTTTCGGAGAACAATGTCTTTGGACAGCCAATTTATGAAAACTAAGGAGTGTCCCCCTTGCTTTCTTCGCTGAAGAGGGGTGGGTAAGGGGAATGGTCCGAACAAAGATTTTTTAATTTTAGCCCGAAACCCAATCATCATTTTGTTTGTTGTCTTACAATTTTTTGCGTTTAATTTATTTGATTGACTGACAAATTAGTCTCTGTCAAGATGGACAGCTGAGGATTATTCCTTTCAGCCGAAGCTATAACAAATAAAATATGTGTGTTCTCCACTGGTGTGGGTTACCCGAACTTCTTACAGTCATCACAAACTACTATCAATTTACCTTTCCTGTTCACTTCGTGAACTCTGCCATTTGCAATCAGATACCTTTATCAATCTATCCACCTTGAACTCTCAGAACTTACTGATGAAGGGAACTTTTTTTTTTTTTTTTTTTTTTTTTTTTTTGTAGCGTTTTGACTTCACACTCAGAGTGCACTATTTTACAACAAACAATATATTGTGACTGTTACTTGACACCGCATTGTCCCTTCTTTCTTCGCTGAAATGGGATAGTAAGGTAAACAGGCTGAAACCAACTGTGTTTGTTTGTTTGGTTGTTTTGTTAGTTTGTTTTATTAACGATTCCTTTGAACGTGGTTGCAGCGTAAAAAAATACTCAATGTGGAGTGGACATGAAACATACTACTCTTTGATCCCAAAACCTCGTTGTTAAGTCTAAAGGAGCATATGATAAATCCTACCTACCCATATATTTCTTTTTCAACCAGCCATTTATAGGCGAAAGCTTTTTTAATCCAAGTAGGGTTTGGATATAATTTTATTTTCTGCATGGTCTTCTATGTCTCTTATCGTCTGTGAGAGTCTCACGGTTATGCTGGTAGCGATATAACTGTTACCCCTGTTGAGCTTTTTCTGATTTTTTTTGGCTCCTGGACTCAGCAAATAGAATAAATAAATAAAAACCATCGTAGAAGGTTAAGCTTTATTTCCGCTGAAATGAACTTCGTTTTTTTCTTCTTTCTTTTCCTTTATACTGTGATATGTAGTGGACCTCGATAAGCCAACAAAACCCTTGTTCTTGTTGATATTAATAATAATGAATGAATAAGATTCATTCTTTTATTACAATGTTGGGTTTTCTGTGTTTTGGTGTGATTATATCTATTGTAACAAAAAAACAGGTCTTAAAACCCTTTTTAAAAGTAATATGATGCAGACAGTTCTTCTTGCCGCTGCCGTTGCTGTTGCACCACCTCAGTGGATGGTTGAATCTGATAAGAGGTTCGCAGAGCTGTACAACTCTCAAAACTTTACCGGAGTGCAGAGTATCTACAATCCTGGTGCTGAGCTGATCCCGCCAACTGCTGATACATTTTTGTTGGGAAAGAACTTGGCTCCTTTTTTTAAACAGGCATACGAAAGTGGACTACGTAACTTGTCATTGACTCCAACTCACGTGTTGCAGGAGAGCGACAGCTTGTGGCACGAGATCGGTGAGTCCAGCGACAGTACTGGAAAGGGAACATATTATGTCAGATGGATCAAGCCTGGAAATGTTTGGGAAATTGCCTTCGACTGCATGTCTATTGGTGTTCCAAGCAGTTCATCTTCCTTAGTGAAGGCAACACCTCCTAGCTGGATGGCAGCACAATTAAAGAAGGGTCTTGAACTCTGGAACTCTCAAAACTTTGAAGCGCTCGCTGCTATGTACAACCCGGGTGCTCAGTATGTCCCATACTCTTCCGATCGTTACATTCTTCAGCCGGATCTTGAGTCTTACTTTAAGTCCGTAACACCGACTCCAATGACAGCTAATGGGTTCCTTGCTGGATACCAGGAGTCCCCAACACTGTACCACGCTATTGGCTTCACCACCACTAAGTACGGAACCGCAAAGTGGTACTGCAGGTTTATCAAACCCGAAGCTGAAGATTGGCAGATTGCCTTCGAGCTTTCGGTAATCGCTTAATGATATAGCGCACGATGCTTCTTTCAATGATTTATAAAAAGTAGGAATACAAAGCATGGAGTGGAAGCGAAATGTCGTCTCGTTTTCCCGTCCTCTTTTTTTGTTTTTTGCTTATTATATTTCAACTTACTGTTCACGCAAGCATAATAATTTATTTGGTGGTTATTTGGTGTTTTATTTAGCAGCGATTTCGCACCCTGATGATACCTTGGGTTTACGTTATTCTGCTAACCGAGGGTTTACGTTATTGTGTTCTCCCCCGTTCTCCCTTATGTGATTGGAATCGGATTGCTCTGCTACAGTACTCTACTCGAGAGTGGAACAAACCTTTATTTGCTGCATAGTTTTTTTTTTTTTTTTTTTTTTAATCTTTTTTCGTGATAGTAGAGTCAGCAGAAGTCCGATTTCCAGCACTGGCAATTTCTCATCGAGCGTGGTCCTTTTTTTAATCTCCGAATGTTTCGAACTATTTTTTTTTAAAACTTTGTTGGTTAACTTTGATGACACGTCATCTGCATGCTTAACCAGATAAGTACCAGTTAACCCCTCTCAAAATTTGTTTTTCGTTTCTCGAAACTTGTGATCTTCATCGATTACTCTTCTGTACTGTGGAATTATTTCCTATTTCACCCCCTCCATATTCGACAACACATATGATATTTTATTGATACCAACTGTTGGTCTCTTTTCACTGCAACTGGGTTTGGCCGAACCCTATATTTGTTTTAGACAGTTTCAAGTTGTTTTCCATTTAATCATAGTATCAAGTTACCCCCTTCATCCTAGCACTACACTGATAATAAGAACAAGATTAGAGGATGTCTTCGGAGATTTTGAGCATTTCATACGTTTATGAAGAATTCACCTTTTCCAAATATGATAATTCCCTTTACAGAAAACTAAGTTCATGAAACCTGTGGAACGTATTCTCTCAAAAGTATGCAACCCACGGGGGTTGCGAGTTGTGGAGATCGGTTGCGGTGGTGGAGCCTCGACCAGGTGGCTCCAGAGACAAGAAATAAAGTCATACATCGGACTCGAACTGGAGCCGGAAATGATATCATTGGCAACAGGAAGAGGGCTTACTAATATAGAGCTTCAGGATATTACCAAACCGTGGAGGGTACCGCCATCTCAGGTAGACCTAGTTGTTGGTACCCAGGTACTCTCACACATAAGTGAATCAGACCTTCCCTTAGTTTTTAATGAAATATCCGCATCTCTCAATAGTAATGGAGAGCTTCTTCTTGTGGAACGTATCCCCAATACAGATGATTTCCATGTGTCACATCATCCTGACATCTTGACTGCTCAAGCGGCTGCCTCGGGGCTTACTAAAAGGTCAATTGAAGTGCATCTTGTTGACTTTTTTGTTTTTAAATTTTTTAAAAGGAAATTCGTAAAAAAATAGTGTACCCCGGGCTTGATGAAATCTGATAAAAAAAACAAACGATGTGATGTTTCAATGTTGGGACATCAAATTACTTTCGCAGAGATGCATACGGAACTTGTCACTTAGATAAACAAATGAAGTTTTCCGAATGCAGTGATTTGAACTAATTTTCGAATTTAAAAAAAAAAAAAAAAAAAAAACATGATTTCCCCATCAGCCCCTTGACTACAACAATGTTAATCCCAACCCTGATAACGGCACTCTGTATGAGTGGGAAATCAAAGAAAGAGTATGTAACTGTTGGTAAACAAGTTACTATAGGAAGTAGCGAACAACATCATTACTGGATGCCTAAAGTTCTTAGTTTTGGAAATGACGTTGTAGTTTCAGTGCAAAGACGTGATGATGGAGATTGCTGTGATGGTGGTAACGATATGTCTGTCGACACGGTTCCATGTCACAGAGAGTGTAAAGAAAGTATTCATTACGTAACTACTGACAGAGGAGAAAGCTACAGTGAACTGATCCTTAATAATGATGACTTTTGCTCTGAGGGATCGATCTACGTCCCAGCTGAGAACACTCGCAGATGTCCTGTTTTCTTAATAGACGACACGCCTGATGAACCAGAATCTGATGAAAGTATTAGCATCCCAAAAACAACAACTACATCATTTTTCTCAATGAGTATAACAGAAGGAAAACTCGTCACTTCCAGCAATCCAGAAAAATTCTTCTTCGGACCAATGATTAAAGGAAAGAATGTTTCTTCTGTTGAAATTTATCAATTCGGACCCAGCTTATACGCTGATGACTTGAAACAGTGGTTTTGGTTAGTCGGCGCTAATGTGAATGAAACTCACTTGTTTAAAAGTACTGATGGACTCTCATGGGATCACGTTAGTAAACTACCAGTTTTGAGTAGTATTGTTGGATCTTCTATCGCAAGGAAGAAGGATGATTCACTTACTGTTCACATCAAATCATTTTCAGGAAGACTGCTTTCAATGACTAGCAGAACTATGGGAAAACAATGGGGTAAGCGTGAAACCCTTCCTGTATCCAGATCAGTTCCTACAGTGATTTCATCGTATTACACGATGGCATCAGTTGGTATTGGATACACATCTTCAATTGACTTTATTAGAAGTTCTGGTAAAAAGAGTTCTTCCGGAAACATCACATCCGATGAAATCTTTGGCAACAGCGTCTACACTGATGATTTTCTGGAGTCGGATTCAAGTGATTTGGCAGTGTGTTCAGAGCTTCCGTATCCGAGGGTTTGTTTTCTTTTATTTTGTTAGTTAAGTTGTTTTGGCGTAAAAATAGAAACAAAAAAATAAAATAATATACAGGTTTGTGAAAGCTCAGGTGTTATTGGTGTTGCCCCTGTTGACACGGATTTTAGCCTGGTTACCAACAGTACTATGTTCATTGCCTGTGGTGACCGTATCGGAAATGGTTGGACCGGTCCACTGAAGGAACGCCCTGACTCTGTACTTTGTTCTCAAATTATACTAGATGACACTCAGGAAATCGCTGACAGACTCAAGAAAATTAAGGATGCCGAGGAAAAACAAAAAGCACAGGAAGAAGCTGCTGAAAAAGTCAAACAAAAGAAGAAGAAGGAAGCCAAGGAGAAAGCTGAAAAAGAAAAGATGAGAAGAACTATTTGGTTTGAAGAAGTTGAGACAAAGAATCAAGAAGAAGCTACTCATTGGCAACAATTCGATGATGAGTTTGTCGTAGTCAGATCAGCAGATGATGAGTGGAGTGATATCGCTAATGAAGAACTCTAAATTAGATCATTCGAGTACAAAGAAAATCCATCCTTTGTGGAGTCTCTTGACTCCAAATTGAGCCTCACAAACAAAACAAACTTACCATCAAATGATGTAAGCAATCAGCGTTTAATAAAACTGAGGCCTGCGATTTAGAGATTTTCCGAAGAGAAATATGTTACGATAGTAGCAAAAGTGTTTTAGCTTGTTCTGGTTCGTTAGGCGTATTTCTTGACTTTATTGTGATTGATATTTTGGTGCGGTTTATGCCATTTTTCTCCCAGGAAATACAATGTTGCTGCTGCTTCCCACAGAAGTGTTTTCATAATTGTCGTAGTCCTCTATCAATAAATTACTTCCCACTACAGGTATCAATCAGGGCCAGATGGTAAAGGCCGCAGTCGCAAAGAAAGGGAAGGAAACCCCTAAAAACAAGGCAAAGAAAGATGTGAAGCGAAGCAAGCAAAACGAGACTAGTGAGCAAACTCGTCTCGATCGCGCAGCAAAGAGAAGGGAAAAGAGACAGGGTAAGGTAACTTCTAGTAAGAGACATGATCGTCAGAAGAGAAGAAAGACTGAGGGAGGTCCTGAAACTGGTAAACACACCAAGAAGGAACTGAAGAAACTTAAAAAGGCACAACGCAAAGCCTCTGGTACTGCTGCACCAGCGGGCGGGCAGAAACAAGAAAAATCCGCGTTCCACAAGGCGGCTATTGATTACTTGAACGCCAAATCATCGCAGGCGGGGAACAAAGACCCAGAGCTTGGTGCGTTCCTTGACATTGTGAACCAGATTAACCCTGTTGGATACTTCCCAGAACACCCACCTGCTGGTCCTCCGGGTAAGTTCTTATCAGTATTCGACACATTGGAGATTCAAAGTAAAGTTGAAAAGAAGATTAAGATTAAAAAAGTTTCAAAAGATTCCGCAGAAGATCTCACAGCACCTGAAGACAAACCTTCTGGTGCCGCTATCGACAGGGCTCGTAAACTTCTTGAAGAGAGAAAGAAGACACTTCCGCTGTTTGATAAGCTCCGTGAATCTAGTTCTCTTAAGAGAACCGAAGGTGCTAAGGGATTGGTTGAAATTGCCATTGCAGGTATTAACCAAGACACTCTCAATATTGGTAACGATGATGTCACCAAACCTGCAAAATACGAGAAGGCGATTGGTTCAGTTCCTGCTTACATCCTCACTCGTTTGATTAAGGGTTTAGCAAGTGGGGTTGGGGGATCTCGTTTGGGATTTTGCGAAACGCTCATTCGATTGTTGAATGCGAGTAAACTTCCAACGTCGTACATCACTTGTAGTTTGGAGGCTTTGATGAAATCGAGTGGAGCTGCGAAGTCTGATGAGAACCAGGGATCAGAACAAAAACAACTTTCATGGGGAGTCTTCTTCGGATTACTTTCAATTTTAACATCCAACAGAACCCTCGACAGAGTTAGCATGTCCGTCACTATCTCGAGACTACTTCAGACGAGTTCAATTCTACCGGCATCAAAGGAACCTTGTGCCCAACTTATCCTTTTATTAGTAAAGAAATTCTCATCAGAGATTTCATTCTTAGACAAAGCTCTAATGCCTTCTATTTTCGAACACTACTTCACTAGCGTTAAACATGAGACTTGGTCAGCTGAGTCAATCTTTATGTACCTGGAGTTGTCACACATGGGATTGTTTAATTCTTGTAAGGTACCAGAGTCTCACAACAGATTAAAAGAATTAACCTTCAGTAACATATCAATCACTAAAGTAATCTCCGCGTCACTATTCGAAGGTGCTAAACCAACAGTGGAATTATACCCAAGAATTCATTCTCTTTGGGGAAGTTGGTTCGACGACATTCAAAGTAGCAATTCAGGAAAGTCATTTGAGTCTAAGCTTCGTTCATTCTGGAAGGCAGTTATTGTTCCGTACTTCACGGAAGAGAATCTTGAGAAGAGGCCTTACAAAAACTTATACGACTTCTTGATTTCTTCAGTTGTTCACGCTATTACTAATAATAGTCAAGGGTCTGGAATGTCAAGTTTGCTTTTGGCAGAACTCAGTGAAAAGCATCCTCAAATCACAACTCAGTTGCTAAAACAGGGAAAGCCAACGAAGAGTGGCGGAGATCAGTTGGATGTCAAAAAGATAACAAATCTCATGGAACAGCTTCACGGACTTGGAGATCAGAAAATTAGAAAACAATTTCCAAACGTTGAAGAAGGAGCTCCATCAGACTCTGACTCTGACAGCGCGTCAAGTGAGAATGCTGATGAAGAAATGGAAGAACAACTTGATGATGAACCAATTAGAGAAGGATACCTTAGATTCTCATTTAATGTTCAGAGATACGTCTTTTCTGAAATTCGTGCTCTCACAACGACGGCTTCAACTCCGCAGGCAATCAACGCGTCATCGACATCTCTTGAAAAGATAATCTCATTCTTGGTTACCCATTCGTTCTTTGCAACACCATCAGGTACTGCTGAGTCATCTGACAAGTCTACTCCACTACCAGAGAGACTTCTATCTCTTGAGGCATTACCATCAGTTCTTCGTACTGCTGCTTCTGATCAACTGTTCACTGTTCTCAGACACATCTCCTCCACTGTGAGCTCCACCAAAGACAGCGATACTACCACAGCTAAGTCACTTTTATTATCCGCGATTAAGCGTTATGAATCTGGTTTAAGTAATGTAACTGGTGAGGCTTTGTACCAAATGCCACAAACAGAAGACGGTGCTGAGGTTGGGTCATTGTTAAAGGTTATCTCAAAGGCGTTGTTGTCAAAGAAGGGATCAAAAAAAGTTTCTGGAAATCCGATTGAAAAAAGACATCACATTCACTTTGAGTCTCTCTTAACACTGTTGTTCTTTAACTTAGTAATTGAAGGAAGTAACAATGCTGGTGCTACAGTCATGGTTAACCTTTCAGAGAGTATTCATGATATCTGTAATGCTTATGCAAGTGGTTGTTTTGTTCCAGAAGTGTTACTCGATTCGTTGTTGTCGGTCAACTTACGTCACCAAGAAGTATTAGCACACTTATCAGCGACTATAAGTAAGGTTTCTATGACCATTATTGAATTAGTTATCTCAAACCATATGAATAATGAATGTTTAAAGATTCTATTGGCTCCTTTAACTCCTGAGGGTTATGAAGTTCAAGAAGGTTCTGATGACGAAGACAGCGGATCTGATTCTGATTCATCATCTGACAGTGACTCAGGTGATGATGATGACGACAAACCCGCACCTCAAAAACAAACAAAAGCAGATCGTCAAGCTCTTGAACAGCAACTTCGTCACGCTCAAGTACGTTCATTACAATACCTTCTTGCTTATCTTAAGCGTTGCGAGGGATCTACGCTTGCTGTAGGTGCAATTGCTGAACCTGTTGCTCGTCTTGCAGAGTTGTCATTGCCAAAGTTAAAGGCAAGCAACAAGAATAAGAAACAACAAAAAGGAAAGGGATGGAATGAAGGTGATCAATCTAATTTACAGAACTCTGCTCCAGTCTTGTCGGCATCTGTTTCAGTGTTAAACCATTTAGCAAAAGCAAAGACAACCAAACCAGACGTCGAAGAACTGTTGTCATCTTTGGAATTCTGTGTCACCTTAGCCACAAGAGATAACAAGGCAAAGTTACAAGAGCGTGAAGGAAAACATTTAAAGAATGTCGTCTTAAAGGTAGCGACTAACATTATAAGTATTCTATTCGCAGAAGTCGGAAAGAAAACTGAGACTGAAGAAAAGGTACTGGCGCTTACCCTTAAGATATTCGGAACAAAGAAACCATCACTAGCCTTTATGAAGGAATGTGTCTCTAATCTGTTTGAGAGATCAGCTGCAGCTGTGTTCTGGGTAGTTGTTCCAGCATTGACAAAGCAGTTGTCAGCTAAGACTAATCAGAGGCCATTCAACAGATCAATTCTATTGGAAGTAGCACATTATATTTCGAGTAAGTGGACTCAAATGGATGAGTTAGTAAAGACATCAAAGACTCTTATCCCGTCGTTGGTATCTTTAGCCAAGTCATTCGACGTTACAGCTGAAGGCCTTGCAACTGACGAAGCTGCTGCATGGAGAAACCGCGTCACTCTTCCACATGGTATTCTGCTACAGTCAACAATTGTTAGATTCTTAGACAGATGTAAGAAACAAGATAAAGATCTTTGTAGTCATGTTGTTAAGACTGTCGATACTTACATTCAGAAATCTTCTTTTATTGATTTGAATATGAGAGCGGCACTGCGTAAGGCTGCTCCTCATCTGAAGCTCACAGTCAGTAAAGATGTTATTCAAACAAAACCACGTAAGCCATCCTCAATGTCTGGAAATACAGAAAACGAAACTGCCGATGGCAGCAAACGAAAGCGTTTTGAAGAATCCGAAAAAGCTGCACATGAGGCTGAGCAGCAGGCGAAGGATCAGAAATTGAAATCAAAGAAGGCGTTCAAGGAACAAGCCAAAAAGGAACGTGAGAAGGAAAAGAAGAAGAAGTTTGAATCGAAGAAGAACGTCAAACGCGCCAAGACAGAATAAGGTTCTTTAATCTTGTTGTGTGCCTCCTAAATGCACATCCTTCCTAGTTTGTGAGCTGGATTTTTGCCTTCTGTATTAGTTGTTCAGAAAGAAAGAAAAAAAAAAAACGATGAAGGGAAAAATAAATAAAATAAATTACGACACTAAAGCCATGCACCATTTCTTTTTTATTTTTTTATTTTTATTTTTTCCGTTCCTTTTAACTTTTTTATTTTTTTTTTTATTTTTTCTTTCCCTCTTGGATCATTACATCAAAAAAAAAAAGAAAAAAAAAAAAAACACAAAATTTTGTCCTATCATTACGGTTATAGTAAAATTATTTATTATGTTATTTTTGAATAATTTATTTTCCTTCCCCCCCCCACCCAGTTTTCGTTATGTCAGCTCCACAACAACAATGTACTCCCCAAAGCACCCTGGAAGTGGTTCCCGAAACACAGCCCAGTCATATGTACATAGAACCAAGAGACAGTAGCTGGGGAACTCTAATTAGTTCCGATAATTTATTAAAACACGAATTGAGTGGAGAGCATGCAGTCGTTATTGGAAGGGCTGGAGGAGGCGCTCAAATCGAAATAAATGATCCACGAATCAGCAACACTCACTTAAAGATTGAAAAAGAAATTTGCGGACAAACCAACCAATATAAAGTTGCAATAACTGACACAAGTACAAACGGGACGTATGTTAATGGATACAGGTTGATAAAGAATCGCCAACACCGTCTTCACAACGGAGACGAAATTGGAATTGTTGGGATCCAACATAAAAAAAGATCTATGTCATCCAATGATGCGAAATCGAAATGTTTTTTTAGTTTTATTTTTAAAATTCCGGGATTGCCTCTCGTTGTATCTCCTAAAGCAGGACGAGTTCAAGCCTGGCAATTAGGAGACTTAATCGGAAAAGGAGGATACGGCACTGTACATCTTGGCATCAACTGCCAAACAGCAGAACTGATTGCTATAAAAACAATATCGTTATCCATCGGACAAGATGCTTCAGAAGTACAACAGGAAATCGACCTATTAAGACGACTAGACCATCCAAACATTGTAAAGTATTTAGCATGCGGTGATTCTAACGATCATAAAATGGAAGTCGTTATGGAATACGTACCTGGAGGATCTCTCGCTCAATTGTTAGAACGATTTGGTCGCTTTCATGAATCATTAATTATTACGTATACGTCTCAGATAGTACAAGGGTTGCACTACCTTCACGACTGCCAAGTCATTCATCGTGATCTAAAGGCTGCTAACATCTTAGTTTCTGATAACGGGATTGCAAAGTTGAGTGACTTTGGATCAGCGCTCAGTTTGAAGCATTCGCTTCCTGAAAAAGATAAAATACTATGCGGAACACCCCTATGGGTGGCACCTGAAGTAGTGAAGGAAAACACTGTTGGATACCACAGTGATGTATGGGGATTAGGTTGTACTGTATTAGAAATGGCAACAGGGAAACGACCTTGGTCAGAAAAAGAATTCGATAATCCAATAGCCGTATTATATCATATTGGTAATGCTACTGAACCTCCACAACTTCCTTCGAGTGCTTCACCGGAGTTACATTCATTTATGCAAGATTGTCTTCAGCTTGATCCGTCTGTTCGACCAACTTGTAAAATACTTCGTCGTCACCTCTTCCTTAAGAAGAGTGCGAGTAGTGTTTGTAAAGACTTAAATGGTCAGCTTTGTCTTGACGACAGTCCGAATAAGAGACACAAACCAGATGTTGAATACGATCTACTGACCATGAGTGGGATGACTGACATCGATCCTGAGATACCAGCCGCTGAAATCACATCTTTTCTTCAAAGTAAAACAGCTTTTCACAACCCTTCGATTCAAGCTTTAAGAACAGGCAAACCTCCAGGAGCAAAAACAGGACTCACATGTGATTTCGCAAAGCTGAGCGCTGAAGACTAAACCAGCTGTTGTATGAAATACCGTCGAGGGTGGTCTTACGTTTTTGTTTTTACAATCGAATGTTAGGGCACATGTAATTCTTTCTAGCTCTCAGTCTGGCCGGATTACAGTTTCAGTGCACAAAAACAAGTTTAATGCCAATTTTTTTTTTTTTTTTTCTTTTCCCCTTAGAGTCGAAATTCTCCCAAAAATATCATATGGTTCTCTTTTTTTGTTATGTTTTGGTGATGTACGCCGCGTGCGCGAATACCAATTGTGTTTGTTATTATTTAATAACCCTGTTTGTCATCCTTACTTTACATGAAAATGACGAGCAACAGCCGCATGTGTAATTTTAACATCAACTTCAATCAATATATTTGTATTTTATCAGTGTAATCGTCAAAGATGATGTCGTTTGGTAGAAACCAGCAGATCAAGCCGGAGAGTGCTTTGATCAAGGTGGAAGAACTCCTTAAGCAAGACCAGAAAGAGATGGCTCTCACTCATCTTAGAGGTGTGTACAAGCTGAAGAGAGTTCAGTGGGTTGAGGCTCACGAGCAGGCGATGTTCAAGTTGGTTGATATCGCTATTTCATTAAGAAAGAACTTAAAGGATGATTTAATCATATACAGAGCCTTCACTAGAGAACAACAACCAGAAACACTTGAGCGTGTCCTCAACCACGTTGTTGAAGAAGCTGACAAGGCAACCGCCAACGCACAGGATGCTGAAGAACAGGCTCGTGAAATCACTGGAGATGGAAGCGAACTTCTTGACGACTCTCCTGAAGCCGCTCTCATGAAGGCTGTTGGTGGAGAAGAATTAAAGGAACGTATTCAACGTGAGAAGCTCACTCCTTGGGTTAAGTACTTAACCGACTGCTACAAGAACTGTATGGAGATCTGTAAGAAGAACCCAGCCTACGAAGACTCATTCCATAAGATGTCCAGCAAGGCCTTCGCTTTCTGTAAGAAACACAAACAAAAGATTGCCTTCAAGATGCACTTCTGCCGTATTCTAAGAGATCACTGGACTGAAATGAACCACTTAGACAACGCCGCTAAGAAGAAGAGATTCGACGAAGTTAAACAACAGCAGGCTGATGGTAAAATTGACTCAAAGTTTCACTTGATGCTTGCCGCCCATCAGGCTCAGTTAGATGTTGCTGTTCACTTTGATAACTGGCAGGAGGCCTACCGCGCAATTGAAGAGATCCATCAGAGAATTGAATTCTTTAAAGTATCACCAAAGATTGATATTATTATTCAGTACTACACTCTCTTGGCGAGAATCTTTTGGGTGTCAAAGAACTGGCTGTTCCATGCCTACGCTCTTTACAAGTTGTTTGTAAAGAAGGGAGACTTGTTCTGGGGAAGATCCAACAACGACGAAGAGAAGCAGAAGCTCGCCTCGAAGGTACTTCTCGCAGTTCTTTCGATCCCATTCTGGACTCACCAGCCGCCAAACAGCATCACTCCATTCACCAGCGATTCCGAGAGAGAGAAGGCTGCCAAGATGACAACTTTGTTGGGATCAGTGAAGCCTCCTTCCAGAGAGAGTCTGCTATTAGAGATCACTGGTAAGGAATCACAGATTCTGAAGTTGGCTCATCCAAAGGTAGTTGAGCTGTACAACATCGTTGAACGTAACATTCAACCATTGAACCTCGCTGACAAGGTAAAGCCAGTCTTCCAATGGCTTGGGGACAACGGTTTGGGTGACTACTCTGGCCATCTTCAGGAGGTTGCATCAGTGGCTGTTATTGTTGCCAGCAGTAAGGTTTACAGTACTTTATCATTAAAAGCATTGTCAGACATGTGTAGATTCCATGAGAACCTTCAGATCGAATCTCTCCTTGTGACCGTTGCTAGAGCCCCAGCTTCAAATGTTCAGCTGTGCATTGATCACCAGAGCCAGTCGATTAAGTTCGATGACGCTAACATCAGCAGCGATATCTTGTGCTCTACTCTACCAAACCTCCGTAAGCGTATGGCCACAATCAACAGAATGTTGATGTCAAAGCGTGAAGAAGGTGAAGCTCTTCAGCAGAAGATCGCTGAACGCAGAGGACTTCTCTCCAAGAGAGTCATCTCTGGACTTGAAGAAGAACGTGAAGCCTTCATCAGACGTGTTGAAGTCATCGATGAACGTCGTAAGGAAGCAGAGAAGCAAAAGGATAAGGAGAAGGAAGAAGAAGCTCAGCGTCTCCAAAACGAGAAGTTGGCCACTCTTAACGAAGAATTCAACAAGCGTAACAAGGAGAAGGCCAGACGTGAAAAGGAAGCGAAGGAGGAGGCTAACAAAATTAAGAACCAAAAGCAGGGCGAAGCTATCATTACTGCCATCGTCAAGGCAACCTCTGGTCGTGCCAGCGACTTGGAGAAGCGTATCAAGTCAGGTACTGATAATATCGACACTGATGAACTTGTTGAACAGGGTCTTAAGTACATGATTGATGCTAGATACAAGGCTGAACAGAAGCGTATTAACGAATGGCACAAGATCCACTGGTTGGAGCGTGCTGTACGTGATTTTGAGGCCCCTCTTATCAGAAAGGCTCACGAAGACAAGCTTCAACAACAAAAGAGTGCCTTCGAAGCTCGTAAGGCCAACACCCTCACCCAGCTCCGTAAGGACTACGACGATGCTGTTGAGACTAAGAGGAGATTGAGCAGAATGGAGTCCCAGATGGAAACCTTCTACGAATCAGTTATCAACATCAGAAAACAGGACCCGAGCCTTATCGCCAGAGCTGAAAAGACTATCAGAGACGAAGAGGTTGAGAAGGAATTGTTCAACAAGGTTGGAAGAGCTGGTGCTGGTAAGGGAGAAATCGTCCGTGATGCTGAACCATCTGGTCAGCCTGAAAGGGAAGCGAAGCCACCAACTGCTGCTCAAGAATCCGGAAACTGGAGAGGCGGAGGTGGATCTGATGCCCCACAAGAAGCTTCCCCACCAAAGAAGGCATTCCAGGCAAGAGGTGCCACCTGGCAGTCCGAGAAGGAGGAACCAAAGGCCGAAGCTCCAAAGGCTGAAGAGAAGCCAGCTGAGGATGACAAGCCAAAGAAGACTTGGGGATCCAACCGTAAGGGAGGATTCAAGATTGACATGTAAAATATTCATCCTCACAACAATTAATCGATACCTACTAACAGCGGAAGCTATCTATCTTAACGATGTGTTCATATAGTAGTACCAAGACAGTCCTCGCCTAGGAAACAAAAAAAGGAATTCTTTTTATCGGCTAGTAGGGCTTTTGGTCTTGGCTTACCTTCATGAAAGATCGTTCGCCTCTTTTCCCCCTTTTTTTTTTTTTTTTTTTTGATTGTTTGTCTCCAGAGAGACATAGAAAGAAATTTTCTTTTTCCCCCTTTTTTTTTTAGTGTTTTTCCCCATCTCCAACCTTTTCTTTTTTTTTGCCTCCTCTTGAATAACCAATTTTTGAATAGTTGGAAAAAGAACAGCAGCTTAAGAACGACGACTGGAGCAAATATCAGTTTCCGAAGCGCACATTTTTTTTTTTTTTTTTTTTTTTTGTTGTTTGAAAAAGAAATCAATCATACTAATCGGATACCCACCTTTCCGTGTTTTTTTTAATTTTATTTTTTATATTTTTATTTTTTCACATCGCCCCTTCGACACAATATTCTTACATGAAAACACTTAACACAATCATCTCTGTTATTCAGCACTGTAACGCCACAACATGTCTTTTGACCATCTCAGTGCGACTCCCGTTGAAGGAATACCGGGACTCTTTTTAGTCAGGGATTTCCTCACAGAAGAAGAAGAGGCTCTGATGCTGAAATGTATAGATTCCGAAGATGAGTGGGAGAATTGTAGATCTGGTTGCCGTAGAGTTAGGTTTTACGTCCCATGGGAAGATAAAAAAGGACGAGTTGAAGAGAAGGACACCATCAGAGAATTACCTGAATACGCAAAACAACTTGCGACCAACATAATTGATTACGGAATGACTGTTGAAGCACTTCAGCATGTTGACTGGGATGCCTACAAAATAAATGAATCAAAACACACAGAAATGCAGGTTAATGAATTCCTTCCGAAGGACTCTCTTGGCTTCCACACTGACAATGTAATTGCGTACAAAGATGTCATTGTTGCGGTCAGTCTTTGCTCAACAGTGACGATTACATTTAAGAATCTGAAGTACAATAAATCAATTGATGTGGAAGTTCCTCGTCGGTCTATTTACTACATGACAGGTGAGTCTCGTTACAAGTGGGTTCATGGAGCTCATTTGGGAGCAGTGAAATCACGAAGGGTATCTGTTACTTGGAGATGTGTTAACTACACTCCTCCAGTAGTTATTCTTCCTTCTCAGAAGAAGAAGAAAACTGTGAAAAAGAAAGACCTTGCGAGGTACTTTCCAGCAACTGAGAGCTGATTATTATGTTGATTGTTCTTTCCCTCCACTCGCAGCCGAGTCTTGCGGGATGTGCTCCTGGTTTTGATTTTTTGTATTGTCCTTCTGTGGTCCAGAATCCCCATATTCGACAACACGTATGGCAACGCCGTACCCTATTTGGTTTACTAATTTCAAGTTACTTTTGTATTGATAAAACGGTATTAAGTTTCTTTCCTCATTCTAATTGGTCTGTTGTACGAGATTATCATTAGACAACACTCACTACTACTAGCCTTACTGAGAGTTGAATTCTGTTTTCACAACCAGCTTATCGACAATTATAAAGTTTGATTACTTATTTCTGTTCTGATATCCTTTTGTGATGTTTATTTCACTGTAGTGTTTACACAAAAAAAAAAAAAAAACTAAAATCAAGCAACAATGCCGAGCCCACACTTGGGTGCAAAGTACGACATGTCGTTTAACTCTGTCGGAACCGGAGTAGGACTTGGGGGTAACTCTGGAGGAATAGATGTACCACTTCCTGCAGGCGGTGCAGGCGGAGCAGGTGATATTGATTTTACTCTTGCACTAGAACACAGCAAAAGGGGAAAGAGGGTTTGCCATGGAAATCCAGTCCAAGCCGTCGCCACAGCTATTAACACCGGTTGGTATGAATTTTCTTTTTCTTTTTTTCTTTTTTTTGTACCTACAAACGCATTGTTCGGTAGAACGAGAATTGTGCAGCATAACTAACCTTTTCCTTATTCCTTTATTAGGATTTCGCCTCGGTTGCGCACAACCAAAATAAAAGTGTGAGTAAGTAAAAAGTGAAGATTGCCGATTCCTTTTTTTTTTTTTTTTTTTGTAAATAAGTTTTTCACCTCCGAGAGAGAGTTTTAGATTTCTAAAACCAATTTAAAAAAAAAAAAAAAAAAAAAAAAGCATATCTGCGGGTCAGAAAGCAGCCATTCAGGGAATGCTAGCCACAGCACCAGCTGGGTAATACTAGTTTGCGGTTTGCTGTACTCAGCTTCTTGTGATGATACTCTAAAGGGATCAAAATTTTTCGACTGGCACCTGCTCACAGAAAACAGCAACTCGTTTGGACTAAAACTTGACTTGACTCTCGACTTATCGAAGATTGAAAAATGGTGTTTGTTACACTAAGATAGCTATAATTACACTTTAAAAAATTAAAATACGTTTTTTTCTTGTTTTAAAAAAAAACCCTTAAATTTACATTGATGAGGATGCAGCAAGCAGTACTTCTTCTCCTTCTATTCTAACAGGAATTGATTGCTTAACGGGTAGGTGACTACAAAAGCAGCTGGTCCTTTGCGTGTTTGGACTGTCGTCAGTACTAACGTCTTTAAAAGGATATATACTCTAAGGGTGTAGGTCTATTTCCACTTCCCTTCATTTAAGATATTCATACGACGGATCATTTGATTTTATGTTTCGATTCTTAAAACGGAAACAATAAATAATTTAGATGAAACATTCCTGTTGTCGTAATTCTAAGGAACTATCAGTTTGTAGTCACTCGGATTATTAAAATATTTTTTTTCACAGTTTATTGCCACCTGCTAATCATGAAGTTACTCAGACTTACTGCACTGGCCGCAATGTTGGGAGTTTCTAGTGCTGTTTGCGGTACTGCATCTACTGACAGCAACTACGTGTGCATGATTACAGGTGCTGGTATCAACGTTCACTGGAAGACTGATACGGCTGGGAACTACTACGAAATGATGGTTGATGCTCCACAGACTGGTGCTAATGGATATGCTGCTGTTGGGTGGAACCCAACTAGTCCTACAGGCAACAGGATGATTGGTTCCACCATTTTGATGGGAGGAACCGCTGATCTCAACGCCGTGAAGATGTACACGCCGGCAAACACCAACGGAGGCAACATCCTCGCTACTGAAGCAACCATCCCAGGGACCATTACGCAAACAGCGATTACGTCGTCTAACAATCGCATCACTCTGAAGTTCCGAAGGACTGGTGTCAGCACGGGCAACTTGTTGACTATCTTCGCTTTTGGTGGTACTGGAACTTTATCTAATCACGGAGGTTCCGGAAGGGCTGCCCAAACTATCGACTTGGCTGATGGAGTTGCTCCTACATCGAATTGCATGGCATCGACTCTCGTTCAAACGGGTACCACTAATTATCAATGCATGAAGTCTTTGGGGAATGGAGTTTTTATTCACTGGAACATAGTGACGAGTGGATCAGCTGCGGTTGCTGCGACTAATACGAACGTCAACGGTTGGTTTGCTGTTGGATTCCCTACGACCCCGGGAAGCATGTCGCCTGCCTTTTCCTTGGCAACGAACAGTGCTAGTTCTGCGGGTATTTACCACATCACTTCCAACTCAGCAGCGGGTATCACGAGCGATCCAGCTAATACCCCGTTTACTGCCCCTACGACTGAAGTGGCCAACGGTCTTCGTATTTTAAGATTCAACGCTTTGTTGCTTAGGGCAAATGTGGACGTCAACTACGCATTCCACTCGTCAGAGATTGGATTTCCTGTGAACATTCACACCACCAGAGGATCGGGAACTGTTGATTTCGTGAATCCCACCCCTACTCCTGTCCCTGCTCCTACCTCTCCTGTAACCCCTGCTTCTACGCCTACTCCTACCCCACCTCCAACGCCTTCTCCTAACCCGGCTCCTACCCCTGCTGTTTCCCCTGCTTCTACGCGTACTCCTACCCTTGCATCGAATTGCATGGCATCGACTCTCGTTCAAACGGGTACCACTAATTATCAATGCATGAAGTCTTTGGGGAATGGAGTTTTTATTCACTGGAACATAGTGACGAGTGGATCAGCTGCGGTTGCTGCGACTAGTACGAACGTCAACGGTTGGTTTGCTGTTGGGTTCCCTACGACCCCGGGAAGCATGTCGCCTGCCTTTTCCTTGGCAACGAACAGTGTTAGTTCTGCGGGTATTTACCACATCACTTCCAACTCAGCAGCGGGTATCACGAGCGATCCAGCTAATACCCCGTTTTCTGCCCCTACGACTGAAGTGGCCAACGGTCTTCGTATTTTGAGATTCAACGCTTTGTTGCTTAGGGCGAACGTGGCTGTCAACTACGCATTCCACTCGTCAGAGATTGGATTTCCTGTGAACATTCACACCACCAGAGGATCGGGAACTGTTGATTTCGTGAATCCCACCCCTACTCGTGTCCCTGCAACTACCTCAACTCCAGCTACAGTTGCAACAACTCCTGTTACTCCAGGAACTGCAGCGACCACGGACCCAGTAGTAGTGACTGTCAACGATGATGGTTTATCTGGTGGAGCTATTGCTGGAATCGTTATCGGTTCTTTGGCGTTTGCAGTTATCGTTATTTTGGTTGTCTACTGTTTCTGTTGCAAGGGCAAGGAATCAGCTGATGAAGGTAACGCTATGGATATCGTTGCCAGCAATCCTAATAAGGTTTAGTTTATTATTTCTTTCAACTTATTATTCAAAAAGAAGGTGTTTCTTTTTACTACTTTTTGTGTATTTCGAAGTCGACAGCAAAGAAAAAATCAATTGCAGCACATGCTGTTAGTAATGTTGATGGTCTTTACTGTAACTTTGTCACCATAATGTAAAGGATATTGCAAAATATTCTTTTCATCCATATACAATTATTTATGTCGTATTTCCTCTCTATTTCCTCTCTTTTTTTGCGTTTAACAACTGCACGAAAAAGAACGTTAAACCTGCTTTTCCTTTATCAATTTAAATCGGTTTACGGATTCGTGCACCGACAAACTTTTGTTTAAGATAAAGCCAATTCTTTTTTTAGTGTTTTTGCTAGCGACAGTTACTTACTGATTTCAACCGATGGATCTTGTTTGAGTCTCTCTCTGCACTTGGCACTGAAGACAAAAGCAGCTGGTCCTTTGCGTGTTTGAACTGTCGTCAGTACTAACGTCTTTAAAAGGATATATACTCTAAGGGTGTAGGTCTATTTCCACTTCCCTTCATTTAAGATGTTCATACGACGGATCATTTGATTTTATGTTTCGATTCTTAAAACGGAAACAATAAATAATTTACATGAAACATTCCTGTTGTCGTAATTCTAAGGAACTATCAGTTTGTAGTCACTCGGATTGTTAAAATATTTTTTTCACAGTTTATTGCCACCTGCTAATCATGAAGTTACTCAGACTTACTGCACTGGCCGCAATGTTGGGAGTTTCTAGTGCTGTTTGCGGTACTGCATCTACTGACAGCAACTACGTGTGCATGATTACAGGTGCTGGTATCAACGTTCACTGGAAGACTGATACGGCTGGGAACTACTACGAAATGATGGTTGATGCTCCACAGACTGGTGCTAATGGATATGCTGCTGTTGGGTGGAACCCAACTAGTCCTACAGGCAACAGGATGATTGGTTCCACCATTTTGATGGGAGGAACCGCTGATCTCAACGCCGTGAAGATGTACACGCCGGCAAACACCAACGGAGGCAACATCCTCGCTACTGAAGCAACCATCCCAGGGACCATTACGCAAACAGCGATTACGTCGTCTAACAATCGCATCACTCTGAAGTTCCGAAGGACTGGTGTCAGCACGGGCAACTTGTTGACTATCTTCGCTTTTGGTGGTACTGGAACTTTATCTAATCACGGAGGTTCCGGAAGGGCTGCCCAAACTATCGACTTGGCTGATGGAGTTGCCCCTACATCGAATTGCATGGCATCGACTCTCGTTCAAACGGGTACCACTAATTATCAATGCATGAAGTCTTTGGGGAATGGGGTTTTTATTCACTGGAACATAGTGACGAGTGGATCAGCTGCGGTTGCTGCGACTAGTACGAACGTCAACGGTTGGTTTGCTGTTGGGTTCCCTACGACCCCGGGAAGCATGTCGCCTGCCTTTTCCTTGGCAACGAACAGTGCTAGTTCTGCGGGTATTTACCACATTACTTCCAACTCAGCAGCGGGTATCACGAGCAATCCAGGTAACGTCCCGTTTTCTGCCCCTACGACTGAAGTAGCCAACGGTCTTCGTATTTTGAAATTCAATACTTTGGTGCTTAGGGCGAACGTGGACGTCAACTACGCATTCCACTCGTCAGATATTGGATTTCCTGTGAACATTCACACTACCAGAGGATCGGGAACTGTTGATTTCGCAGATCCCACCCCTGCTCCTGTCCCTGCTCCTACCCCACCCCCAACTCCTTCTCCTTACCCAGCTCCTACCCCACCTCCAACTCCTTCTCCTTACCCGGCTCCTACCCCTGCTGTTTCCCCTGCTTCTACGCCTACTCCTACCCTTGCATCGAATTGCATGGCATCGACTCTCGTTCACACGGGTACCACTAATTATCAATGCATGAAGTCTTTGGGGAATGGAGTTTTTATTCACTGGAACATAGTGACGAGTGGATCAGCTGCGGTTGCTGCGACTAGTACGAACGTCAACGGTTGGTTTGCTGTTGGGTTCCCTACGACCCCGGGAAGCATGTCGCCTGCCTTTTCCTTGGCAACGAACAGTGTTAGTTCTGCGGGTATTTACCACATCACTTCCAACTCAGCAGCGGGTATCACGAGCAATCCAGCTAATACCCCGTTTACTGCCCCTACGACTGAAGTGGCCAACGGTCTTCGTATTTTGAGATTCAATACTTTGGTGCTTAGGGCGAACGTGGCTGTCAACTACGCATTCCACTCGTCAGAGATTGGATTTCCTGTGAACATTCACACCACCAGAGGATCGGGAACTGTTGATTTCGCGGATCCCACCCCTACTCCTGTCCCTGCTCCTACCCCACCTCCAACTCCTTCTCCTTACCCGGCTCCTACCCCACCTCCAACTCCTTCTCCTTACCCGGCTCCTACCCCTGCTGTTTCCCCTGTTTCCACGCCTACTCCTACCCTTGCATCGAATTGCATGGCATCGACTCTCGTTCAAACGGGTACCACTAATTATCAATGCATGAAGTCTTTGGGGAATGGAGTTTTTATTCACTGGAACATAGTGACGAGTGGATCAGCTGCGGTTGCTGCGACTAGTACGAACGTCAACGGTTGGTTTGCTGTTGGGTTCCCTACGACCCCGGGAAGCATGTCGCCTGCCTTTTCCTTGGCAACGAACAGTGCTAGTTCTGCGGGTATTTACCACCTCACTTCCAACTCAGCAGCGGGTATCACGAGCAATCCAGCTAATGCCCCGTTTACTGCCCCTACGACTGAAGTGGCCAACGGTCTTCGTATTTTGAGATTCAATACTTTGGTGCTTAGGGCAAACGTGGCTGTCAACTACGCATTCCACTCGTCAGAGATTGGATTTCCTGTGAACATTCACACCACCAGAGGATCGGGAACTGTTGATTTCGCAGATCCCACCCCTGCTCCTGTCCCTGCTCCTACCCCACCCCCAACTCCTTCTCCTTACCCAGCTCCTACCCCACCTCCTACTCCTTCGCCTAATCCGGCTTTTGCCCCTCCTGTTTCCCCTGCTTCTACCCCTGCATTGATTTGCATGGCATCGACTCTCGTTCAAACGGGTACAACTAATTATCAATGCATGAAGTCTTTGGCGAATGGAGTTTTTATGCACTGGAACATGGCAACGAGCGGATCAGCTGCGGTTGCTGTGACTAGTACGAACGTCAACGGTTGGTTTGCTGTTGGGTTCCCTACGACCCCGGGAAGCATGTCGCCTGCCTTTTCCTTGGTAACGAACAGTGTTAGTTCTGCGGGTATTTACCACATCACTTCCAACTCAGCAGCGGGTATCACGAGCAATCCAGCTAATGCCCCGTTTTCTGCCCCTACGACTGAAGTGGCCAACGGTCTTCGTATTTTGAGATTCAACGCTTTGTTGCTTACATCAGATATGGCTGTCAACTACGCATCGCACTCATCAGAGATTGGATTTCCTGTGAACATTCACACTACCAGAGGATCGGGAAATGTTGATTTCGCAGATCCCACCCCTACTCCGGTTCCTGTTGCAACAGCTCCTGTCAAACCAATAATAACAGCGACCACGGACCCAGTAGTAGTGACTGTCAACGATGATGGTTTATCTGGTGGAGCTATTGCTGGAATCGTTATCGGTTCTTTGGCGTTTGCAGTTATCGTTATTTTGGTTGTCTACTGTTTCTGTTGCAAGGGCAAGGAATCAGCTGATGAAGGTAACGCTATGGATATCGTTGCCAGCAGTCCTGAAAAGGTTTAGTCTATTATTTTTTTCAACTTATTATTTAAATAAAAAGGTGTTTCTTTTTATTACTTGTTTTTGTGTATTTCGAAGTCGACAGCAAAGAAAAAATCAATTGCAGCACATGCTGTTAGTAATGTTGATGGTCTTTACTGTGACTTTGTCACCATAATGTAAAGGATATTGCAAAATATTCTTTTCATCCATATACAATTATTTATTTCCAATTTCCTCTCTATTTCCCTCTCTTTTTAACGTGTTTAACAAGTGCACTAAAAATAATGCTGGCAGTTCGTGAACCTGCTTTTCTTTTATCAGTTTAAGTTGGTTTACGATTGTTTTGGTTGTCTGCTGTTTCTGTTGCAAGGGCAAGGAATCAGCGGGGAATGATGACGCTATGAACAACGTTGCCAGCTGCCCTGATCAGGTTTAGTTTATTATTTCTTTCAACTCATTATTTAAATAAAAAAGTGTTTCTTTTTATTACTTCTTTTTGTGTATTTCAAAGTCGACGGCGAAGAAAAAATCAATTGCAGCACATGCTGTTAGTAATGTTGATGGTCTTTACTGTAACTTTGTCACCATAATGCAAAGGATATTGCAAAATATTCATTTCATCCATATACAATTATTTATGTCGTATTTCCTCTCTACTTTCTTCTCCTTTTTTCGTTGCTTTTGCTTTATCAGTTTAAGTCGGTTCACCGTTTCGTGCACCAACTTAAACTAACAAAGTATAGTTTAAGATAAATCCGATTCCTGTTTTTAGTGTTTTGGCTAGCGACAGTTACTTACTGATTTCAACCGATGGATCTTGTTTGAGTCTCTCTCTGCACTTGGCACTGAAGACAAAAGCAGCTGGTCCTTTGCGTGTTTGAACTGTCGTCAGTACTAACGTCTTTAAAAGGATATATACTCTAAGGGTGTAGGTCTATTTCCACTTCCCTTCATTTAAGATGTTCATACGACGGATCATTTGATTTTATGTTTCGATTCTTAAAACAGCAAGGTGGCTGGAAGTCGATCACTTCCAGCCAATACTATGAAACTACAATCTTCGCGATTGGACTGCTGCGGGCTACCCAAACCCCTCGTAGTCATCAGTTTGTATTTTGCTAAAAAAAAAAGAAAGAAAAAAAAAAAAAAATACTCTAAGGGTGTAGGTCTATTTCCACTTCCCTTCATTTTGCCAACTAACTCATTTAAGATGTTCATACGACGGATTATTTGATTTTATGTTTCGATTCTTAAAACGGAAACAATAAATAATTTAGATGAAACATTCCTGTTGTCGTAATTCTAAGGAACTATCAGTTTGTAGTCACTCGGATTATTAAAATATTTTTTTTCACAGTTTATTGCCACCTGCTAATCATGAAGTTACTCAGACTTACTGCACTGGCCGCAATGTTGGGAGTTTCTAGTGCTGTTTGCGGTACTGCATCTACTGACAGCAACTACGTGTGCATGATTACAGGTGCTGGTATCAACGTTCACTGGAAGACTGATACGGCTGGGAACTACTACGAAATGATGGTTGATGCTCCACAGACTGGTGCTAATGGATATGCTGCTGTTGGGTGGAACCCAACTAGTCCTACAGGCAACAGGATGATTGGTTCCACCATTTTGATGGGAGGAACCGCTGATCTCAACGCCGTGAAGATGTACACGCCGGCAAACACCAACGGAGGCAACATCCTCGCTACTGAAGCAACCATCCCAGGGACCATTACGCAAACAGCGATTACGTCGTCTAACAATCGCATCACTCTGAAGTTCCGAAGGACTGGTGTCAGCACGGGCAACTTGTTGACTATCTTCGCTTTTGGTGGTACTGGAACTTTATCTAATCACGGAGGTTCCGGAAGGGCTGCCCAAACTATCGACTTGGCTGATGGAGTTGCTCCTACATCGAATTGCATGGCATCGACTCTCGTTCAAACGGGTACCACTAATTATCAATGCATGAAGTCTTTGGGGAATGGAGTTTTTATTCACTGGAACATAGTGACGAGTGGATCAGCTGCGGTTGCTGCGACTAGTACGAACGTCAACGGTTGGTTTGCTGTTGGGTTCCCTACGACCCCGGGAAGCATGTCGCCTGCCTTTTCCTTGGCAACGAACAGTGTTAGTTCTGCGGGTATTTACCACATCACTTCCAACTCAGCAGCGGGTATCACGAGCAATCCAGGTAATGCCCCGTTTACTGCCCCTACGACTGAAGTGGCCAACGGTCTTCGTATTTTGAGATTCAACGCTTTGTTGCTTAGGGCAAACGTGGCTGTCAACTACGCATTCCACTCGTCAGAGATTGGATTTCCTGTGAACATTCACACCACCAGAGGATCGGGAACTGTTGATTTCGTGAATCCCACCCCTGCTCCTGTCCCTGCTCCTACCCCTCCTGTAACCCCTGCATCGAATTGCATGGCATCGACTCTCGTTCAAACGGGTACCACTAATTATCAATGCATGAAGTCTTTGGGGAATGGAGTTTTTATTCACTGGAACATGGCAACGAGTGGATCAGCTGCGGTTGCTGCGACTAATACGAACGTCAACGGTTGGTTTGCTGTTGGATTCCCTACGACCCCGGGAAGCATGTCGCCTGCCTTTTCCTTGGCAACGAACAGTGTTAGTTCTGCGGGTATTTACCACATCACTTCCAACTCAGCAGCGGGTATCACGAGCGATCCAGCTAATACCCCGTTTACTGCCCCTACGACTGAAGTGGCCAACGGTCTTCGTATTTTGAGATTCAACGCTTTGTTGCTTAGGGCGAACGTGGCTGTCAACTATGCATTCCACTCGTCAGAGATTGAATTTCCTGTGAACATTCACACCACCAGAGGATCGGGAACTGTTGATTTCGCGGATCCCACCCCTACTCCAGCTGCAACAACTCCTGTTACTCCAGGGACTGCAGCGACCACGGACCCAGTAGTAGTGACTGTCAACGATGATGGTTTATCTGGTGGAGCTATTGCTGGAATCGTTATCGGTTCTTTGGCGTTTGCAGTTATCGTTATTTTGGTTGTCTACTGTTTCTGTTGCAAGGGCAAGGAATCGGCTGATGAAGGTAACGCTATGAATAACGTTGCCAGCAATCCTGATCAGGTTTAGTTTATTATTTTGTTCAACTTATTATTCAAAAAGAAGGTGTTTCTTTTTACTACTTGTTTTTGTGTATTTCAAAGTCGACAGCAAAGAAAAAATCAATTGCAGCACATGCTGTTAGTAATGTTGATGGTCTTTACTGTAACTTTGTCACCATAGTGTAAAAGATTTTGCAAAATATTCTTTTCGTCCATATATGCGATTTTTTATTTCGAATTTCCTCTCTATTTCCCTCTCTTTTTAACGTGTTTAACAAGTGCACTAAAAATAATGCTGGCAGTTCGTGAACCTGCTTTTCTTTTATCAGTTTAAGTCGGTTTACGATTGTTTTGGTTGTCTGCTGTTTCTGTTGCAAGGGCAAGGAATCAGCGGGGAATGATGACGCTATGAATAACGTTGCCAGCAGCGTTTGTTTATTATTTCTTTCAACTTATTATTTCAAATAAAAAAGTGTTTCTTTTTATTACTTCTTTTTGTGTATTTCGAAGTCGACAGCAAAGAAAAAATCAATTGCAGCACATGCTGTTAGTAATGTTGATGGTCTTTACTGTAACTTTGTCACCATAATGTAAAGGATATTGCAAAATATTCTTTTCATCCATATACAATTATTTATGTCGTATTTCCTCTCTACTTTCTTCTCCTTTTTTCGTTGCTTTTGCTTTATCAGTTTAAGTCGGTTCACCGTTTCGTGCACCAACTTTAACTAACAAAGTATAGTTTAAGATAAATCCGATTCCTGTTTTTAGTGTTTTGGCTAGCGACAGTTACTTACTGATTTCAACCGATGGATCTTGTTTGAGTCTCTCTCTGCACTTGGCACTGAAGACAAAAGCAGCTGGTCCTTTGCGTGTTTGAACTGTCGTCAGTACTAACGTCTTTAAAAGGATATATAGGTCCGACGCAGTTATGACCTTAAACTGACTGTCATCTTACCTGATCCTGTTGGTTTTCATTTCTTGCTGATTGATATGGCTATGTGCTGACCAATTTTTTTTGTGGTACATTTCTAAAGCTTTTTCGGTAAGCCCACAGTACAATTATAATGCTTTGGACAACGGGGGGTGAACGTTCCTCGGTACTGTTCCGGGGTTTTCTATTGTCTTTCGTGGAGTGTGGGCATATGGCACATGTGGTCGTATTATAAAGAAAGATGTATATGAAAGAAAGAAGATTTTATATTTTTTTCACCTTCCTCCCCACTCCCAGATCATTTCTCTTTTATTTTCTTTAGTTGTTACAACATGTTAGCCTCTGGGCAAGGTGGCTGGAAGTCGATCACTTCCAGCCAATACTATGAAACTACAATCTTCGCGATTGGACTGCTGCGGGCTACCCAAACCCCTCGTAGTCATCAGTTTGTATTTTGCTAAAAAAAAAAGAAAGAAAAAAAAAGAATACTCTAAGGGTGTAGGTCTATTTCCACTTCCCTTCATTTTGCCAACTAACTCATTTAAGATGTTCATACGACGGATCATTTGATTTTATGTTTCGATTCTTAAAACGGAAACAATAAATAATTTAGATGAAACATTCCTGTTGTCGTAATTCTAAGGAACTATCAGTTTGTAGTCACTCGGATTGTTAAAATATTTTTTTCACAGTTTATTGCCACCTGCTAATCATGAAGTTACTCAGACTTACTGCACTGGCCGCAATGTTGGGAGTTTCTAGTGCTGTTTGCGGTACTGCATCTACTGACAGCAACTACGTGTGCATGATTACAGGTGCTGGTATCAACGTTCACTGGAAGACTGATACGGCTGGGAACTACTACGAAATGATGGTTGATGCTCCACAGACTGGTGCTAATGGATATGCTGCTGTTGGGTGGAACCCAACTAGTCCTACAGGCAACAGGATGATTGGTTCCACCATTTTGATGGGAGGAACCGCTGATCTCAACGCCGTGAAGATGTACACGCCGGCAAACACCAACGGAGGCAACATCCTCGCTACTGAAGCAACCATCCCAGGGACCATTACGCAAACAGCGATTACGTCGTCTAACAATCGCATCACTCTGAAGTTCCGAAGGACTGGTGTCAGCACGGGCAACTTGTTGACTATCTTCGCTTTTGGTGGTACTGGAACTTTATCTAATCACGGAGGTTCCGGAAGGGCTGCCCAAACTATCGACTTGGCTGATGGAGTTGCCCCTACATCGAATTGCATGGCATCGACTCTCGTTCAAACGGGTACCACTAATTATCAATGCATGAAGTCTTTGGGGAATGGGGTTTTTATTCACTGGAACATAGTGACGAGTGGATCAGCTGCGGTTGCTGCGACTAGTACGAACGTCAACGGTTGGTTTGCTGTTGGGTTCCCTACGACCCCGGGAAGCATGTCGCCTGCCTTTTCCTTGGCAACGAACAGTGTTAGTTCTGCGGGTATTTACCACATCACTTCCAACTCAGCGGCGGGTATCACGAGCAATCCAGCTAATACCCCGTTTACTGCCCCTACGACTGAAGTGGCCAACGGTCTTCGTATTTTGAGATTCAACGCTTTGTTGCTTAGGGCAAACGTGGCTGTCAACTACGCATTCCACTCGTCAGAGATTGAATTTCCTGTGAACATTCACACCACCAGAGGATCGGGAACTGTTGATTTCGTGAATCCCACCCCTGCTCCTGTCCCTGCTCCTACCCCTCCTGTAACCCCTGCATCGAATTGCATGGCATCGACTCTCGTTCAAACGGGTACAACTAATTATCAATGCATGAAGTCTTTGGGGAATGGAGTTTTTATTCACTGGAACATGGCAACGAGCGGATCAGCTGCGGTTGCTGCGACTAATACGAACGTCAACGGTTGGTTTGCTGTTGGATTCCCTACGACCCCGGGAAGCATGTCGCCTGCCTTTTCCTTGGCAACGAACAGTGCAAGTGCTGCTGGTATTTACCACATCACTTCCAACTCAGCAGCGGGTATCACGAGCGATCCAGCTAATACCCCGTTTTCTGCCCCTACGACTGAAGTAGCCAACGGTCTTCGTATTTTGAGATTCAACGCTTTGTTGCTTAGGGCGAACGTGGCTGTCAACTACGCATTCCACTCGTCAGAGATTGAATTTCCTGTGAACATTCACACCACCAGAGGATCGGGAACTGTTGATTTCGCGGATCCCACCCCTACTCCAGCTGCAACAACTCCTGTTACTCCAGGGACTGCAGCGACCACGGACCCAGTAGTAGTGACTGTCAACGATGATGGTTTATCTGGTGGAGCTATTGCTGGAATCGTTATCGGTTCTTTGGCGTTTGCAGTTATCGTTATTTTGGTTGTCTACTGTTTCTGTTGCAAGGGCAAGGAATCGGCTGATGAAGGTAACGCTATGGATAACGTTGCCAGCAGTCCTGATCAGGTTTAGTTTATTATTTTGTTCAACTTATTATTTAAATAAAAAGGTGTTTCTTTTTATTACTTCTTTTTGTGTATTTCAAAGTCGACAGCAAAGAAAAAATCAATTGCAGCACATGCTGTTAGTAATGTTGATGGTCTTTACTGTAACTTTGTCACCATAGTGTAAAAGATTTTGCAAAATAATCTTTTCGTCCATATATGCGATTTTTTATTTCGAATTTCCTCTCTATTTCCCTCTCTTTTTCCCTCTCTTTTTTTGTTTTGTGTTTGACACGTATTGTAAACAAGAAAAAGAATGTTGGCAGCACACGTAAACCTTCTTTTCCTTTTAGTCGGTTCACAGTTTCGTGCACCAACAAAGTATTACTTAAGATAAATCCAATTTTCTTTTTTTTGTGTTTCTAGCTAGCGACAGTTACTTACTGATTTCAACCGATGGATCTTGTTTGAGTCTCTCTCTGCACTTGGCACTGAAGACAAAAGCAGCTGGTCCTTTGCGTGTTTGAAATGTCGTCAGTACTAACGTCTTTAAAAGGATATATACTCTAAGGGTGTAGGTCTATTTCCACTTCCCTTCATTTAAGATGTTCATACGACGGATCATTTGATTTTATGTTTCGATTCTTAAAACGGAAACAATAAATAATTTAGATGAAACATTCCTGTTGTCGTAATTCTAAGGAACCATCAGTTTGTAGTCACTCGGATTGTTAAAATATTTTTTTCACAGTTTATTGCCACCTGCTAATCATGAAGTTACTCAGACTTACTGCACTGGCCGCAATGTTGGGAGTTTCTAGTGCTGTTTGCGGTACTGCATCTACTGACAGCAGCTGTGTGCATATTCTTTCTTTGATGTATTTTTCTTTAAGAGATGACTCGTACGCCCCACCCTAAATTTCACCAGCAAAAAAGACAAGCATAGTGCACTATATAGGGAGGGCCGCGGGGGGCTCAACCACGGAGACTTAGAGCCGTGGCTGTACAGGTAAAAGCACACTTTAACCCTTTCCCCCTCGTTGGTAGTTGTTTATAAGTTTTCAGTGATTAATCGCTACGATGGGATAGATCGTTTAGGTCGCTAATTTAGAGCGAACCAATTTGGATGGTCTCCAGGCAGACACCGAGTAGACTGCTGAAGACTCGAATAGTCTAGGAAAACCTTACGTAGGGTTCGTCCACTGTTAACGTTTGTTTTTATTTTTTTGCACATTTATTTTAATTTTACAGCTGTTTTTCACTGTTATGGCGATAGGCGCGTAGGCAAGAAAGTGCTCAACTACGTTCACGTGGCCTCCACCAAAATAAACTTGGCAAATGTTAGGATGCCTCTTGTTTTTTATTTCTATTTCATATCCGACAGGATGACTCATTCATACACCTACCCCCTGGCACTATGCGCATTGTACACAACAGCAACTGGGGTATCAATAATCATATTACACGAGAATTGTGATAATAAATGGATTCATCGATTGTTGATGTTAGTTCAATATATCTTAATAATGATTTGTTTGGTTAAAACTATGACTACTGGATCAGGTGTTGTAACTGAAAGTGATAAAGGAACAGACAGATGTAAGAAATGTTCTATTCAAAGACCTGACAGAAGTCATCACTGTAGACAATGTGATAGCTGTGTGAAAATATTTGATCACCATTGTGCTATGTTAGGAACATGTGTGGGATCAGCTAATTTCAGATTGTATGCACTGCTTCAGTTATATACTTTAATATTCATACCTCATTATTTCTATTCTGTGTGGTTGTATTTAAATCCGTCAATCGTGTACGTAAGAGAAGCCTTAACGATTTCTCGATTACTTATTGGTGTTGGTATCATGTTATTGTCATTCGCGAGTGTTGTGTTTTTTGTATTCACAGTTGATACTGCGACTGTGACTTTTGAAACACTGTTAAAAAATCAAACATCACATGAAAGGAAATATCTCCCAGAA
This sequence comes from Flectonema sp. DT1601, assembly GCA_964019425.1. Classification (NCBI taxonomy): domain Eukaryota; phylum Euglenozoa; class Diplonemea; order Diplonemida; family Diplonemidae; genus Flectonema; species Flectonema sp. DT1601. Next base: position 426,672 of record OZ025804.1, on the reverse strand, counting down.
GCCGACTACGACACTGGTTCTCTGACCAGAAATATATCAGTTTTCATGGGTAATAACAAGCTTCTGTGGTTGCTTCCTTTCTCTGTTGGCGATGATGATGTTCATGCGAACAGAGCAGGAGATTCTTAGGTATAAATTTCAATCAATTAACTTCGCTAGTTGGAGAAACTTTATTGTTTATTCTCTGCGTGTTATCGGTGTTTTCTTATGTTTTTTATTTTTTTGTTCATCAAGGTTTTTATAATCACATTTAGTTCTTTGGTCATTCATTCAATCAAAAAAAAATATATTATCAGTTAATTATTTTTTTTGCGATCAATTTATCGATTCAAAAAAAAAAAAAAAAAAACACACCATTTCCAAAAAGGACTGGTTGTAATATCCCGCCTCACTGGCACATCGCATTAGTACTCTTTAATATATATTTTTTTTGCTCGATTTTCTTTTCTCTGGATCCCCTGGGTCAGCAGTATCACAATTGACCCTTTTGATTAATTTTCAGTTTTAGTACTGCAGCTGAAATGACCTGAACGATGTAGCGTATTGAAATGTCTCTCGTCGATCAAAATTTGATCGGAAAAAATATTTTTTACTGATATTTCTAATTTCTTTTTTTTTTCCCGGTTATTTTTTTCGCCAACTGATACTTGAGAGCGAATGAAGCCGCATTCTCTTTTTTTTTTTTTTTTTTTTTTTTGTCATTTTTAATTTTTTTTTTAAAATTTTTCTTGATGAACTCTCTGCGCACGTTTTAAGTTTTTAATTTTTTTTTTTTTTTTTTTTTTTTTTTTTTTGCATTTTTGCATGTTGGCAGCACACGTAAACTTCCTTTTACTTTTATCAGTTTAAGTCGGTTCACAGTTTCGTGATACAAACAAAACATCAACAAGTGTTATATTACTATTTCCTGTACATAGTTGAGCGAATTTTATTTTATTTTATTTTTTTTTCTTTGCATCGACAAAGTGAGAAAAAGCTAGCTATCTATCTGAGCTGTTCAACCCGCAAACGATAGCAACTTCAACATAGAATGAAGTCCCTTAGAACTTACTGATGAAGGCCTAAAAAGGGACGAGTAGTATAAGATTAAGGCTCCTGAAACTACATATTCTATTACCCTTTGATGTTAGGAAACTGCAGAAATGAATACTTTTCTTTTATTAATCTCTACTTTTCTTATTCTCACTTTTCTGTTCTAAAATTAATGATACTACTATCTGAGCTGTTCAGATTAAGAGCCGTTTATTTATTATGTTCAAGTTTATTTATGTATTCCCCTATATGGACTACTCTCGGAACCTACACTCTGCCGTATTACATTATACCCTGGTTTTGGTTTCCCAGGGCTCACTATTAATTCGTAATTGAATAACTCGATTCCGTACTGCACTGAATGACAACATGTATGCAGCTAAGTTAGAAACATTTATTATAATGTAGAGCAAGTACGTCATTTGCGGAGTGTTAGCCTGTATTAACATTTTAGTCACTTGTGTCATGAGTTTTTTAATCTTATTATTGAGTTCTGATACAATACAAGAGATTTATATTCGAAACCTAATAGTTACTTCAAAAGGCTAAGTTTGGTCAACTGTATCTAAAACTAATGCTAAATTATTGTTATGTTGTTTATGATACAATACATTTGTATTTTACGTATAAAATCAAACAGTTAACCCCCCTTACAATTCAGATATTTATTTCTGTAAGGCTTTATTCTGAATGGGTTTTTGAGTTTTTTTTTATTTTTTAAAATTATTTTTCTTTGTACGTACAAACCCATTGTTCGGTAAAAAGAGAATCGTGGCAGCGTAATTGACCTTTTCCTGTATTAGGATTTTGTATCAGTTGCGCGCAAACAAAACAAAAAATGTGAGTAAAAAACTAAAAAGTGAAGTTTGCCGATTCTTTTTTTTTTTTTTTAAATTTTGAAAAAACAAAATAAAATAATATTTTTTTTTGCGACAACCATTTTACGAAAACATTTGTGTTCTCACATATGAACGACTCATACCAATTTCCCTCTCACTAAAACAGTGATATCGCGTGTGGTTCTTTTTTTTGTGTTACTTTTTTTGTATGAACGCTATTGTTTCTTCTTACGTTTTGACTTGGAATACGATGAGAGCTGATATTCAGTGAGATGGGGAGAGTGATTCTTGAAAAGAAAAAAACTATTTTTTTTAAATTTAATTTTTTTTTTTTTTTTTTGTATCTGCAAAACCTATGTTTTGACGCGTAACTTAAGCCTGTTCCTTTGTTACGATTTTATACTAGTTGCGTACAATCAAGACAAGGAAAGAGTTGAGTAAAATTGTTTATAAAGTGAAGCAGATTCTCCTTTTTTTTAATTTTTATTTTTTATAAAAACTTGTACGGATCTCATTGTAATTATCATTTTTCCCCCTCCTTTTTTTTCACCAACCCTTTTCTATGCGGTGAATAAAGACGAATCGATGCTCTCACCAAGTCATATTCTAACAACCTAATATAAGGCTAATTTTTATTTTTATTTATATTGATTGCGTCTTTTCCGAAAAAAAATAATAAAGCTTTTGACAGCTCCCGCATATTTTCAGAGAACGTTTTTCTCTTTCTTCTGTTCTAGCCTTTTTTTTCTTTTTTTTTTTTCTGCTTCGAATTCTCGTCTGTTTTTTTCTTCTTTTTTTTTCTTTTTTTCTTTTTTTCTTTTTTTCTTTTTTTCTTTTTTTCTTTTTTTGCCATTTAACAACAAGTATTGTATAAGAGCGAAAAAAGAACTGTTAACAAACAAAACATCAACAAGTGTTATATTACTATTTTCTGCATGGTTTGAGTTAAAAGCCAAATTCTTTTTATTTTCTTGTTCCGGTCTTCTGTTGATCAGAGCGCGATGTTAGACAGCACACGTAAACCTCCTTTTACTTTTATCAGTTTAAGTCGGTTCACAGTTTCGTGACACAAGCAAAACATCAACAAGTGTTATATTATTATCTTTTGTATGGTTTGAGTTAAAAAAAAGCCAAATTCTTTTTATTTTTCTTGTTCCAGTCTTTTCTGTTAATCGCAACGTTGTAGGAGCTTCCCTAAGTTCTCGCTACTCTCTACAAGGTAATTCTTAGCGGTTGTGTTACTGTTTTTCTTTTTATCTCTGACCAAATAGTCCCCTTTCGGATTTTTAATAAAACAAATTATAGAGCGACTACAATAAAAGTAAAATCCGTTTATTTTATTTTTTTGTGTGTTCGTAAAGGGGTTTTCTGATTTCTGACTGGCAGTGCCAAACCCTATGTAAGTCACCTCATAGAAATTATTGAACGAGATTAAAGGCCCAATTGTGTTTTTTTTAAATCTTGGATGGCTCGTATGTTCTCTGTCTCTGTGAGGTTTCCTACTTTAGACTTTGTAACGTATCTCGTGGTATCAGTCTATGGATCAGTTAAAGAGAGTATGCAATTATTGTTTGAGGTTTTCTTTTTTGTAGCCATATGGACGAATCTTTCTGTTTGTTGTTTACGCAAAAGAGAAAATAATATAAAATAATTATTAATACCGCTCCGCTTTTGCCTTTCTCATCGGTCGAAAGCTGTATTGCCTTTGGAAGGAGCTTTCCTTTTTTTTTTTTTTTTTTGTCCTTTGTTTCATTTTTTCGCTTTGGTCGCACTCTCCGATCAAAGCCGCTTCTCCGAATTTCCCGCCCCCTTCTTTTTTCTTTTTTAAATACAACTCTCGCACGTATATTCGTAAAATGTATTAGGTTGGGGTCGCATATCGTAAATTCTTTTTTTTATAGTTTTATGTGCGACAAAAACAAGCGATTCTTTGACAACGATTATCATGTGGTTTTGGAAAAAAAAAAAAAAAAAAAAAAAACAGATACTTTATTTTTTTTGGGAAAACCTCAGCTTGCTTTCAACAGAAGGCTAACTTTCCTCTTCCTTTCGTAATAAAATTATGCTGTGTTCTCCCTCCCTTGGCGATAAAATTGGCGTTATCAGCCGTCTCTTACACTGCCTGCTTTATGCGGTGGGTCTGAGTCGTCACTTGCTTCTGGTTGACTAACGTCTCTTGTCGCCTGTGAGAGTCTCACTGTTGTGTTATCGAATTAATGTTATCTCGTGAGCTTCTTCAGAAGTTTTGACTTCACTGACTTCAGCAAAAAAAAAAAAAAAAAAGATTTCCAAAAACTTTTGTACGAAATATTTTTTGTGATAGAAATGCAGTAGCGTAGGCGTTTCATTGTAAAGGAAATCTAAAATAATGCGTGGGAATTACAATCTAATTGTTGTTACTAAAAAAAAAAAGAACAAAGAAAACATAAAACACTTTTTTTTTTTTTGTTTTTTGATTATTTTTTTTTAAAGCAAAGAATGAAAAACTCATATTTTGGTACTTACCTCCGAAATTCACGTTTTTATTATCACAAGCTGCTAATCAAAGAGCCACCTTACTAATTCAACGATCAACACTGAGTCTTCGGAAACGGCTACGGATTGGGTCCTCTGTTGCTACTAGTTAATCTATAACGCTCATATACTATAGAGCAACTTTTGAATTTAAAAAAAAAAAAAAAACGAAAAAAAAAAAATATCGGAGGTGTTGATCTATATTCTACTTATAGCTAATTCTGCCTAGTGTGAGCTGTGTTAAAATAATTCAATTTTTCCATAAGTTCTTATTTATTTATTTTTTTAAAGAAAATATATAAAATTCACATACACACCAACGATGTACAGCGATGATAAACTTAGACAAGTGACTCACAAGGTTCACATATCAGACTACCTTCGTAAGATGCAAGATGTTGGAATTGATAAGGAGAGTATGGATCAACTTGTTTTAAATTATCTACAAGTCGAAGGGTTTGAAGAAGCCGCAGAACACATGAAGAAAGAAGCAGGTATCAAATCTAAGTCAAGTGAGCCAATGGGTGAAAGAGTTAACGTTAGAAAAGCCATCCAAAGTGGAGAGATGGAAGACGCAAGAAGGAGACTTGGTGAAGCGTATCCCGGAGTAGCTGAAGATACTTATTTAGATTTTGTTCTTAAAAAACAACAGCTGATTGAAGTTATTCGGAGAGGTGATTGTGAAGCTGCTCTCGACTTTGCTCGTGATGAAATCTCAACTATTGAATCACTCTCACCAGAAAGTGTTGAAGAGTTAGAACGTTCTTTGCTACTAACAGTTCTTCCTGCTGATGCTCAAGACTCAGATCTCGATGACTCTCATCGTCTAGCAACTGCTTCCACTATCAACAGCGCCATTCTTAAATACTGTAACCTTGATCCTGTTCCACAGTTGCAGCAATATCTCAGATTGCTGAAGTGGCTTCAAGCAAATGTAAAAAAAAACATTTCGATTCCGTCCATAAATGATTGCGTCAAGCCTCCCTTTGGAGATATTATTACATAAACAGACCTTACCACAATCTGAGACCTGCTTGACTGCTGTTTTCTCTTGATGAGAATGCTAACCAGCCAGTGATCCGTCTTTGATCACTTTTGTTTCATATTTTTTCTTTTCTTTTTTTTTTTTGAGTTTTTTTTTTTTTTTTTTTTTTTTTTTTTTTTTTGAGGAGAGAAAACGGCTTTGTTTTTTACCCCGACGCTGATTTAATATAACTCTAACCATGTAGAATACACTGAAGAATTTAAAAAAAAAAAAAATATAATGAAAAAAAAAAGAAGAGGACACAAAAATACAAGTTGTTAACTTTCTTTGGTCGATTATTGAACCTAGCATCGTGTCTGTCGTTCCTCAGATATAAGGGTCTTTTTAACTTTCGGTGTTATTGTTTTTGTTTTGTATAAATAGCCACACAGCAAGATGAATCCAAAGTAGGACACGCAAAACTGTAACAGTTGGTAGTTGTAGGCCTACTCTCTTACTATTTTAATCAACTAACAGTATAATAATATGGCAACACCCGCCTTCGTGCAGGGTGGCTTCCTGTACGCAGCAGGTCTAAACCGAAAACAGCGTCGATCAGCTGTTGCTGGAGATGAACAGGTCCGTACCAGTCTTGGAGTGTACGCAGCAGACATCTCTGAAGATGGAGATCTGTGTGATGACAAGCTATCTAAAAAGATGTTAAAAAGACTCGAGGAAGCACATGTTAAGCTAAATTCATTCTTAAATGGAAATGACGAAACACTAGAAGAAGGCAACATGACAGAAGAAGAAAAAGAAAAGTTAAAAACAACGCTGCGGGACTATCACAAGAATTGGGAAGAAATAACAAACGAACAGCGACTGTATTACAATAAGTGGTTCCCTATTATATTTGGTGGTGATGAGCAGCAGCAACAACAACAACAGCAACAACAACAGATGATGATGCATCACCACTTTCATCATTATCAAATGATGCAGGCAATGCACTGGCACCATCATCACCACCATCATCATCATCACCAGTATCAGATGGGTCAACCTACCTTAGAGACTGCAGCTCATCATCACCACCACCACCATCAGCAGCAGTATGAGAGTCAACATGATGAGCACCAACCTGGTGCTGAACACCAACCTAATGCTGAGCACCAACTTAGTGCTGAACATCAACTTAGTGCTGAACATCAACTTAGTGCTGAGCACCAATATAGTGCTGAACACCAATATAGTGCTGAACACCAATATAGTGCTGAACACCAATATAGTGCGGAACACCAACCTGGTGAGCAGCATGATGAACACCACCAGCATGTACATGAGGAGCAGCGTGGTGAGCACTACGAACAACAGGACGGTGCGCACTACCAGCAGCATCATGAGCACCACCACCACCACCATGAGCATCAGCATGTTAGTGAACACTACGAGCAGCATGCTGAGCACCACCATCACCACCATGAACATCAACATGTTAGTGAACACTACGAACAGCATGCTGAGCACCACCAACATGCAGGTGATTCTTACCAACAACAATATGATGGTGAACAGGAGCACTTCTTACAACAGGAACCAGAACCTCATTCAGAACTTCTTGAGAACCAACACTCTCACCAGTCAGAACAATATTATGAAAGTGATGATCAACATTCACATCAACCACACGATGATATTATTATGGAAGAAGTAAATGATGAGGATATCGTAGAGCATCACAGTGATTACTCGACTGAGAGTGACACTGAATTAAGTGATTTGGGTTTACCTCCACCACTACCGCTACCGACTGTTGAGGAAGTGATTGAAGTGGAAATGTCTGAAGAGGAAAATGAAGAGATGGATCCTCAAGAAACAGTTCCTTTGTTTGAAGTAGCAACCGAAGACGTTGCAGCAACTTTAAAGGAATTTCGTGAGAACTACGACTGTCTGTCTGATGAGCAACGGAAATGGTTTGATCATTGTGATTCCGTCTTTTCTCCAATCCCTCAGCCTCCCAAAGCTGAAACATCCCTCGCCGAGAAAAAACGAAACCTTCGAACTATCAAAAAGATATTACGCTGCTACTACAGCAGGTGGGATCGATTGACTGATGCCCAACATAGATTCTACAACGAATACTTTCTTAAAGTATATCCCGATGGTAAGGTAACGTGAGTCAATCTGTCGAACTACTTGTCAGTAAATACAACAAAGCGACAGCTACCAAAGTCTTTCAAAGGAATCTCACACACCTGTTTGAGTTAAGTCAGTAAGTGATCTCTTCTATTAGAAGATATCAAAATACTTTTATTAAATAACATAATTATTACGTTAGCTTCTCACTAAACAGATTCTTATGTCGATAGCGCTGTTGGTTATCTTTTGATACTATTCTTTGACGATAATACTTTTTCATCCACAACAGGTTGAAGGTTGAGTGTTGGAGACTTCGATAAGATTATTTCAACTATGGGAACCGCTAAGAAAGTAAAGATAAATACCGACAAGGCGGCAGCAGGAGGGAATCCTCCACCCGGAAGTCGTTCTGTATTATCATTTTTATGTGACGTCGTAGACCCACTCGGGTTGCTTCACCATACGGTATGGTTTATACTACTTTGTTGCCACACAACGGATGTCGAGAGAACTCCTCACCTGCCTCCATAATGCTCTTATTCAGAATCTCATTTCTGGCGGCCTCTCGCGATCAACCCTCATGACTAGGACTCTTATTTATGTCTCTCGTCAAACAAGAGTGTTTTTTCTTCCTCGGCATTTAAAAAACCAAAAAAAACAACAGCAAACACCTGAATACACCCTGGTTCTTAATAAGTCAAACATGACAGCAGATCAAACTAAATAGTCCAACGGAGTATTTCTGATGGAATATATCCCTTTGAGAACTTGAGAGATGTGAATCTCCCAAAGTTGATGAGCTCAGTTGACTGTTTGCGTACCGTGTAGTAGATGACATCATTATATCAAAAAAAAAAAAATGAGTGGAAAGTCTCCTGTTGTCTTTAACCCTTAAGAGTCTAGCAAAATGATTATTTAGTTACTTATTGTTAGGTCCTACACTTTTTTTTTTTTTTTTTTTTTGGTTTTTGTTACACGTTTTCTTTACACTTGCTTTCCGTTAAGGAAGTACGGTACTGTCCGTCTTCGGGTACTCGATTCGAAAAAAAAAAAAAAAAAAAAAAAGAAGGAATCTTTTTGGTTTTTTATTGGTTTTATTCAAAACATTTATTTAACCCACTTTCAGTAAAAACAAAAGAGTAGCAGTTGTGATACGCATGTTTGATGGTACGTGGTTCCCTTCTTATGTCTCCAAATGTTTTTTCATTCAAGTTTTACCCAACAGTGTGTGATGGAAGTACTACTACAAAGGCCTCTTTCAACTTTAATTGCAGAGCGTATGCCTACACTAACATTACCTTTAGTCAACTGTTATCTAGAATTTTACATACAAAATCGAACAGTTAACCCCCCAGGTTTGGCCGAACCCTATTCTCGTTTTTGCCAGTTTCAAGTTGCTTTCCATTTAATATTAGTATCAAGTTACCCCCCAACAGTGTGTGATGGAAGTACTACTGCAAAGACCTCTTTCTTGTAACATTCTGTCATCTGATCTCCGTGCAGTGCTAGACGACGAGAGTGATTCAAGATGTGACAATGAATGTGAAACATATCAAAGAATATGTCGAAAATGGGGAATTAAAATCAACCTTTTGATACAAAAAGAAATCAGAGATTGTATACAGACATCACAACTTAATCTTTCTAATAGTTATTGTGGTCGGAAGAATGTCACAGCAGCCTTGATTGCGATAAGGAAAGTACCTGGAATAGAAACAATTAATTTATCAGGTTGTGGAATTAACTCTGCTACCATAGAGGGTATTGTTCCGCTTCTAGCTGATCACGTCAATCTCACAACTTTCATTGTGAAGGACAACGACATTCACCGATCTGCTCTGCGACACTTGTCTAAATTAGCTCGCTTAAACGTTTCTGTCACCGAAATTGATTTTTCGAGAATGATTTTCTCGTCTCTTTCTGATTTATTTTTATTTCAGGAAATTGATTTTTTATGTTTTCACAATTCTAAAGTTAAATTACGTGATGAGGCTATGCGCAAACAACAGTCACCAGATCATTGCATTGTGAGTGACCATTTGTTGTGTCCTATTTTGGGAAATTATTTTCCGTATGTTCTGCAAGAGGATGGTCTCATTTCTAATAACTTGAATCGAAGTGATGTGTCTCACCTCACAGGACTTCTTGTTCCGTTATATATGGGTATTAGTTTTGTTATGAGAGAGCTTGATATACTTCAAGGAAGGATTGAAGATTTATCGAAATGTCGGAGTAGATACCCGTTGCTATCATCACACATCGCGTGTTTTAAGAAACAATTCTTGCAGAGTGGTCGAGATGAACCAACCATCATCACTAACAATGAATTATGTAAAGTATACATTCACATTAAAAGGATTATATCATCAGTATTGAGAAACCAATCTACTGAAGCAGACGGAAACGTAAAACACATCGAAGAGTGTATTCTAAAATGGATTGAAGACGATCGAAAGTCAAGTCGAACCCTACCTGAACTATCAAGCCTAATAACCTATTGCTTGATGAATATTGGAACTCAGGGAGCTGATGTAATGAGAAAATGGCATTGCATTAATCGAGAAAGACACGGAATGAGATTCTCACGTGAACTTAACAACGCATGTATTCAGTCTGACTTCAGTGGGTTGGAAAAGACTACGAGAGGTGAATTAGTAGAAAAGATAAAATCAATATTTCCTCCTGTAGTTGTTGATTATTTACTTCATGTTTCACTACTTTCGGTTCAATCTCCAAATTGTTTTGAGCAGCTTCGATTGTTTCCGAGTTGTAATGTCGCAGATCTCACATTACCATCAGAAGATTTACCCTTTTCACTTCCTCAATCTGACTTTCTCTTGCAGACTCTGAATTGGCTATCTGTGAGATCCAGTTCTGGATTTCTTGTTAAAGATTTTACTTGTTGGCTGCAACTTCAACCTGTTGAGAATATTAATTCATATGCGACATACTTCCCTCCGAGACCAAAGGAACCGAACGACGTTATTCCTCTGCCGAGATCCCTAATGTGATACTACTCGAGATACTTATTTACACAATTTGGTTTTATTTTATTATTTTTTTTTTTTAACGATTACTTTCTGTTTGGTAATCCTTCGAGTAGCTTCATTACTTTTTTTTCATCATCTTATGTTCCTTTCAGAATATCAAAAAAACTATAACATATGTCTTTATATAAACAAGCTCAGATTATGAGAAGGAGAGACTGGGCGTTTGCGCGTAATCCTAAATTGGACCGTAAAACTGGACCAGCAGAGTTAGTTCCTGGTTTAACATGGAGATCTGTGTGGAAGTTTAACGCAGTCTTGATAGGCATGGCGTACATTATAGGTCATGCTAATAAGAAAGCTTATGATAAAACAAATGAATCGAAGAGAGGTACGACGGTACAGCATACTCAAGAGACTAAACGACTGCTACGAGAAGAAGATCAAACTGATCTGTCGAAAAGTGAATTCCGACAACAAGAACAACAATCAAAACAAAACATAATAAATATGAAAGGTCAAGGTAAGATGGAATACGAAATGAAAAAGATTCCTCGACCAGATGAAGGACTCACAATCGATAATCTTCGAGAAACTTCTATGGGATGGAAACCATCAAATAAATCGTCAGGAGTACTCGGTGACATGCTTGATAAGATTAGAGGTAGTTAATAATGTAGTCATATTTGTTACATAACATACTAAGAAAACGAGAGGTTGAGTGCAACCAACACTTGGTTTCAATATTCGTTTTGTTGTCGGGACATTCAAGAAAAAAAAAAAAAAAAAGAAAAAAACATCATTAACTCTTCATTAGCAGCAGTAAAAAAAAAAAGAAAATGGAACAACGAATTTACAGCGATGGAAAGGATCTTCCGGTCACTCCGAAATTAGGATCCAGCATGAGAGGAAAACATCCTCCGTCACCAATCGAATGTCCTCCGAAGTTAAAAGAATTCAGCGTATTTCATCAAAACATGACCTGTTGTAGAGAAATTATAGTAATCAGCAAAGACGAAGACAAACATAAACAAGTACTAGTACTCCACAAAGAAGATATCTACATATGTGATCCAAAAACAAAGCTACTTCGAATCGTAGTTCACGTCGGACGAATAAAACAAATATATAGACAAGAGGTAAAGGGAGTTCCTACTGATTTGTTTATTATAGGAGAGCAATCTGAAGACCTTCCCAGCGTATTGATTGAGCAACCACCGACTACACACAACCTGAATAATGATATTGATGAAATTGTATTATCGATAAACAATATGAGGGATTACTTGGGATTTGAGAAAGTGTCAATCACGGTAGTGCCGTCTGGTTTGGGTAGGAAGGGGTTGTTGGCGAAGGGTAACTTTAAAAAAGATCCTGAACAAGTTTATAAAAAAAAAGCATCTGACCTGAGTAGGTTTTCACTATCAGCTGCGAACACCACTCCATTGGCTGTGATTAGCGATATCGATTTGATGAGATTAACCACTGCAGACTTAGCTAAGAATGTCGCTCACCAACTAAGATCAGTCTTCGAAGATACCGAAACAGCAGTCTACTTCGCTGCGGAAGTCAATAAAATGGGTCACGGCTGGATCATGGAAACCACAAGAATCATTGTGGTCACTCAAGAAGCTCTTTACAGCATCAAACCATCAAAATCAAAAGAACTAAAAGATTGTATTAAAAGGGTAATTCCGCTTCCTTTAATATCGGAAATAAGAACAAACGACACAGCGATTGGAATCATTGTCCCCTCACAGTATGATTTATTTTTGAGTGTTATTGAGCCGAGAGTATTTCACGAACTTATTAAAGTTGTTAAGAATTTGGCAAATGCGAGAGTGACTCCAGTTCAATCAAAGAAAAGAATGGTAAAACATCTCCGACTTGTAAAGAAATATTCCAGAGATGAATGGAAAACAATTGAGGTAGATCGTCCACTCAGACTCCCCAACTCCGCAAAAGTTATAGTAAACCAGCAGGTCTCAAGCCCCAGCCGACAGGCGTCTCTCAAAGAAGATGACACCACTCCTGCGGTAACACCTGGAGGTATGTAATTTAGTTTATTTTATTTACTTGCTTTGATGTATTCCAGTCGAATGGAAATGACTAATGATATTAAAAAAAAAAACAGGAATTGGCCGACGGGTATCGACGGGGAAATGGCTGCAGCAACAGCAACAGGCTTCACAGCCACAAGCACAGCCACAGCCACAGACACATCCACAGCCACAGCAGCAACAACAACAGCAACAAGTGCAGTCAAATATTGGTAACTCAAGTGATAATATCAGACAGTACTTAAAGCGTCAAGGAAGTAACGCTCCACTAACAGCATCGATAGCTGCGAGGACTGAAGAAGGTAGTGAGAGTAGTGAAGACGACGTATCTACTTCTGGGTCATCTTCAACCCCTGCCATTAGTGGAACACCCGACAGCTACCAGAGTTCTGATGGATCAGTAGAATCTGACCGTGTGCATTCAAAGGTTAATACAAAAACTACGTCTGGGAAATCAGCAGTAGCCGAAGACAGTGCCTCTGACAAGCAGCCTAAAGAAGCTTATACTCCACAAGCAAAGTGTGGTGTTAGTCATTTGAGATTACCTCCAGCAGAGGACGGCTCAAGTGCTCCGTCACCACCAGCAGGAGCGTTTACAACACCTTCGGTTATGAGCCCCCCCGGTACTAATTTTAGTGTTTCATCTCCTTTGAATTATCTTGATGCTTTGAATAAAAGAAATCCTCCTACTCCGGATGAAGTTCGTCAGGTGGTTACAACATTTTACAGAAAGCAAAATAATTTATTCTCTCATCGATTGGGGCAGGTTGACAGGCTGTTGAAACAGCACACTGGGAGAGAGCCTCGTCTGCTTCTTGACTTGCAAATAAAATATCCAGAGTACGACTTTTATCAGACTCTCAGAAGTATCAGCAGCAGCTCTCCTCCAGCTCCTAACTACACCCCTGTAAAATCAGTTCAAAGACCTGCTTCGTTTGGTTTATCGAGTGTCGCTGCTGCTGCAGAGGAATGTGTTCGGCACTCGGCTGATGGTAACTCAGAAGCAGGTGATCATCAAAAAGTTGTTGCTACTTCGAGTACTCCCCCAAAGGACCAACAAATGAATGAATTGTTTACTCAGATTGAGCAGCTGGGAAATAAATTTAGTGGATTGCTGGAAAAATTAGATGAAAAAGAGAAAAAAACGGAAGATGACAGCGGCCAACAGCCATCACACCAACCCGACCGCGAAAAGTCCCCAACAGAAGCATCCAATAAGATCGTAACTCATGAGATGCCATCTATCGTACTTACGGCAATTGAAGGTGGTCAAGGATCAAAGCTTAAAGATGTAGTTATCCCAACACCTACTCAACAGACGTCTTCATCATCGTCATCAAGCGCAACAACAGCCGTCTCAAGTGAAAAAGAAAAGGATGAACGATCAAAGCTTGAAGCATTACAATTCGAAAATAGTCGTCTGCAGGCACAGATTCAAAAATTAAACGACGAGAACAAAGAATGGGCGCTGAAGAGTCAGATTGCTGGAGAGGAACAACAGGGTAAAGAAATAAATAAGAGCGATGGCGAAAGTGAAGGAAGTGAAGAAGTACGCGCAAAACCAAAACATCGAAGACCAGCCACTTTAGGATCGGAGGTGTTGCCCCCGGCAGTTCAACCAGCTCCAAAGTATGCTGCTGTGATTGCGAGCTCACCAATGTCTCAAGTTACAAATTCTGCTGCAAGCCCAGCAGTTAATATTCCGTTAACCAGCAGTAGTAGCACTGCTGGTAATGATAATCGTTCGGAAGTTGGTATTTCTGGTCAATCAAATGTTCCAGTCTTGCAATCAAATAATCAAAATGATGAACTCAGATCAGCACCAGCTGTTGAACGAGTTACGTCTGTCGGACTTCGATTTATGGCGAGCCCAGCAGGTCCAAGTGGTCTTGGGAACATAACACCAAGACACGCTGTAGCACAGTCTGACACGACTGTTCCTCCTCTCGGGAGTACACCAAAAATGCAAAGTCTTCCCTCTCCCGATGGTGTGTTGCCTTTTCAATTGACTGGAACGACACTTCCTAATCTTGATATAAGATCTAAATTATTTCCAAGAGAAGATCCCGTTGTTGATCATCAGAAACCTGCTTACAATCCTTCGAGAGTTGAAGCCTTGAGAGATAACCTATTACAGTTACTGAACTCATCAAAACAACAATCAGAAAATAATAAAAGTCCTGTTGGAGGTACACAAGCAGCTGTTGGTGTCACGTCACCAGTTACACCTGTTGGAGTATTACAATCAATACCACCACTTCGAAAGGACAGTACGCAAACTGTTCCTGGAGTAGACAGCGATGATGAAACAAAGAATCATATTTCTGATAGGAATTCCGTCGCTGACATCGGACGAGAACTTTTTCTTGGTGAAGAACCAGAACATGGAACCCCAACTGGGACAAAGTCATACTCTCAGAGAAAGAGATATTTTTTATTATCACACGACCCTTACTCGGTTACTCTGTTTAGTAGACTCCTGATTCGCAACAATATCGACGATGAGTTAATCCAAACAATTCCAATCGATGGTGTGAAGTCTTGCTTGGCAACTATTCAATCATTACTCTCAGAGTCTTACGGAGATATTCAGCCAGGAGATAAACTTTTTCTATACATAAACAACTCGTCTTCTGATGATCTAAATCTGTTTGTCAGATCGTTAGTATCAGTTTTACAATTAGTTCCATCTGGTGTTGTGATTTCTCTTTTTATCGATGGATTCAATGAAGAACAGATCTCATTACTTAGCAGGAATCTATTAACGAGATCTCGTGAGGACATTATACCTGATAGAAGAAGTCCTAATAGACCAATGCACACTACGACAAGTAGTATTTCTACAATCAAATCAAATATTACTATTTTATCTGCTGATTCATCCAACTGTGACTTCACAAGAGCATTCGTAACCGCCATAAACAGTAGAGTTCAGGGAGAGGCGTTATCAGTGGTTTTGAGAGATGTTTGTTTGTCGGTGAATTCCAGAGTTTTGTTCTTGTCGAGTACGCCGACTCCGACGGGTGGATTGCCTGCTGTGGATTTTCTCAAATCTGCGCTTTTCAATATCGATGATGAATCGTTAGTATCAAAACACGTACGGGTAGCTGTTCCAATACCACCACCGATAGAAGTAGAGCAGTCATATCATGTCGCAGCAGCTGTGTTTGACGAAGGACTTTTTAATCAGCAGCAGCAGGCTAATGGAATTCAATCATCAATTCCTCGTAAGACGATGAGATGGGGGAGTCTGACTGGTACTGATCCATTATCTCCCAGGAGGGGAAAACTTTGTTGGGAATCATAAAAAAAAAAAAATAAAAAAAAAGAAAAAAGGTCAGGTTTCTGACAATGTACTATTATAGATTATTATTATTATTATTTTTAAGGTTTTACTTAGGTTTAACAACTATCCTTTCTTTTCTTTTTCAATTTTTTTTTGTTTTTTTTTTTGTATTTTTTTGTACTTCAATTCGGTTAATTTTATTATCGTTTATTTGTGTCACTAATTATCACACATTTTGAATACAGTTTAGGTGACAACCAAAAACAAGAAATGTCGCTGATGGGGATTGTGGTTGTAGTTAAAATTTCTTT
Source organism: Flectonema sp. DT1601 (assembly GCA_964019425.1). Taxonomy (NCBI): domain Eukaryota; phylum Euglenozoa; class Diplonemea; order Diplonemida; family Diplonemidae; genus Flectonema; species Flectonema sp. DT1601. The sequence goes on along the minus strand of OZ025804.1, from coordinate 410,540 downwards.
TCTTTCTTTCTTTTGTTTCTCATTTTCAAACAGTCCTGTTCTTCAGCAAACATGACTACCCCGCAACCAGCAAGGCAATCTAACTCAGCGATGGTTAACATTTTAATTGGTATCGTTGTGGTAGTACTCTCTGTCATGGCTGCTTATCAAAAACACATCAGTCAAATTGAACAGTTCTCTCCGACTGATTTCGTAGAACTGGATAAGTATGTGTGGACTTCGCATGAGTTTATATCTCAGTCTGAAATACTTCACATCCTCAATATGATAAAAGAAAATGGAGGTTGGGAAGCCAGTCCTACTGGGGATAATGATTGGTTGGTTCCAACAAACATAAACAAATTATCCGATAAATTTAATAAAGATTTGGTAATTAAAAATATTGAACTGAGGGTAGCGAACTGGACTGGAATAACACCCCACCTACACGAAGATATGTTAAGTATTGCTCGCATATTACCCAAGAAGAATGGAAACTTGATTCGTGGTGGGAACTATTTTCCTTATGGGCTTCATCACGAAACAGACACGAGGCCACATAGGACCAAAACGATAATTATGTATATGGTTCAGCCTGAAGCAGGAGGTCGAACTGCTTTTCCTCTTCTCGGAAAACAATCTCCAGACTCTCAGAATCTGCTATCAGATATTTCATCACAGCTTAATGGGTTTGAGAAAGGTTACTCTCGACATGTTAGTTTTGATCCCAAACTTGACCACCCGTACAACACTCATTTTGAAAAAACTTGCAAAGGTACTGCCGGGATATCCATCGTACCCTCCTCTGGATCAGCGCTACTGTTTTCATCAGCATTCGGTCTTAATCCCCAAGGCTCAGAATATATATATAATCAACATGCTTGGCATTGTGGTTGCAACGTTCAAGAGGGTGAAAAGATCATTATGACTAAGTTTAAAGAAACACCAATGAGAGAACGACCAACACATTCATCAAAGATGAATAATAAACAATACAGGCCTTGGGTTCCTGTTGAGGGATTGTGATTTGTGTGAATTTTTTTCAAATAATTATAATTTTAAATGGTATTTCACACATTTTAAAAGCACACTCTCCTCTACCACCACCACCTGCCCCGCCAATAAAGAACAATGCTAATATTCGTTACCTTTCCTGATTTGGGACTCAAAACAGTGGAATTCACTGCTGTGGCAGAATCTGTTGTTAGAGACGTGATATGTGCTGCTTCTGAAGAGTGGGATGTCGATCCGGACGAGGTCGAGCTCTCATTTGCAGGCGACAAGTTAGATGAGAACTCACTAGTAGTGGTCAACTATATAGGTGTTACTTTAGAGTTTGTTGCAACAAAGAAACAGTTTCGAATTTTTAACAAGTCGTGGTTCACCGACGAGTTAAAAACATCAAAGATGGTAACTAAACATCTTGATAGTAATAATTGTTTTTTATACCTCGACACTCCCACTTTCATTGAAGATAATTACTTGAAATTTAGTAGTGAATTGCTTCCGTCGTCGATCTCTGCAATTTCATTTCTCAATTCAAATTCTGACGTAACTGCCATCGGATGCAATTTTTTGTTATTCTGCAGCAGCCTTACGAAAATAGACCTATCAAGTTTAAGTAATGTAGCCTCTATAGGACATTGCTTCTTAGAAGGGTGTCAGAATTTAACTAGCCTTGATCTAACAGGCTTCAGTAGCGTTACAGCTATAGGGTCGAGTTTTCTCGTTAATTGTTCTTCAGTAAAAGAAATTAATTTGTCAGCTTTACGTAACGTTACGGTTGTTGGATATAATTTTCTCGCCGGATGTAATTCAGTTGAAGTGTTGGATTTGTCGAGTTTGAGTAATTTAAATATTATTAGTGGTGGGTTCTTAATGGCTTGCAGTTCTCTTACAGAACTTGACTTGTCAGGTTTTGGTAACGTGACGACGATTGGTTCAATGTTTGTAATGCGTTGCTCCTCCATTACAACGCTGGATTTATCTAATATGAAAAATGTTGAAGCAGTTGGTGGGGCTTTCCTCAAAGAATGTCCGTCCATCAGTTTACTGAGACTGCCGGAGGTAAATCGCCACCTCTTTGAGAAATCAACGAAGACTGTTAAAAAGAATAATAGCAGCTGTATCGTATTGTAAACAGTTGTTTTGATTACACTGCCTGATTCACTTCGTAGTGAATGATTTTTTTGTGGAAAGAGAAAAATTAAATACAAAATATAACTTCTTACCTCCCCTCCATTCAGTTATTTTATTTAAAAAAAAAATGAAAACCGCCTTTGCATTCGCAGCGGTCGTTGCTGTTGGAGAGTCCGTTCCTTGCGACAGACCGTGTGATTTACAAACTGAAGAACTTGCGTGTGACACATCAAGTGGTGAGTGTACCTGCCTGTCTGGATATAGAAAACAATTCGATCCAAGTCTCCCTTGTATTGACATTGATGAATGTAGAGAGTTATTCCCCTGCGGTGACAATACTAGATGTGTTAATTGGAGTGGTGGCTACAGATGTAATTGCGTGCCAGGTTATGGATTCAAAACCGAAATAAATGGAATCACAGAATGCACTGACCTCGATGAGTGTCTCGAAGGAACTCATTCTTGTAATCCAATTTCATCATTGTGTGAAAACACTGTTGGTGACTATATCTGTGTTCCTTTTTCATGTCCTGGGAATATGATGAGACTACCATCAGGAGTGTGTGGTTGTCCCGATGGCTACAGACAAATTCCAGATTTCTGTGAAGACATAAATGAATGCACAGAACAATCACCATGTGGTACCAACACAGACTGCATTAATTCTAATGGTGGTTATATCTGTCGCTGTCTTTCAGGATATGACAATCTACACACTGAAGGTGGAAAAACTGTCTGCGATGATAAAGACGAATGCTCAACTGGAACTCACAACTGCGACCTACTAATGACGAGATGTGAGAACACAGATGGATCTTTTGAGTGCTATCCATTACAGTGTTCTGGTGATCTGATAATCCTTCCTTCTGGATTCTGTGGGTGTTTAAATGGTTACAACGAAATATCGAATGCTTGTGAAGATATTGATGAGTGTCTTACAACTGATATCTGTAATAGTGATGAAGTTTGTATTAATAAACCTGGAAGTTATCATTGTACTTGTCCGTCTGGACAAATAAAAATTTCAGGAAAATGTGAAAATGGAATTTGCAACAACGTAGCAACTGATACTGTCTGGTCACCTGTAGTGAGTAGCACTTTTAACTTTGGGAAGCTACCTGAGTACTTAGAAGGAAAAGATGTGTTTCTTCCAATGGTGTTATCGGGTACTGTCTTAGAGCTAACTTGTTGCGAATCATCTCCTTGTCATTATTTCATAAGTCTTTATCATTGTTTACCGTGTTCTTATTCAATGAATGGAGGGTATCCTGGGGTACTTATGTCGCAGGGATGGCAATCAACATCATGCGCACCTTCTTTTGTACATCCTTCGAGTTCTGTTCCAAAACCTATGGTGGTATATCATAAAGTTTTACAGCCAGGTTTTGATAATAAATTCATTCTTCCTCAAGCAACGACTGATGTTCCAGTTGTTGTTGTGTTTAAGTCGAGTAATATTGTTGACGTTGACTGTCCTGTTCCTAAAGGACCAGTTCTTCCACAACCGTCAATTTGTTCACTTTGTTAGTATAAAGTTTTATACAGCTGTGGATTTATGATTGGTAGTGGGTGTTGAGTTTTTTTTTTTTTTTTTTTTTTTTTTTTTTTGCCTTCGTCCTCAAATAAGATATTTACAAAGAACACCTAGTGGGTGATGACTTTTATTGTTTCACCGGATTACTCGGATTTAAGTATCTAAATTTCAAGAGGACTGGTCATTGAAAAACATTAATTGAAATTATGAGAAAGAAAAAAAAAAAAAAACTGACGAGTTACGTGAACAAGTACACCAGTCATTTTAACCGGTTTCAGTTACGTTTTTTTGGGAAACAAATAACTTACGGCAAGAGTTGCTCAACTATGTTGACGTGGCCTCTAGTTTCTATTTATTTAAAAAAAATTTTTTTTTTTTCTGCTGCTGCTTTTTTGTTCTTTTTTTTTTTAGCTTTCCCCTTTTCCCTTAGGAATTTATTTATGAAATATTGTCTCCAAGAGCCCGAACAGGTTCGGGTTTTTTTTGACGGTAAAAAAAAAAAGGGGTGAAAGCCTCCGAATTATTGCTCTCCACTTTTTTTTATTTTAAATATGAAAAAAAATTGTTAGGTTGTTTTGTTTTTTTGGGTAGAATAAGTCTCCTCCGTTTAAATTTTTTTTTTTTTTTTTTTTACTTCATCGTTGATACGTATCCTTCTTGGTTGAAACATGATACTAACAGCCTTCATTATGTGGTGGGCCTGGGTAGTCATTTTTCTTCAGATTGGTTTGCGTCTTGTAGCCTTTCAAAGAGCTAATAAGGCATCAAAACTGTGTTGTGTTGTCGCCTTTCGAAAGTACGATGTAAGTCGGCATCAGAATACTTGGCATATTATCGATGATCTAATTTTTTGTTTTATTTTTTTGAGAATTTAGGCAGTTATGGCCGCTGATAGCACATCAGTAGCTCTCCCTTTTTCTATTTGTCGTATTTTCTCTTTCTAAGACGTGTTCTGCATGCTTTAAAATAAATTTACGGTTTTCGTTCATCTGTTTTTTTTTCTTTCTTTTTTTTTTTCTTCTTCTTCGTTTTTATCGAAGGAGGCCTGTAGAATTACTGAGCTAAACGACCTTTTACTTTAGGCTTGTTCCTAGTTGCACACAAATTAACAAATATATTTTTATAAAAAAATATTTTTTAACGAAAATGGAAATCGTAAATCATCATTTTTCTTTTTTTTTTTTTTTTTGAATTAAAAAAGTTTCCTTTTATGATTATTATTTCTTCTTCTCGCCTGTGAAAGTCTCACGGATGTGTTACCTTAATCACTGGTGACCCCGTGAGCTTCTTCACTATCCGTCACTACCCGTTGTAACGAATATTGGTTGCTTGTTATACGTTTGGTAAGATCGATAAAAAAAGTAACAAACTGAGGTAAGGCATTTTATAGATCAGTGTGAAATATACTCAACTGGTTGTCTGCCTCATCCCTCTCTTGTCTCTCTCTCTCTGTCTCTCTCTGTTGAAGCAATGTATTGGTTACTTTATCACTTTTTCATTAAAAAAAAAAAACAGAAATTTACAATATGAGATGAGCGTTAGTTTAGATATTCATCGCTGCTGGTGGTGGTCCTGTCTTGTCTTAGCGTATTTTTAAATTTTTTCATTTTCACTTTTTAAAAAAAAAAAAAATAAAACAAAAAAGGGAAAATACTATGCGAAATATATTACACTCCGCGGTATTAATTTGTTTGTTTGTTAGGTGCACTGCAGCAGTACTTTTAGTGTTGCCTCACGCAATTGGACTTGATGTGTTGTGTGTTGGTAAAGAAGTTGAAAGACAACAGCTTTCAGATTGGAGGTGTGACGTCTTATCTGAATTCTTTTTTGATATGAAATTATTTAGAAGTGAACTTTCTTCTTCAGATCCTGTTAGTGAGTACTTGCTGTCAAGCAATGCTGTTATACCATCTGCTTGTTCATTTGCTTCACTTTGTCTGACGAGTCTTCTGGTGGTGTGCGTCGTGTTTTCGAATCCAACGATTGCAATATTCACATCTGGTGCCTGGGCTATGTCATTTGCAGCTGCAGCACACGCTGCTTTGAATCATCCGAATTGTAATTCTTCTTTCGATTGGTTTCATAAAACACCAGCAGCGTTCGAATGTTTGGGTCCTGCTGCTCTTTTTGCATACGGCATAACAAAACCAATAGTTGCTTTAAAAAAAAAAAAAGAGAACTCAGATTAAGAGCAGTTTATTTATTATGTTGCATGTTATCTATTTCCCCATGTGCTGTCTGCGATCAACAACATAAAGACTGCTTGTCTGAATGGTTTGTTGTGCCATAACAGTTGTCGCGTTATGGATACTGTCGTTGATATAAATGTTGTTTCTATCGACCAACTCTGTTTTAAACTTTAGTCGGTTTCGAGTTGCTTTGTATTTAATTATTAAATTAACCCCCTCAAACAGCCAAAACTATTGATTTCGAATAAATAACAACACTCAAAGACTTGCTACCTGGAGTAGCTGTATTAAGCTAGCGAGTATACACTTCTAAACCGCAACTAAATTTCTCTGTGGTGTAAAAAGAATTGCACTATCTTGTGGGATTGATTTTTTTTAGGTTTCCTTTCCTTCGCAAGATTCGTTTGGAGGTGGGAATTTAATTATTCTGTTTTTGTCCAGAAATTTATTACGTAAAAATGGAAAATAATAATGAAATGCTTTCAAATGACACAAGTAAAGGATACAAGACCTTTTACGCAAATGCGATTCATAAGGTCAGAGGGTCACTTGACTCGTGGAAAGTGACTGACGAGCTTTCTTACATCAAGAGCGACCTTGCGGTGACGAATTCCTCCTTCGCAACGAAATTAATGCGATTGGTTTTCTTTGCTAAGAATGTTATAGAAGATAAGAAGCTCAATAATGCCATGATCGAAAATGCCGAAGAGCTGAAGGAGCTTTGCTTAAAAATTCTTGACATTAAAGAGGAAGAACTACCTGCTGAGGACAAAACTGTTGCAGATGTTAAACTAAATGTCACAGACGACAAACTATCCAGTTTTGGCAATGAAATGCTTGCTAAACTCCGTGATGTAATGTACGGTCTTTGTGGAAATTATGGTAGCATCCCTGATGTGAGCAAAAAGTTCTTACTCGCTATTCGTTCGAAAAATGGCCACTACCAAAGCAAAGAAGAGACGACAAGTAATATAAATATCCCAATGGAAGCACTGTTCATCCTAAAAGAGATTCTACCATATCTATACGGCAGGAAGCTAGAGTCTATAATTCTTAGCTTGAGGGAGGTCTGTGAACAGATGCAGAAAGGTGATCCTTATGGAATACTAATAGCGAATGTAACAAGAAGAGTATCATACGCTATAAGAGATGAGTATGCAATGGAACTTAAGGCTTCAGACGAAGAAGGTCTTAAAGAAGATGAAGTTAACTTCAACAGACTAAAAGATAATATTTTAGAACGAATTTCATCGGTTGATTTCCTTCAGGAGTTCGACAGTGTTTGCAAAGACATATCAAAGCAAGCAGTGGATCACATTGCTGAAGAGTATGTATTGGAGTTATTATTTATTTTTATTTTTTATTTTAATAACACAAACACCACCAAACACATACAGAGAAACCATCCTCACCTACGGCTACAGCAAAACAATTGAAAGCTTTCTAGTCGCTGCTAAGAAGACCAATCTCAGTGTTATTATTTGTGAAGCAGCTCCTCGGTGTGGAGGACACCGTCTGGCAGCTAAGTTAGTAGAACAAGGTATGTCATGTAAACGTCTTGCGTTTTTACCATCAAAAAAAAAGGAATAATTCTCACACTTTGTTTTAGTTGTTCTCTTTCACTCGTAAATCTTCGAGATGAAAAACCAATAATGTAATCTAACTTTAAACAGGTATAAAGGTCACAGTTATACCAGACTCTCTCGCATATGGTTACATGTCGAGAGTATCAAAAGTGATTATCAGCGCACACTTAGTATTCGCAGACGGAGAAATGATTGGACCTTCAGGATGCCACGGAGTGGCTGTGGCTGCTAAGAATCACAAAGTTCCAGTGATGGTATGCGCATCAACTATGAAAATGACTCCAAAAAATCCTTCAGACTTATCAGAATTTAGCAAATGCGGATGTCCAGAAGAAATCATTCCAATGAGCTTGTGTATTGCTTCCACAGATGAATCAGGAACCAATAAGATACGAGTTGTTAATCAAACAGTTGATAACATCTCTTCAGATCTAATCTCATTATACATAACTAATGATGATTGTGGACGTGCTTATACTCCATCTTGTATCTACAGGCTTATCTCTCAATTATATAAATCTGAGGATAGTGATTTTTAGAAAGGAATTTCCTTTCTTTTTATTTTTCTTTTTCTTTGAAATAATAAAAAAAGGGTAATGGGGTCTCTTATAATCTCGGGGGGGGTTTCCGCGGACTCTCCCTTATTATATTCGACGATCTGGGACTGATACTCTTTGATGCTGATCGTTAAAAACCAACTTCAAAATAGTACTACAGGGGGAGAATGAAAAAAACAAAAGACCCGGCGCGGCATCCAACTTTCATGTTACTGAAAGAGCTATGATCTGACCGTGTTTTTATTTTTTCATGCAACCTGATTTGAGTTGGAAATGCCTTTTTTTTTTAAACATAAGCATCGATAGTATTCTTGATAGCTCCTCTGTACTTCAAGAAAGGTAACTACCGACAGTCTGTCACCTGGTGCACGGCCATTCAGTGCCTGTGCTTGTAGAAAGAAGGCTTTGCCTCCCGGGACACGGATGTGGGAAACAAAAAAAGCAAAAAAAAAAAAAAATCAGTTCATTTTTCCCAAATTTCAGTAAAGAGCGAGCGTACAAAAGAAAAAAGAATAAAAATAAAAAAACGGACTTTTTTCCCATGTTGGAACCGTTTTTATTTGTTTCCTAAAATCATTAAAAACGAACAAAACTATTCTAATTTGAGCTAATTATTTCAATTTTCTCCAACAGGTTGCAAATTGATTACTAACCAAAACACTCTATTTCTTCTACACTCTTCCACACAAATACTCATAAACAGAATCCCTTAACAAATGACACTTCAGTTGTCAGCACTGATGAGTATTGTTGGGTTATCAATCCCGAAACAAACAATATGGGGATGTGGACTTCTGGGATCGTTACCTGGTATTAGTCCTAATGGTACAACAACTGGTGATATGACAGTGTTGATAAATAGTTTGAAACAATCGAGTACAACTGGGAAGCTTACGTATTGGAATTGGGGATTACTCCCAACAGCAGGACAGTATTTGTCGAAGGATTTTGAATTTATTCCAGAACAGTGGTGGATGGAAACTGTCAATTCCTCGGAGGTTATCCCGGCTGGGAAATCCAACTTTCGGATTTCGAATAACAAAACATCACCGGCGACAATGTCTACGTTATTCCTCGGGGCAAATGAACCCGATATTATCGGAAGTTGTCTGGGAAACCTTATGGGAAAATGTAACTCAAGTTGCCTTACCAGCGAAGTAGACAATCACATGTGTCCGGTTGCTCTTCTTAACGGACCTCCTGCAGATGCATTGCCGAACGGGCATTGTGATTGTCAATCCCAAAGTGAGGCCTCTGGAAGTGGGTTTTGGGGAATAAATGGCTGTAAGAATCCTCAACCGCTACCAAAGTTATTCGAAGACCCATCGTGTGTTGATATTGTTATGAGAAGTTGGAGGAAACAGGCTGCTATAATCGTAAAGAAAGGATACAAATATTTATCAACTCCTCTCATCGCTAATAGTATGACTTGGTTAATAAACTTTATGGATGCTGCTTGTTCTAACTGCAGTAGTGTTAGTTGTGGATGTCCAAGTCATGTTTCATGGCATTTTTATTCATCCGATTGCAGGCCAATAGAGCTAGGTGGATATAATGATTTCCAGTCAAAGCTAAACATAACAAGACAATTGATGGAGAGGTATCCACATCTTCAGGGGGCAGTTATTAATGAAGTTGGTATGCTGAATTGTGTTATTTCTACTTCGCGTTCGTCTTGCATTCCGAATTCTCCGAATCAGAAATATCCAGCTATCAATCAAACTAATCATCAGTGTCCTAAGACAAAGGAACTGCCAGAAGGGTTGGGATCATTTATCGACACTTTAATTGATATGATTATACCCGTGAGGACAAATGATGGTCGACGTGTAGTCGCAGGATTGTCTTGGTTCAATGAAAACATGTCTGGAGGAACTTATAATCTCGAATTGTTCACAAATGGAACTCTAAACGCTGTTGGAAGACACTACGTCAAGGCTTGTCGTAAGTGGGCTGATTCTTTGTGAAAATACAAACGTCTGTTAATAATTTTGTGTATGTGTGTGTGAGAGTTGCTTACACACACTGTTTACGTGTGATATTATATCTTTTTTTTTTTTTTAAAACCCTTTTCTAATAACTGATTTTTTTTTTTTGATTTTGATTATTTATTTCATCTGTGACAACTTCCCCCCCTACTAACTATTTTCTGATGTGATTTGTCTCATCGAGCTCTGTATCGCAATTTCGTTGATCGCTTTATCCGTTTTGTGGTATTGACTGCATGCTTTCTCCTCTCTTTTTACACCACACAGATATATATTCGTCTTCTGTTGTGATATTATTAAAACTGTTTTTTTTTTTTTTTTTTTTTTTCTTTCCCTCCATTTTTATGATTCCTGCCAATCTTCGGTAGTGATTTGTGTAGTCAAAAAAAAAAAAAAAATCTCATCTCTTTGTGTAAAAAATGTTATTTTAGAAGGGATTTATCAATAACAAAAAAAAAAAAAAAAAAAAAACAACAAAAAACAATGCAATTCCTGACATGTTTCGTTTTTCTAATAATTGCAGTAACCTCTGATGGGTGTATAGACTCGACGTGTGCGGAGCAGACGAATGCTACAGTGAGAGAGGCAGGGCAAGCACCACCAGAAAATCCACCGAATAGGATATTTATCGCCAGACATGGTGAGAGAATGGATCATATTAATCCAGCATGGTCATTGAATGCTGCCAGAGGCCATGACAGCCCTCTATCACCGACAGGAAAGACTCAAGCCAAGGAACTTGGTGATTATTTGAAAGCAAGATTACAATCAAACGACATGGTCGTTTATTCTTCTCCGTTAGTAAGAGCAGTTCAAACAGCTAGACATGCAATTAGAGGAATGCAACTTACTCAAGATCCGGTACTTTCTATTGAGAGTTGCTTTGCGGAGACTGAGACAAGCGTTCATAAAAAGATGATGTTGGCTGAAAAGAAGCCTGACATCCATCAGGGTCTCTGTAAACCAGTTTTACTGAGTCCGGCAGACTTAATGTCTGTATTTAGTAATATAAACCTCGACTACAGTGACGTAGCGAACATTAATTATGATGATGAAGGATGGGAAATCGATCCCAACTCTTCCGAACCCCAAACCATGAAGTCAAGAGTCCACAGTTGTATATCAAAAGTCTTATCTCAGCCTCGTAACGCTAATAAAGATGTTGTTATTTTTGCTCATGACGGCGTTACAAAGGCAGTTATTAAGTCATTAACCGGATCTGATGTTCCGAAAGTACGCTATACGGAAGTCTACGAGCTTCATCCTCAGGAAAGTGACTGGTCGTTGGAATCGTCGTGGGTTCCTCCATCTCTGCAGAGGAAATAATTTGAAGGTTTCGGGTATTTAACTGTTATTGTATTTTGTATGAAGCGGATCTCGCTATCGGAGTGTTGTTATAATGCTGTAGCTTTTTCATGAAATCTAAACTAACTGCATGTAGAGCTCGCACTTTTTATTATTAATAACATCACGTAGTTGGTCATTCGATCCATCGTCTCTATCCTGATAACAAACACTTAATGTGATGTTATCAAAATCGCAATCAGCTCCTGTTATTCATTTGTTATGTTTCTTTCATTTTCATTTTCATTTTTTTTTTTTTTTTTTTTTTTTTTTTTCCCAGTTTTTCTTATTTCCTTTCTTTAGAAATCAAGTATTTTACAGTCTTGTTGGCGTACTACGAGCACTCAACTGGAAGGACGTATTTTTGTATATCTAACGATGTTGTGTTTGAACTGCAAGGGGCCAAGTTAAGCGTACCTGTTTGTAGTTCACGATGTCCAAGTTTGTTAGAAATTGATTATGACCTTTCCTTTTTCTTTTTTCTTTTTTTTTTTTGAAAAAAAAAAAAAAAAAAAAAACTAAAAAAAAGGTGAAAAAAACATAAAAATAGTGTGAAGGCGGCGAGTTATTGTTCTCTGGCAATGGCTGCAATTTTAATCGCAATTTTTTTTTTTTTTTTTTTTTTGCCTACAAAAATACGTGGAATCAATTTATTATTATGTTTTAGTATTTTCACCTTGATCTGCCGAATCCGCAAAAGATAATAATTACGACACGAGTCCGTCCATAAAGTAAAGGGTATTCACATTATGCTGTCTATCGAGATTAAAAATAACAAGCCGATGATGTGAGGTTATCTGTTGCTCCGCGGCCTCAATTACATTCTACATTCAGGGATAAGGTTTTACATAATGTTGTAGTATTGGGGACATACAGGTGGTTAACCGTTCCACCCTGTTGTGTCTATCTAACCGGTACTCAACCCACTAACTAAGTTTGATTGACTGATAATTATTAATACTAACTACATTCGTTCAATTGTTGTTATGCTTTCCCCCCCCTCTTCACAGCACTATAACCGCGCTCTGTTTTTTAATTTTTTTTTTTTTTTTAAATTTTTTCTTTTTAAAAAAAAAAAAAAAAAGAACACTAATCCTCGTTGGTGTTTTGTTTTACCTGAGGATTCCCCGACTGAGCGAAGTCGTAGATCAAAATAATCCCTCATCGACCTTTTTTTTTTTCCACATGGGTAGTGATGTACCGCTTCTTCGCTTCATTCCTGGAGCATGATGCGAGTGTATGTCTTGGTGGCTTGATGAGAGGATATCTGTTTCCTTCTCATTGAATGGTTACGTTGAAAAACATTAAGTCACTGTATCCCAGAAATTTCCCGCTTATGTGATTATGGTATTTCTCTTTGTTGTTTTTAATGCTAAAGGATGTGAACAAAAAAAAAAAAAAAAAAAATTAACTAAATTGGAAAAAGAAAATATTAATTTCAAAACAACAAATTCTATCTCTGTGGGTGGCTACCAGCTGTTTGTTATACGAACTCTTTGTCAATTGTTGGGCCATTGTTGCAACGCATACGGAAGAGCCCATTAACCTACTCCGTGTTGTAACCACTGCGAGTCTCTTATGTAACGTGAAAAAATTAATTCTCTCGCTCTGCAGGAGGATTGTGATGCGGGATGTGTACGAGCAAAACAGTTTTTTTTTCCTGCTACTTTATTATTTATTATTATTTTATTAACAACGTGGTGATGACAAAAGTAAACGTTAGCTGACCCCTACTCCAGGCTATCAGACACAGAAAATGTTGCGGCGTATAAAGGGAATTCGAAGGTGGTGTATCACTAGAGCAAGTGATGTTGATAAAGCAGTAAATACATATGAAGATCAAGGAAAAAAGAATCCTCCAAAAATAAACCCGATACTGAAAAAAGCTGGGAGAGGACAGTTGCCAGATCTACCGCCACAGGTTGAGCTTTCCGCTGCGGATGAGTGGCAGCCACCTAGACTTCGAACTGAGCAACCATTAACATCATATAAATACCAATACAGGGGAGGGTACAAGCTATTATTTGACTGCCTTCGATTTCCTGTTATGGTAGCAGTAGTGATAATTCTATTGTCAAAATTAAAACTGGTCTATCTTGATGCAGTATATGGCCCTGTTGACCCGATGATCACAAAACAATGGGCTGACTTCGATGATAAGCGTCCTTCAGGAGAGTGGCCACCTCGTGTGAAGTCTGAAATCGGGAGACCAGTGGGTATCACTCAGGAGTATAATTTCAACAATAAGTAACTCTTTGATAACCTTTATATCAATCTTCTACAGAAGTAGTGCGTTTTTGTATTAAAAAACACATTCTACGGGTCAAAGGAGGACTTTAGGACATTTAAGGCAAATGTTATTCTACAAGCTGGAAAAAAAAAGAAAAAAAAAAAATAATCGACACAAATAAACAACAAATATGTAATTGTTGAACCTTTTTATTCTTTTCATCGATTTGAGATTATTAACATACATTAAGAGTTTTTAAATTAGCTATTACGTTCAATCAGCCTTACACAAAATTATGTACTGAACCCATCAGGCGGTCACGAATGACTCATGCATTTGGACAGAATCCTGCATCGGCACCAGTATCCCTACCAAAGACCACGAAGACATCACGTAGTACATATCCCGTTATGGGTATGTCAGGTACCGAAGGGTTAACAAATGGCTGGTATCTCCGTATGTCTGGCTTTTCCACTGCGTTTTTTTCTTTTATTCTGTAAATTAACGCAATCACAATCAGGCGGGTACGCTGAGGGCTTTACAGCTGGCTCTGAAATACACGCCCCCGGGTTCTCTAGGGCTTTGGGTCGTTCTATATCATGAGAGGCTAAATCTTGAATCTCGAATGGAATGTAGTACCCAAAACTTACACTTGGTCTTCCTTTATTTTTTTTTTTGTGTGATTTTGGTTTTTTTTAATTTAAAAATTTAAAAGAATTGTCACCCAAAAAAAACCAGCGAGGGTGGGAAAATGAAAGCAATTAGAACATTAATTGTTTGATGAGATGTAAGTTTGGAAATATTGTAGCCGCGTACGCCAAAATGTGACCTTTCTTATGAAACTTAATTATCACTTTTTACTTAACAGCGAAGATGACATTATCAGAACCCCCAGTGTCATTAATCTCAATAGGTTGGGACCATATTGTGCAACAAAAAAAAAAGAAGTCTGTTTGAAGAAATATGTTTTGCACGTTCTTTAATCTCATCATACTCCAAGCCATTCATCATCACATTTCGTAGGTTACTCAGGCGAGTTAAAATGCAACTCTCGGTTACGTTCCCAGACACAGGATTTCCTGACGTTGTTTTCACAGCTTCTGGAGAGTCGCTCGTGAAGGATGCATTGCAGGTTGCAGCTGATGAGTGGGATACCGATGCTGACTTTCTTGAGCTTTCATTCGCAGGATCGCTGCTTCGAGCAGGTAGTCGACTGGTGTCGTACGGAGTGGAGGACGGCTCGCTGTTGGTTGCATCTGTGGTGCGCTTGTTTGGATTGGAATGGTTTACAGATGATGCAAAGAGAGCGAAGGCATTCCTACGAGGAGAACGGGATCAGGACGGGTTTTTCTGCCTTGATACTCCCACATTCGCTGTGGATGGCTGTCTTCAGTTTAATAACAGTGAGTGGTTCTCAGATGATGTTACGAACATCTCATTCAGCAACTCTGAACCCTCAGTCACGACCGTTTCGGATGAATTCTTATCCTCATCTTGTAAGGTTATAAAGGTCAGCCTTCCTGGTCTTCAATACGTCACATCTGTTGGTAATAATTTCCTCCAACATTGCTATTCACTGTCATCTGTAGACTTATCAAGTCTCAGCAATGTTTCAGTTGTTGGAGACTATTTTCTAAGTAATTGTTCATCCCTCACATTTCTGGACTTATCAAGTCTCAGCAATGTTTCAGCTGTTGGAAAATATTTTCTATATTATTGTTCATCCCTCACATTTGTTGACTTATCAGGTCTCAGCAATATTTCAGCTGTTGGAGATGGTTTTCTATTTAATTGTGCATCCCTCACATCTGTTAACTTATCAAGTCTCAGCAATGTTTCAGCTGTTGGAAGCGAGTTTCTTTGTAATTGTTCATCCCTCACATCTGTTAACTTATCAAGTCTCAGCAATATTTCAGCTGTTGGAAACTATTTTCTGGATAGTTGTTCCTCCCTCACATCTGTTAACTTATCAAGTCTCAGCAATGTTTCAGCTGTTGGAAACTATTTTCTAAATAATTGTTCATCCCTCACATCTGTTAACTTATCAAGTCTCAGCAATATTTCGGTTGTTGGAGACTGTTTTCTATTTAATTGTTCATCACTTACTTCCTTGGATTTAACCCTCATGAATGTGGAATCCGTTGGAAGTAAATTCCTAGAAGGTTGTTCATCCATTAACAGAGACGAACTGCATACGAGCATAAAGAATTTGTAATTACATAAATCACATAAGTGTTGTTTTTAGTGTGCATGCGTTGTTCCCTTAGTTTTATTTCAAAGTATTTAATTTATCTTTTATTTGTTGGTGTGTTCAGAAAAGAAGATGTGTGTTCGCTCACACACTCTTAACAAGTGTTTGTTAGTTGGAATTGAATATTTGATTGCATTGCAGTGTTCTTATTTCCTTGACTGGGTCATATTCTATCAGACTCCCAACCCCATTTGGTATTCCCCACCCGCATCCTTCCCCCACCAGTGTCCGATCGAATCGAAACGGGCCTGACACATTCCCTGCTCGAGTGGGAGCAATCTGCACCCATCCACAGTGTAGATACTTCTTTGTGTTGATCTTAGCTTGTTTAGTTAATGCCTTATTCTCTTATCATATTTCCTTCTCAGGTGCAAACAGTGATGGAAAGCTTATTACCGAAATCTTCTCTTTTGTGAACCTTTTTTTGATTGACGTTTCTGGGTTCCTCTCCCTGCTGTGATTCTCCAGTGCCGTATGACTTTAGCTTCCCCGTAGTGTTGATTTGTCTGTTTCTTCTTTGAAAGCGAAACTTAATTATCACTTTTTACTTAACAGCGAAGATGACATTATCAGAACCCCCAACTTCAATAGGTTGAGACTAAATCGTGTTATCATAAGAAAGAAGTCTGTTTGAAGAAATATGTTTTTGCACGTTCTTTAATCTCATCATACTCCAAGCCATTCATCATCACATTTCGTAGGTTACTCAGGCGAGTTAAAATGCAACTCTTGGTTACGTTCCCAGACACAGGGTTTCCTGACGTTGTCCAAAGGATATATACTCTAAGGGTGTAGGTCTATTTCCACTTCCCTTCATTTAGGATGTTCATACGACGGATCGTTTGATTTTATGTTTCGATTCTTAAAACGGAAACAATAAATAATTTAGATGAAACATTCCTGTTGTCGTAATTCTAAGGAACTATCAGTTTGTAGTCACTCGGATTATTAAAATATTTTTTTTCACAGTTTATTGCCACCTGCTAATCATGAAGTTACTCAGACTTACTGCACTGGCCGCAATGTTGGGAGTTTCTAGTGCTGTTTGCGGTACTGCATCTACTGACAGCAGCTGTGTGCATATTCTTTCTTTGATGTATTTTTCTTTAAAGGATGACTCGTACACCCCCCCCAAACCCGCGACTAAACTGTAAGAGACCGTATGGTTGTTCTTGCGTAAATTTCACTCACCGATTCGTTTTAACCCGACAATTGTTTTAACTGATTCTTCTTTGAAAGCGAAACTTAATTATCACTTTTTACTTAACAGCGAAGATGACATTATCAGAACCTAACTTAATCTCAATAGGTTGGGACTAAATTGTGCAGCATGAAAAAAAGAAGTCTGTTTGAAGAAATATGTTTTGCACGTTCTTTAATCTCATCATACTCCAAGCTATTCATCATCACATTTCGTAGGTTACTTGGGCGAGTTAAAATGCAACTCTCGGTTACGTTCCCAGACACAGGATTTCCTGACGTTGTTTTCACAGCTTCTGGAGAGTCGCTCGTGAAGGATGCATTGCAGGTTGCAGCTGATGAGTGGGGTACCGATGCTGACTTTCTTGAGCTTTCATTCTCAGGATCGCTGCTTCGAGCAGGTAGTCGACTGGTGTCGCACGGAGTGGAGGACGGCTCGCTGTTGAATGCATCTGTGGTGCGCTTGTTTGGATTGGAATGGTTCACAGATGATGCAAAGAGAGCGAAGGCATTCCTACGAGGAGAACGGGATCAGGACGGGTTTTTCTGCCTTGATACTCCCACATTCGCTGTGGATGGCTGTCTTCAGTTTAGTAACAGTGAGTGGTTCTCAGATGATGTTACGAACATCTCATTCAGCAACTCTGAACCCTCAGTCACGACCGTTTCGGATGAATTCTTATCCTCATCTCGTAAGGTTATAAAGGTCAGCCTTCCTGGTCTTCAATACGTCACATCTGTTGGTAATAATTTCCTCCAACATTGCTATTCACTGTCATCTGTAGACTTATCAAGTCTCAGCAATGTTTCAGTTGTTGGAGACTATTTTCTAAGTGATTGTTCATCCCTCACATTTCTGGACTTATCAAGTCTCAGCAATGTTTCAGCTGTTGGAAAATATTTTCTATATTATTGTTCATCCCTCACATTTGTTGACTTATCAGGTCTCAGCAATATTTCAGCTGTTGGAGATGGTTTTCTATATAATTGTTCATCCCTGACATCTGTTGACTTATCAGGTCTCAGCAATGTTTCAGTTGTTGGAGATTGTTTTCTACGTAATTGTTCATCCCTCACATCTGTTGACTTATCAGGTCTCAGCAATATTTCAGCTGTCGGAAACGTTTTTTTAAGTGATTGTTCATCCCTGACATCTGTTAACTTATCTAGTCTCAGCAATGTTTCAGTTGTTGGAGACTTTTTTCTTTGTAATTGTTCATCCCTCACATCTGTTAACTTATCAAGTCTCAGCAATATTTCAGCTGTTGGAAACTATTTTCTGGATAATTGTTCCTCCCTCACATCTGTTAACTTATCAAGTCTCAGCAATGTTTCAGCTGTTGGAAACTATTTTCTAAATAATTGTTCATCCCTCACATCTGTTAACTTATCAAGTCTCAGCAATATTTCGGTTGTTGGAGACTGTTTTCTATTTAATTGTTCATCACTTACTTCCTTGGATTTAACCCTCATGAATGTGGAATCCGTTGGAAGTAAATTCCTAGAAGGTTGTTCATCCATTAACAGAGACGAACTGCATACGAGCATAAAGAATTTGTAATTACATAAATCACATAAGTGTTGTTTTTAGTGTGCATGCGTTGTTCCCTTAGTTTTATTTCAAAGTATTTAATTTATCTTTTATTTGTTGGTGTGTTCAGAAAAGAAGATGTGTGTTCGCTCACACACTCTTAACAAGTGTTTGTTAGTTGGAATTGAATATTTGATTGCATTGCAGTGTTCTTATTTCCTTGACTGGGTCATATTCTATCAGACTCCCAACCCCATTTGGTATTCCCCACCCGCATCCTTCCCCCACCAGTGTCCGATCGAATCGAAACGGGCCTGACACATTCCCTGCTCGAGTGGGAGCAATCTGCACCCATCCACAGTGTAGATACTTCTTTGTGTTGATCTCAGCTTGTTTAGTTAATGCATTATTCTCTTATCATATTTCCTTCTCAGGTGCAAACAGTGATGGAAAGCTTATTACCGAAATCTTCTCTTTTGTGAACCTTTTTTTGATTGACGTTTCTGGATTCCTCTCCCTGCTGTGATTCTCCAGTGCTCGGTGGATCGAAAAATTGAGTAACGCGGAACTTGTCACCGCAATCACTGTGTTGTTTAGCTAAAGTCAGCCACTGTTTGTTTTTGATTTGTCTGTTTCTTCTTTGAAAGCGAAACTTAATTATCATTTTTTACTTAACAGCGAAGATGACATTATCAGAACCCCCAACTTCAATAGGTTGAGACTAAATCGTGTATCATAAGAAAGAAGTCTGTTTGAAGAAATATGTTTTTGCACGTTCTTTAATCTCATCATACTCCAAGCCATTCATCATCACATTTCGTAGGTTACTCAGGCGAGTTAAAATGCAACTCTCGGTTACGTTCCCAGACACAGGATTTCCTGACGTTGTTTTCACAGCTTCTGGAGAGTCGCTCGTGAAGGATGCATTGCAGGTTGCAGCTGATGAGTGGGATACCGATGCTGACTTTCTTGAGCTTTCATTCGCAGGATCGCTGCTTCGAGCAGGTAGTCGACTGGTGTCGCACGGAGTGGAGGACGGCTCTCTGTTGGATGCATCTGTGGTGCGCTTGTTTGGATTGGAATGGTTCACAGATGCTGCAAAGAGAGCGAAGGCATTCCTACGAGGAGAACGGGATCAGGACGGGTTTTTCTGCCTTGATACTCCCACATTCGCTGTGGATGGCTGTCTTCAGTTTAGTAACAGTGAGTGGTTCTCGGATGATGTTACAAACATCTCATTCAGCAACTCTGAACCCTCAGTCACGACCGTTTCGGATGATTTCTTATCCTCATCTCGTAAGGTTATAAAGGTCAGCCTTCCTGGTCTTCAATACGTCACATCTGTTGGTAATAATTTCCTCAGATATTGCAATTCACTGTCATCCATAGACTTATCAAGTCTCAGCAATGTTTCAGCTGTTGGAGATGGTTTTCTATATAATTGTTCATCCCTCACATCTGTTGACTTATCAGGTCTCAGCAATGTTTCAGTTGTTGGAGATTGTTTTCTACGTAATTGTTCATCCCTCACATCTGTTGACTTATCAGGTCTCAGCAATATTTCAGCTGTCGGAAACGTTTTTTTAAGTGATTGTTCATCCCTGACATCTGTTAACTTATCTAGTCTCAGCAATATTTCAGTTGTTGGAGACTTTTTTTTAAGTGATTGTTCATCCCTCACATCTGTTAACTTATCAAGTCTCAGCAATGTTTCAGTTGTTGGTGACTATTTTCTAAGTGATTGTTCATTCCTCACATCTGTAGATTTATCAAGTCTCAGCAATGTCTCAGCTGTCGGAGACTTTTTTCTAAGTGATTGTTCATCCCTCACATCTGTTAACTTATCCAGTCTCAGCAATGTCTCAGCTGTCGGAGACTATTTTCTAAGTGATTGTTCATCCCTCACATCTGTAGATTTATCAAGTCTCAGCAATGTTTCAGCTGTCGGAGACTACTTTCTAAGTGATTGTTCATCCCTCACATCTGTTAACTTATCCAGTCTCAGCAATGTCTCAGCTGTCGGAGACTATTTTCTAAGTGATTGTTCATCCCTCACATCTGTTAACTTATCCAGTCTCAGCAATGTCTCAGCTGTCGGAGACTATTTTCTAAGTGATTGTTCATTCCTCACATCTGTAGATTTATCATGTCTCAGTAATGTTTCAGCTGTCAGAGACTATTTTCTAAGTGATTGTTCATCCCTCACATCTGTTAACTTATCAAGTTTCAGCAATGTTTCAGTTGTTGGAAACAATTTTCTAAGTAATTGTTCATCACTTACATCCTTGGATTTAACCCTCATGAATGTGGAATCCGTTGGAAGTAATTTCCTAAAAGATTGTTCATCCATTAACAGAGACGAACTGCATACGAGCATAAAGAATTTGTAATTACATAAATCACATAAGTGTTGTTTTTAGTGTGTGTGCGTTGTTCCCTTAGTTTTATTTCAAAGTATTTAACTTATCTTTTATTTGTTGGTGTTTTCAGAAAAGAAGATGTGTGTTCGCTCACACACTCTTAACAAGTGTTTGTTAGTTGGAATTGAATATTTGATTGCATTGCAGTGTTCTTATTCCCTTGACTGGGTCATATTCTATCAGACTCCCGACCCCATTTGGTATTCCCCACCCGCATCCTTCCCCCACCAGTGTCTGGTCGAATCGAAACGGGCCTGACACATTCCCTGCTCGAGTGGAAGTAATCTGCACCCATCCACAGTGTAGATACTTCTTTGTGTTGATCTCAGCTTGTTTAGTTAATGCCTTATTCTCTTATCATATTTCCTTCTCAGGTGCAAACAGTGATGGAAAGCTTGTTACCGAAATCTTCTCTTTTGTGAACCTTTTTTTGATTGACGTTTCTGGGATCCTCTCCCTGCTGTGATTCTCCAGTGCCGTATGACTTTAGCTTCCCGTAGTGTTGTTACATTGAGCCTGATTAAGTATCTTATTACTCCCTCAAAGTAATTACTAAAACAAGGAACTCCCCAGGGACTTCACACCATACGATGATGAACAGATAGTGATGTAGTTCATATGTATTCAGTTTTATTATTATTATTATCAACAATCAATCACATGGCTATCATTAACGAGGTGAAAGCCACGGATAATTAGGAATTTCTTCAGGTTCGGTGGATCGAAAAATTCAGTAACGCTCATATTTAAATACAATCGTACAGCTGAAATATTAATGTAATGGAGAACATCTTGTGTTGGTGTTACACAGCTTAGCTGAGTTGTATAGTTTACGTCATGCATATGGTATTCGCTATACTTCATTATTAAAAATTATTTTAATAGCAATTTCCTCATTCCTTTTTGATCATTTGGGTAACTTTTCACAAGTAATGGTGTGAATAAAGAAACAATGCAAGTCACAATATCACATTCAACATCTTTGTTGTCAGACATATCGTTGATGGTGACTGAATCGACACTCGTTAGAAACGTATCAGAGGCTGTGGCTGATGAGTGGGATATAGAAAATGAAATCCTTGAGATAAGTTATGCTGGCATTGTTCTTTCGGAAGAAAGTATTTTACTTTCACACGGAATTGATTCAAATTCCCATCTAATGGCATCAACAATGACTCTCTTTAGTAAGATATGGTTTACAACTAAAGAAAAAAAAGATAAATTATCCACCATGTTCACTGATAGCTTTAACATTTTATGTGTTGACGCAACAACCTTCACTGTGGATGGATGCTTTGATTTTCAATCTGAGATGTTGCCTCTCGGAGTTCAGAGAATAGCGTTTTTCAATGCGGATCTTGTCATTTCTTCTGTTGGCACAAACTTTTTATCAGATTCTAACATCGAATTATTGAATTTCGTGGGTTTCGACAGCGTACAAGCATTGGGGGATTATTTTCTGTGTGGTTGTACCTCAATAAAAAGCCTAAATCTGTCTTGTCTTCAGAATGTCACAACCATTGGAGCTGGATTCCTACTTGGATGTGCTGGGTTAACTTCGATTGACATTTCCTCATTTGCGAAATTAACAAATATTGGAGAAGCTTTCCTCTCTTGTTGTCCTGTTTTGGAATCACTCAACATTTCAGTGTTGAAAAACATTACAGGAATAGGGAACTGCTACAGTGATGGTCGTTATTACTTCTTATCTGGTTGTAGTGAAGTCTTGCTGGGAGGATTCTATGAATTAAATAGTAATCACATAATCAGACAGGCTATCAATGAAAGTGAAAGCAACACGGATTTGGAATCCAGTTTTGTGTTTTTGTAAGCTGCATTTTTAAGTCAGCTTTAATCAGTGCCTTACTACTGCAAGGCATGTGATGCATGAATTTGAGTATTTCCGATGCGAAACTAGTCACCGCAATCACTGTTTTGTTTAGCTAAAGTCAGCCACTGTTTGTTTTGGATTTGTCTGTTTCTTCTTTGAAAGCGAAACTTAATTATCATTTTTTACTTAACAGCGAAGATGACATTATCAGAACCCCCAACTTCAATAGGTTGAGACTAAATCGTGTTATCATAAGAAAGAAGTCTGTTTGAAGAAATATGTTTTTGCACGTTCTTTAATCTCATCATACTCCAAGCCATTCATCATCACATTTCGTAGGTTACTCAGGCGAGTTAAAATGCAACTCTCGGTTACGTTCCCAGACACAGGATTTCCTGACGTTGTTTTCACAGCTTCTGGAGAGTCGCTCGTGAAGGATGCATTGCAGGTTGCAGCTGATGAGTGGGATACCGATGCTGACTTTCTTGAGCTTTCATTCGCAGGATCGCTGCTTCGAGCAGGTAGTCGACTGGTGTCGCACGGAGTGGAGGACGGCTCGCTGTTGGATGCATCTGTGGTGCGCTTGTTTGGATTGGAATGGTTCACAGATGCTGCAAAGAGAGCGAAGGCATTCCTAAGAGGAGAACGGGATCAGGACGGGTTTTTCTGCCTTGATACTCCCACATTCGCTGTGGATGGCTGTCTTCAGTTTAGTAACAGAAAGTGGTTCTCGGATGATGTTACGAACATCTCATTCAGCAACTCTGAACCCTCAGTCACGACCGTTTCGGATAAATTCTTATCCTCATCTCGTAAGGTTATAAAGGTCAGCCTTCCTGGTCTTCAATACGTCACATCTGTTGGTAATAATTTCCTCAAACATTGCAATTCACTGTCATCCGTAGACTTATCAAGTCTCAGCAATGTGTCAGCTGTCGGAGACTACTTTCTAAGTAATTGTTCATCCCTCACATCTGTTAACTTATCCAGTCTCAGCAATGTGTCAGTTGTTGGTGAATATTTTCTATTTTATTGTTCATCCCTCACATCTGTAGATTTATCAAGTCTCAACAATGTGTCAGTTGTTGGAAACTTTTTTCTATTTCATTGTTCATCCCTCACATTTGTTGACTTATCAGGTCTCAGCAATATTTCAGCTGTTGGAGATTGTTTTCTATATAATTGTTCATCCCTCACATCTGTTAACTTATCAAGTCTCAGCAATGTTTCAGTTGTTGGAAACAAATTTCTGTATTTTTGTTCATCCCTCACATCTGTAGATTTATCAAGTCTCAGCAATGTTTCAGCTGTCGGAGACTACTTTCTAAGTGATTGTTCATCCCTCACATCTGTTAACTTATCCAG
Organism: Flectonema sp. DT1601; assembly: GCA_964019425.1. Lineage (NCBI taxonomy): Eukaryota > Euglenozoa > Diplonemea > Diplonemida > Diplonemidae > Flectonema > Flectonema sp. DT1601. Next base: position 386,396 of record OZ025804.1, on the reverse strand, counting down.
TCTCAGCAATGTCTCAGCTGTCGGAGACTATTTTCTAAGAGATTGTTCATCACTTACATCCTTGGATTTAACCCTCATGAATGTGGAATCCGTTGGAAGTAATTTCCTAGAAGGTTGTTCATCCATTAACAGAGACGAACTGCATACGAGCATAAAGAATTTGTAATTACATAAATCACATAAGTGTTGTTTTTAGTGTGTGTGCGTTGTTCCCTTAGTTTTATTTCAAAGTATTTAACTTATCTTTTATTTGTTGGTGTTTTCAGAAAAGAAGATGTGTGTTCGCTCACACACTCTTAACAAGTGTTTGTTAGTTGGAATTGAATATTTGATCGCATTGCAGTGTTCTTATTCCCTTGACTGGGTCATATTCTATCAGACTCCCAACCCCATTTGGTATTCCCCACCCGCATCCTTCCCCCGCCAGTGTCTGGTCGAATCGAAACGGGCCTGACACATTCCCTGCTCGAGTGGAAGTAATCTGCACCCATCCACAGTGTAGATACTTCTTTGTGTTGATCTCAGCTTGTTTAGTTAATGCCTTATTCTCTTATCATATTTCCTTCTCAGGTGCAAACAGTGATGGAAAGCTTATTACCGAAATCTTCTCTTTTGTGAACCTTTTTTTGATTGACGTTTCTGGGATCCTCTCCCTGCTGTGATTCTCCAGTGCCGTATGACTTTAGCTTCCCCGTAGTGTTGTTACATTGAGCCTGATTAAGTATCTTATTACTCCCTCAAAGTAATTACTAAAACAAGGAACTCCCCAGGGACTTCACACCATACGATGATGAACAGATAGTGATGTAGTTCATATGTATTCAGTTTTATTATTATTATTATCAACAATCAATCACATGGCTATCATTAACGAGGTGAAAGCCACGGATAATTAGGAATTTCTTCAGGTTCGGTGGATCGAAAAATTCAGTAACGCTGATACGGAACTTGTCACCGCAATCACTGCGTTGTTTAGCTAAAGTCAGCCGCTGTTTGTTTTTGATTTGTCTGTTTCTTCTTTGAAGCGAAACTTAATTATCATTTTTTACTTAACAGCGAAGATGACATTATCAGGACCCCCCAACTTCAATAGGTTGAGACTAAATCGTGTATCATAAGAAAGAAGTCTGTTTGAAGAAATACGTTTTTGCACGTTCTTTAATCTCATCATACTCCAAGCCATTCATCATCACATTTCGTAGGTTACTCAGGCGAGTTAAAATGCAACTCTTGGTTACGTTCCCAGACACAGGGTTTCCTGACGTTGTCCAAAGGATATATACTCTAAGGGTGTAGGTCTATTTCCACTTCCCTTCATTTAGGATGTTCATACGACGGATCGTTTGATTTTATGTTTCGATTCTTGAAACGGAAACAATAAATAATTTAGATGAAACATTCCTGTTGTCGTAATTCTAAGGAACTATCAGTTTGTAGTCACTCGGATTGTTAAAATATTTTTTTCACAGTTTATTGCCACCTGCTAATCATGAAGTTACTCAGACTTACTGCACTGGCCGCAATGTTGGGAGTTTCTAGTGCTGTTTGCGGTACTGCATCTACTGACAGCAGCTGTGTGCATATTCTTTCTTTGATGTATTTTTCTTTAAAGGATGACCCGTACACCCCCCCCAAACCCGCGACTAAACTGTAAGAGATCGTATGGTTGTTCTTGCGTAAATTTCACTCACCGATTCGTTTTAACCCGACAATTGTTTTAACTGATTCTTCTTTGAAAGCGAAACTTAATTATCACTTTTTACTTAACAGCGAAGATGACATTATCAGAACCCCCAGTGGCATTAATCTGAATAGGTTATTTAATTTTACCGTTTTAATTTTTTAAAAAGCAGTTTAAGGGTCAAGCTTCCCAAAAAGATAGTTAACCATTTTAGAGTTAACAGTTTCCTTTATTAATAACGCTAATACAAAATTATAATTTATCCCAAAAATACTCCCCCTCCCAAATCCCAATTATCTTTAGCTCTTGACCATATACCGTTTGGAATTGCCAAATCAGTAGTTCGTAGAGCCAAAGATGAAAGTTCTGTTCACACTGTTGCATTTAAAGACCAGAAGATCCTAGAAAAGAACCAACGTAGAGATGATCAGTACGAAGTTTTATTAAAAGAAGCAAGACGAAAGTTTGAACAGAACTATTCAAAGAAGTTAAGGACAGCACGCCAACAACGTGGACTCTCTTTTGAAGCACAGCCTCAAGATTGTAAAGGTGTAATTTATAGTTTATTGTGTGAGAGAGGACATATCCGTGTGATGTTGGTCAAACTTATAAAACTGCAAGAGATCGAGAAAAACAACACTGGAGCAATCGCTTGGTACAGGGGAAATGTACTCAACCATTATACAAATTCATACGTAAGAGAAAATATCCATTATTCCCAGTGACACTGGAAGTAATTAATGAACCCGACTTCTTGAAAAACAACAGTTTCCTATTCCGTAATATGGCTGACCCAGCAGAGAGGTTTTGGATCAGTCATTTCAAACCGCATTATAATATACTGGGAAAGAAGAAAGTACAAAATAACAAAAAAGCATCCATACGAACGAAAGTCCCGACGGAAAAGATAAAAAGAAGAAGACGGAAAAAGAATACTAACGAACCCCCTTCAAATTGGACGAAAGTAAATAATGGTCGGGTGATCATCACTGATGTCACCCAAAGTTTCGCCTATTCTATGGTTTAAGGAAACAACTACAGCATTTATGTAATCTTGAAGCACTTAATGTTGAAGTTATTAAAGACTGGTCTTTCACAAGAATTTCACGAGTGTTTCATTGGATCCGAAGATTTGCAAGTCACGAAGTGAAAGAAAATAATAAAATGCAAGCAATCATTGTAGCACTCAAACGAGGCTCTTAAAATTAAAAGAGAAAGAAAAAAAAGAATCGTGTGGTCGATTGCCACTGGTTTTGTCTGAAGATGCTGCACTCTTGTGTGAAGAAAATGGACTTTAATGCAGCATTCATAAAAGAAAAGTATAAGAAGTTACTACCCTCTGGTTTACCTACCAAAACATCCTATGGACTCAGCAGAACTTTAGGATCGAAAATATTTAACACAAATACGGTTGAATTAGAACAGAACCAACATACATGGTGCAGGGCATTGTTCTTCTTTGAAATGTAGTGATCAACTAAAAGAGGTACTAAAGTTATGAATACTTTACCGTATTCACTGTTCACAACATGAGATGACACAAGAACTTCATGAAGCAGCTGATAGATTTACCGAAAAAGTAACGAGATTCATGATTGGGACAACTAAAAGCGACAGAGAAGCAAACGCCGAAGTCTTAAATAGATTGCTGAAGGAAGAATTCACTTCACAAATACAATTAAAACCCTTACCCAACGATGCAACTTTAGCAAAGTGTATGAGAGAATTAAAGGACCTAAAAAAACATGTCGTATTCCTCCCAGTGGATAAAGCAAGACATGATTGCGCAGTAATGTGCAAAGCTTATTATTGTGAGCTATTGAAAAATGAAATGGAAAGTTACGAACAAGTAGAAAATGTTTTAACAGACGGGTTAATGAAAACAAATAAGGAACTCAAATTTCCAAAAATCACTGGCGCAGTGCCGTGCTTATATGGGATTTTTAAACTGCATAAGATCCCAGACATCCGCCTTAGATGGATTGCAGGTACATCTGTTAACTGTGAAACTTTGATTGAGGAAACGAAAGAACCTGACAAAGAGACTGACGAATCAAAGAAGGTGACCAATACAAGAGAGAGAGTTTTTCGATCCAATGTAATGACACACGCTCAACAAGAACTTATTGGAATTATTAAGTTAATACTTCTCACACTAAGATCAAAGGACCGGATGGAATATGTTAAGACTGGTGTTAGAAAATATTTTATTGTCGACTCAGTAGATGAGGTAATACAACGGATTAAATCCAACTACCCTGAATTTTTAAAATACGCCGAACCCAAAACTTATGACTTCACCACCATGTACAGCAACCTGAAGCATAAGGTACTTAAACGAAATTGCAAAGAAGCAGTAGATGAAGCTTTTAGATTTTTCGGTAAGAAACATATTACACGAAATAGCAGAGCACGTTGAAAGTCCAAGACTTTCTTTTTCACAGATGGAGTTGATGCAAACACAAAGGAATACACATCCGAAATGATTAGTAAACTAATTCTTTAATCCAACCGATTGGTAGTCATCAATGCTACCGTCAAACGAAAGGGATACCCATGGGTGGTAATGCCTCCCCGCTTCTAGCTAACTTGTATTGTTATGCAGTTGAGAAGAAATTTATAGAACAGTCAACTCTGGAAACTGCGATGTCACATACTTCAACAGTAAGATATATTGATGACTTTTTATGTTGGGGGACACAACCACCGCCGCAAAAGATGTACGGCATGGACTACAAAGAAACTTCCAACCTTTACAGTACATGCATGCAGACTCCACGATGCCTGATTCCATACCCAAAGGTATAGTTAAAGGAGCGATGTATAGAGCCAGCATGATTTGTAACAACCTTTCTGACCTACTAATAGAGTTTGAATGGATAATTTATCGGATGATTAATAGAAAATTTAAAAAGCATCACATATCAACCGGCTACAAGGAATTTTGTGATGAATTCTATGAAGAATATCCTTTTGTCAATAAAAGATGCATCAATCTTTTCTACCGGATCCTTGAAGGCTTGAAGAAAGATTATTACTACCCGACTAGTGAAAGAAACTATATAACGTACCCGCCCATCGAGAAAGATGAAATTGAAACCGACAGAACAGCTGTCTTAGTTCAAAATTTGTCATCCCCTACCAATTCGGATGCCAAGGTGAATCTGGGACATTTGAACGAGTTGGTTTCTTATTTTACGTTTCGGGATATGAAAACTCTGCTAGAAACTATGGACTGGAACTTAACAATACCCTCGGTAAACACAGCAGGTAATTGTTTCTTTGAATCTATGGCACTAATAATTTGTCAAAATGGAGTCATAAACGCTGAATGGGTACGTAGAGTTATACATCGTAGAGTTATACATCGTAGACTGACTTTAAAGAAGGAGCAATACCAAAGTTTTGTAGACACAGATTATGAAAAATTCACAGAAGATGTACTTAACAGTAATCCATATACAGTTCATGTGTATATTCAAGCTTTCTTAGATGAAATGGGATGTTCTTTAATACTAATCACTATTAATAGCGTGCAGGAAAAAAGCTTACGATGGATTTCCCCAGCCAGTACAGAGGATACGTATTTTTGGGGTACGATTAGCGTAATGGCATACCATACTACTTCTGAGCGACTATATGCCAATCTTACCGAGAAGTCACGGAAAACAATGCACCGTATTTACTATGTCGCAATGGAATTATGAGGCTTTTATGAATTTAATAATACCTGAACTAGCGAAAATGTGTCCTAATTTTGTCGACGCTGATACACTTATATCGAAAAGCGGGTGCCACTATGAACTTCGACAACGTTAATTATGATGTTTACGAACTGTTACATTACTGGTACTTCGATGAGATCAAAATGAAAGCAGCTACAACAATGTCAAGTTGCTCAGATTTAACCTCAGAAACCGTATCTGTGACCTCTTCCGATTCATCTTCCTCAACTACTTCCTCAAGTTCTAATACGATTGATGAAGAGTTAGTTGTGGATGTACTTATTAATTTATTAGAAGATTCAGACATTCTAATTTTTGGAGAAGAGCTTCACTTATGTCCAGCAAGACACAACCTGAAATTTGCGAAAGTAAGTAGTAATATGTACTGTAACATCTGTGACCGCAACATGCCACAAAATTTCTTCTTTGAAAGCGAAACCTGCTTATCACTTTTTACTTAACAGCGAAGATGACATTATCAGAACCCAGCGTTAATCTCAATAGGTTGGGACTACATTGTGCAGCATGAAAAAAAGAAGTCCGTTTGAAGAAATATGTTTTGCACGTTCTTTAATCTCATCATACTCCAAGCCATTCATCATCACATTTCGTAGGTTACTCAGGCGGGTTAAAATGCAACTCTCGGTTACGTTCCCAGACACAGGATTTCCTGACGTTGTTTTCACAGCTTCTGGAGAGTCGCTCGTGAAGGATGCATTGCAGGTTGCAGTTGATGAGTGGGATACCGATGCTGACTTTCTTGAGCTTTCATTCGCAGGATCGCTGCTTCGAGCAGGTAATCGACTGGTGTCGTACGGAGTGGAGGACGGCTCGCTGTTGAATGCATCTGTGGTGCGCTTGTTTGGATTGGAATGGTTTACAGATGCTGCAAAGAGAGCGAAGGCATTCCTACGAGGAGAACGGAATCAGGACGGGTTTTTCTGCCTTGATACTCCCACATTCGCTGTGGATGGCTGTCTTCAGTTTAGTAACAGTGAGTGGTTCTCGGATGATGTTACGAACATCTCATTCAGCAACTCTGAACCCTCAGTCACGACCGTTTCGGATAATTTCTTATCCTCATCTCGTAAGGTTAAAAAGGTTAAAAAGGTCAGTCTGCCTGGTCTTCAATACGTCACATCTGTTGGTAATAATTTCCTCAAACATTGCTATTCACTGTCATCCATAGACTTATCAAGTCTCAGCAATGTTTCAGTTGTTGGAGGTTGTTTTTTATATAATTGTTCATCCCTCAGATCTGTTGACTTATCAAGTATCAGCAATGTTTCAGCTGTTGGAAATCATTTTCTAAATGGTTGTTCATCCCTCACATCTGTAGACTTATCAAGTCTCAGCAATGTTTCAGTTGTTGGAGGTTGTTTTTTATATAATTGTTCATCCCTCAGATCTGTTGACTTATCAAGTATCAGCAATGTTTCAGCTGTTGGAAATCATTTTCTAAATGGTTGTTCATCCCTCACATCTGTAGATTTATCAAGTCTCAGCAATGTTTCAGTTGTTGGAAATTATTTTCTATATTATTGTTCATCCCTCACATCTGTAGATTTATCAAGTCTCAGCAATGTTTCAGTTGTTGGAGATTGTTTTCTAAGTAATTGTTCATCCCTCACATCCCTAGACTTATCAGGTCTCAGCAATATTTCAGCTGTTGGAGACTATTTTCTAAGTAGTTGTTCATCCCTCACATCTGTAGATTTATCAAGTCTCAGCAATGTTTCAGCTGTTGGAGACTGTTTTCTAAGAAATTGTTCATCACTTACTTCCTTGGATTTAACCCTCATGAATGTGGAATCCGTTGGAAGTAATTTCCTAAAAGATTGTTCATCCATTAACAGAGACGAACTGCATACGAGCATAAAGAATTTGTAATTACATAAATCACATAAGTGTTGTTTTTAGTGTGTGCGTTGTTCCCTTTGTTTTATTTCAAAGTATTTAACTTATCTTTTATTTGTTGGTGTTTTCAGATGTGTGTTCGCTCACACACTCTTAACAAGTGTTTGTTAGTTGGAATTGAATATTTGATTGCATTGCAGTGTTCTTATTCCCTTGACTGGGTCATATTCTATCAGACTCCCAACCCCATTTGGTATTCCCCACCCGCATCCTTCCCCCGCCAGTGTCTGGTCGAATCGAAACGGGACTGACACAATCCCTGCTCGAGTGGAAGTAATCTGCACCCATCCACAGTGTAGATACTTCTTTGTGTTGATCTCAGCTTGTTTAGTTAATGCCTTATTCTCTTATCATATTTCCTTCTCAGGTGCAAACAGTGATGGAAAGCTTATTACCGAAATCTTCTCTTTTGTGAACCTTTTTTTGATTGACGTTTCTGGGATCCTCTCCCTGCTGTGATTCTCCAGTGCTCGGTGGATCGAAAAATTGAGTAACGCGGAACTTGTCACCGCAATCACTGTGTTGTTTTGCTAAAGTCAGCTACTGTTTGTTTTTGATTTGTCTGTTTCTTCTTTGAAAGTGAAACTTAATTATCACTTTTTACTTAACAGCGAAGATGACATTATCAGAACCCCCAACTTCAATAGGTTGAGACTAAATCGTGTATCATAAGAAAGAAGTCTGTTTGAAGAAATACGTTTTTGCACGTTCTTTAATCTCATCATACTCCAAGCCATTCATCATCACATTTCGTAGGTTACTCAGGCGAGTTAAAATGCAACTCTTGGTTACGTTCCCAGACACAGGGTTTCCTGACGTTGTCCAAAGGATATATACTCTAAGGGTGTAGGTCTATTTCCACTTCCCTTCATTTAAGATGTTCATATGACGGATCGTTTGATTTTATGTTTCGATTCTTAAAACGGAAACAATAAATAATTTAGATGAAACATTCCTGTTGTCGTAATTCTAAGGAACTATCAGTTTGTAGTCACTCGGATTATTAAAATATTTCTTTTCACAGTTTATTGCCACCTGCTAATCATGAAGTTACTCAGACTTACTGCACTGGCCGCAATGTTGGGAGTTTCTAGTGCTGTTTGCGGTACTGCATCTACTGACAGCAGCTGTGTGCATATTCTTTGATGTATTTTTCTTTAAAGGATGACCCGTACACCCCCCCCAAACCCGCAACTAAACTGTAAGAGATCGTATGGTTGTTCTTGCGTAAATTTCACTCACCGATTCGTTTTAACCCGACAATTGTTTTAACTGATTCTTCTTTGAAAGCGAAACCTAATTATCACTTTTTACTTTAACAGCGAAGATGACATTATCAGAACCCAGCGTTAATCTCAATAGGTTGGGACTAAATTGTGCAGCATGAAAAAAAGAAGTCCGTTTGAAGAAATATGTTTTGCACGTTCTTTAATCTCATCATACTCCAAGCCATTCAACATCACATTTCGTAGGTTACTCAGGCGAGTTAAAATGCAACTCTCGGTTACGTTCCCAGACACAGGATTTCCTGACGTTGTTTTCACAGCTTCTGGAGAGTCGCTCGTGAAGGATGCATTGCAGGTTGCAGCTGATGAGTGGGATACCGATGCTGACTTTCTTGAGCTTTCATTCGCAGGATCGCTGCTTCGAGCAGGTAGTCGACTGGTGTCGCACGGAGTGGAGGACGGCTCGCTGTTGGATGCATCTGTAGTGCGCTTGTTTGGATTGGAATGGTTTACAGATGATGCAAAGAGAGCGAAGGCATTCCTACGAGGAGAACGGGATCAGGACGGGTTTTTCTGCCTTGATACTCCCACATTCGCTGTGGATGGCTGTCTTCAGTTTAATAACAGTGAGTGGTTCTCGGATGATGTTACGAACATCTCATTCAGCAACTCTGAACCCTCAGTCACGACCGTTTCAGATTTCTTATCCTCATCTCGTAAGGTTATAAAAGTCAGTCTGCCTGGTCTTCAATACGTCACATCTGTTGGTAATAATTTCCTCTTAGAATGCAATTCACTGTCATCCGTAGACTTATCAAGTCTCAGCAATGTTTCAGTTATTGGATATTGTTTTTTATATAATTGTACATCCCTCACATCTGTTGACTTATCAGGTCTCAGCAATGTTTCAGTTGTTGGAGATTGTTTTTTAAGTAATTGTTTATCCCTCACATCTCTGGACTTATCAAGTCTCAGCAATGTTTCAGTTGTTGAAAAAAATTTTCTAATTTCTTGTAGATCCCTCACATCTCTGGACTTATCAGGTCTCAGCAATGTTTCAGTTGTTAGAAACAATTTTGTAAATTTTTTGTCATCCCTCACATTTCTTGACTTATCAAGTCTCAGCAATGTTTCAGTTGTTGGAAACTATTTTCTCATTGGTTGTTCATCCCTCACATTTCTTGACTTGTCAAGTCTCAGCAATATTTCAGTTGTTGGACACCATTTTCTAAGCGCTTGTAGATCCCTCACATCTGTTAACTTATCCAGTCTCAGCAATGTGTCAGTTGTTGGAGACTATTTTCTACGTAATTGTTCCTCCCTCACATCTCTGGACTTATCAAGTTTCAGCAATGTGTCAGTTGTTGGAAACAATTTTTTAAGAAATTGTTCATCACTTACATCCTTGGATTTAACCCTCATGAATGTGGAATCCGTTGGAAGTGATTTCCTAAAAGATTGTTCATCCATTAACAGAGACGAACTGCATACGAGCATAAAGAATTTGTAATGACACAAACCACATAAGTGTTGTTTTTAGTGTGTGTGCGTTGTTCCCTTAGTTTTATTTCGAAGTATTTAATCTATCTTTTATTTGATGGTGTTTTCAGAAAAGAAGATGTGTGTTCGCTCACACACTCTTAACAAGTGTTTGTTAGTTGGAATTGAATATTTGATCGCATTGCAGTGTTCTTATCGGACTCCCTTATTCTGTGGATTTGAGTGTAAATTAGTCGCAATATCAATCACGATATCAATTTCTCCCTTTGTCAGACTTTGATCCCACTTCTCTTCCTCCAACTACTACTACAAAAGATCCCACCCACCCTTCCCCGAATAAGCACGAAAAGGAATGTTGGCAGCACACGCGTAAACTTTCTTTCTTTGTTATGAATAACGTTGCCAGCTGCCCTGATCAGGTTTAGTTTATTATTTCTTTCAACTTATTATTTAAATAAAAAGGTGTTTCTTTTTATTACTTGTTTTTGTGTATTTCGAAGTCGACGGCGAAGAATAAATCAATTGCAGCACATGCTGTTAGTAATGTTGATGGTCTTTACTGTAACTTTGTCACCATAGTGTAATTTTTTTTTGAAAAATATTCTTTTCGTCCATATATGCGATCTTTTATGTCGAATTTCCTCTCTGGTTTTCGTCTTTTTTTTTTGCGTTTAATAAATATATTGTAAGCACAAAAGAAATTGCTGCCGGCACATGTAAACCTTCTTTTCTTTTTAGTCGATTCACAGTTTGGTGCACCAACAAAGTATAATTTAAGATAAATCCGATTCCTTTTTTTTTTGTTATGGCTAGCGACAGTTACTTACTGATTTCAACCGATGGATCTTGTTTGAGTCTCTCTCTGCACTTGGCACTGAAGACAAAAGCAGCTGGTCCTTTGCGTGTTTGAAATGTCGTCAGTAGGAACGTCTTTAAAAGAAATGCTGCCAGCACACGTAAACATTCGTTTCTTTCTAGTCGGTTCGCCGATTCGTGCACCAACAAAGTATAATTTAAGATAAATCCGATTCCTTTTTTTTGTGTTTCTAGCTACGACAGTTACTTACTGATTTCAACCGATGGATCTTGTTTGAGTCTCTCTCTGCACTTGGCACTGAAGACAAAAGCAGCTGGTCTTTTGCGTGTTTGAAATGTCGTCAGTAGGAACGTCTTTAAAAGAAATGCTGCCAGCACACGTAAACATTCGTTTCTTTTTAGTCGGTTCACCGATTCGTGCACCAACAAAGTATAATTTAATAATTTAAGATAAATCCAATTTTCTTTTTTTTGTGTTTCTAGCTAGCGACAGTTACTTACTGATTTCAACCGATGGATCTTGTTTGAGTCTCTCTCTGCACTTGGCACTGAAGACAAAAGCAGCTGGTCTTTTGCGTGTTTGAAATGTCGTCAGTAGGAACGTCTTTAAAAGAAATGCTGCCAGCACACGTAAACATTCCTTTCTTTTTAGTCGGTTCACCGATTCGTGCCAACAAAGTATAATTTAAGATAAATCCGATTCCTTTTTTTTTTGTTTTGGCTAGAGACAGTTACTTGCTGATTTTAACCGATGGATCTTGTTTGAGTCGCTCTCTGCACTTGGCACTGAAGACAAAAGCAGCTGGTCTTTTGCGTGTTTGAAATGTCGTCAGTACTAACGTCTTTAAAAGAAATGCTGCCAGCACACGTAAACATTCCTTTCTTTTTAGTCGGTTCACCGATTCGTGCACCAACAAAGTATAATTTAATAATTTAAGATAAATCCAATTCCTTTTTTTTTTGTTTTGGCTAGCGACAGTTACTTACTGATTTCAACCGATGGATCTTGTTTGAGTCTCTCTCTGCACTTGGCACTGAAGACAAAAGCAGCTGGTCCTTTGCGTGTTTGAAATGTCGTCAGTAGGAACGTCTTTAAAAGAAATGCTGCCAGCACACGTAAACATTCCTTTCTTTTTAGTCGGTTCACCGATTCGTGCCAACAAAGTATAATTTAAGATAAATCCGATTCCTTTTTTTTTTGTTTTGGCTAGAGACAGTTACTTGCTGATTTTAACCGATGGATCTTGTTTGAGTCGCTCTCTGCACTTGGCACTGAAGACAAAAACAGCTGGTCCTTTGCGTGTTTGAAATATCGTCAGTAGGAACGTCTTTAAAATAAATGCTGCCAGCACACGTAAACATTCCTTTCTTTTTAGTCGGTTCACCGATTCGTGCCAACAAAGTATAATTTAAGATAAATCCGATTCCTTTTTTTTTTGTTTTGGCTAGAGACAGTTACTTGCTGATTTTAACCGATGGATCTTGTTTGAGTCTCTCTCTGCACTTGGCACTGAAGACAAAAGCAGCTGGTCCTTTGCGTGTTTGAAATGTCGTCAGTACTAACGTCTTTAAAAGGATATATACTCTAAGGGTGTAGGTCTATTTCCACTTCCCTTCATTTAAGATGTTCATATGACGGATCATTTGATTTTATGTTTCGATTCTTAAAACGGAAACAATAAATAATTTAGATGAAACATTCCTGTTGTCGTAATTCTAAGGAACTATCAGTTTGTAGTCACTCGGATTGTTAAAATATTTTTTTCACAGTTTATTGCCACCTGCTAATCATGAAGTTACTCAGACTTACTGCACTGGCCGCAATGTTGGGAGTTTCTAGTGCTGTTTGCGGTACTGCATCTACTGACAGCAGCTGTGTGCATATTCGTTGATGTATTTTTCTTTAAAGGATGACTCGTACACCCCCCCCAAACCCGCAACTAAACTGTAAGAGATCGTATGGTTGTTCTTGCGTAAATTTCACTCACCGATTCGTTTTAACCCGACAATTGTCTGCTCGCGTGGACGGTGGGTTTAGGTAGTCATTTGTTCCAGGTTATTCTACGTCTGTTATCGTCTATGAGAGTCTCACGGTTGCTGGTAGCGATATAACTGTTACCCTGTGAGCTTTTCCTGGCTTTTGTCTTCCTAGGCTTCATAAATAAATAAATAAATAAATAAAATAATTGTTTTAACTGATTCTTCTTTGAAAGCGAAACCTACTTATCACTTTTTTACTTAACAGCGAAGATGACATTATCAGAACCCAGCATTAATCTCAATAGGTTGGGACCATATTGTGCAACAAAAAAAAAGAAGTCCGTTTGAAGAAATATGTTTTTGCACGTTCTTTAATCTCATCATACTCATACTCCAAGCTATTCATCATCACATTTCGTAGGTTACTCGGGCGAGTTAAAATGCAACTCTCGGTTACGTTCCCAGACACAGGATTTCCTGACGTTGTTTTCACAGCTTCTGGAGAGTCGCTCGTGAAGGATGCATTGCAGGTTGCAGCTGATGAGTGGGATACCGATGCTGACTTTCTTGAGCTTTCATTCGCAGGATCGCTGCTTCGAGCAGGTAGTCGACTGGTGTCGCACGGAGTGGAGGACGGCTCGCTGTTGGATGCATCTGTAGTGCGCTTGTTTGGATTGGAATGGTTTACAGATGATGCAAAGAGAGCGAAGGCATTCCTACGAGGAGAACGGGATCAGGACGGGTTTTTCTGCCTTGATACTCCCACATTCGCTGTGGATGGCTGTCTTCAGTTTAATAACAGGGAGTGGTTCTCGGATGATGTTACGAACATCTCATTCAGCAACTCTGAACCCTCAGTCACGACCGTTTCGGATGAATTCTTATTGTCAAAGCATGCCATTATAAAGGTCAGTCTGCCTGGTCTTCAATACATCACATCTGTTGGTAATAATTTCCTCCAAGATTGCAATTCACTGTCATCCATAGACTTATCAAGTCTCAGCAATGTTTCAGTTGTTGGAGATGGTTTTCTAGGTAATTGTTCATCCCTCACATCTGTTGACTTATCAAGTATCAGCAATATTTCAGTTGTTGGAGATTGTTTTCTACGTAATTGTTCATCCCTCACATCTGTTGACTTATCAAGTTTCAGCAATGTTTCAGCTGTTGGAAGTTATTTTCTAAGTAATTGTCCATCCCTCACATCTGTAGATTTATCAAGTCTCAGCAATGTTTTAGCTGTTGGAGACTGTTTTCTAAATTCCTGTTTTTCTCTCACATCTGTTAACTTATCAAGTCTCAGCAATGTTTCAGTTGTTGGAAACTTTTTTCTAAGTAATTGTTCATCCTTCACATCTGTTAACTTATCAGGTCTCAGCAATGTTTCAGCTGTTGGAGACTTTTTTCTAAGCGCTTGTACATCCCTCACATCTGTTAACTTATCAGGTCTCAGCAATGTTTCAGCTGTTGGAGACTTTTTCCTAAATAGTTGTCCATCCCTCACATCTCTGGACTTATCAAGTCTCAGCAATGTTTCAGCTGTCGGAGACTATTTTCTAAGAAATTGTTCATCACTTACATCCTTGGATTTAACCCTCGTGAATGTGGAATCCGTTGGAAGTAATTTCCTAGAAGGTTGTTCATCCATTAACAGAGACGAACTGCATACGAGCATAAAGAATTTGTAATTACATAAATCACATAAGTGTTGTTTTTAGTGTGCATGCGTTGTTCCCTTAGTTTTATTTCAAAGTATTTAATTTATCTTTTATTTGTTGGTGTTTTCAGAAAAGAAGATGTGTGTTCGCTCACACACTCTTAACAAGTGTTTGTTAGTTGGAATTGAATATTTGATTGCATTGCAGTGTTCTTATTCCCTTGACTGGGTCATATTCTATCAGACTCCCAACCCCATTTGGTATTCCCCACCCGCATCCTTCCCCCGCCAGTGTCTGGTCGAATCGAAACGGGTCTGACACATTCCCTGCTCGAGTGGAAGTAATCTGCACCCATCCACAGTGTAGATACTTCTTTGTGTTGATCTCAGCTTGTTTAGTTAATGCCTTATTCAGGTGAAAACAGTGATGGAAAGTGAATTACCGAAATCTTCTCTTTTGTAAACATCATAAAAAGAGATATGAATTAATTCCTTTGTCCTAATAGTAGTCTTTCTGTACTGCTGTGATTCTCCAGTGGCGTATGACTTTAGCTTCCCCGTAGTGTTGTTACATTGAGCCTGATTAAGTATCTTATTACTCCCTCAAAGTAATTACTAAAACAAGGAACTCCCCGGGGACTTCACACCATACGATAATGAACAGATAGTGATGTAGTTCATATGTATTCAGTTTTATTATTATTATTATTATTATTATTATTATTATTATTATTATTATTATTATTATTATTATTATTATTATTATTATTATTATTATTATTATTATTATTATTATTATTATTATTATTATTATTATTATTATTATTATTATTATTACCGTAATTATAAATATCATGGTGTATAAAAAGTCTCCAAATCTCCAAAAAATGGCCAAATCCACCATCTTTATTATATCCAAAGTTTTTTTAGTACAATCATTCACAGAAAACACTTAGCAAAATTCGGATTCCAGAAAAAAAAATTTTTTTTTTTGACCTCTTTTTTTTAACTTTCTGATACTAAATTATCGACATTTTGAACTGGTTAAAGTTCTCAGGCTGGTCTTGTGTGGGGATTGATAACTATGTCTTGAATGTTGAAGTTGCTTCCAGATACATATCAGGACAATATATCCACAAATAACGTTGTTGGTAGCTGGTTGCACACCAGTCTTAATAAATGATGTCAAAATTCCTAAAAACAGCAAGGAGTGCAGCTTTGGTAGTGCTGGTGATGCAGTCTAGACGAGGATCAACTACAACTAAGCCAATCGTTGTAATAGCCAGTGTGACCCCACCGAGGTATGAGGCGGTATTAAGAAACATGAACTCATGTTCACAACTACGGACTTCAGGAGCTCGGGTGGGTTTGCGGGATTGACAATACCTGCTTTTATAAAACCAGCCATGGTAGTATTTTTCGTAATGCTATCAAGGGCTGTCACTATCCAATTTGCGGCCTTCGTTTTTGTGAGCTCCTTCATCCATTTTGAGGTTCGGATTCAGGAGCTCCTTTTGGATCCTTCCCATTCGCAACGCGCTTTAAAGTTTCTATCAGCTTTTTGCTTTGATTTTTTCAACTTTCCCTCCCGCTTGCACATCTGCTCTGTCATCCACTCTCCAAGAAAGCTTGATGCTACTTTGAAGTTGGCCATGACAGTTAGATCCAGCGGCCGGAGATGAGAAGTCCATCCGCCTTGCACCAGTATAACCGTCATATTTGCTTCTTCAAATCGACGAAGGACTTCCTCAGTTATCTGCCCCCTAAACTGGTCATATACTGCGAGGCCAGGGTGATCCGATTGGAGTCCCAACTCCTGGCGTTTTTTAATAAAGTATGGGACTATTGCTCCAGAAACCTGGACCGAGCTGATAGGAGTTCTGCTTCAGGCGCTACTTTCGCAGTGGTTCCAAGACGGTATCCAACCCTTCTGTTCCAGGAACTTGTAGGTCCATGTTGCTTGTAGGGAACCGGAATCCACGCGTTCCGGCGTATCACCTGTGCTTGAAACCAGAGAAGCAAACACACAGCCACCATAGGCACGTATATTCTCAATTAAATCGAGCACCCGCTTCCTCATCAGTGGTTAAGATGGTTGGTCTCCCAGGTTTCACCTGCCCTTGACCACTTCTCATAGCAGCGAGACGTTTGTGCTCTTTTACCCGCTGCTCTTTCTTTATCAAACCCAGCTCCACCTTGCTTACCGACGTCTTCAGGGGTTCAAAAGGATCCCGCTTTTTCAAAAAATTGTGCATAGTGTGAAAAATTTCATACTCAAAAACTACCATTTTACAGTCAAAATGTGTACTTTCATACTTTTTTATAAAAATCCACCAAGTTTTTTTCCCGAGAATCCACCATCTTTTTTATATCCAAAGTTGTTATACTCCAAATTTTTTATACACCGTGATATTTATAATTACAGTATTATTATTATTATTATTATTATTATTATTATTATTATTATTATTATTATTATTATTATTATTATTATTATTATTATTATTATTATTATTATTATTATTATTATTATTATTCTCTTATCATATTTCCTTCTCAGGTGCAAACAGTGACCAAATTATCCAAAGTTGGATTTGGGTGATTTTCCATCAACACTGAGCGCCAAGAAAAGATGCCTTTTTTTCTAAGAAATTGTTCATCACTTGCTTCCTTGGGTTTAACCCTCGTGAACGTTGGAAGTAATTTCCTAGAAGGTTGTTCATCCATTAACAGAGACGAACTGCATACGAGCATAAGGAATTTGAAATGACGTAGATTATATCAAATATAATCAAACTAACATATTGTAATTTATTAGTTTGTTAAAGTGTAATACTGTAACCAATTCTATTTGTGACATTTAGTTGAAAATGAAAAAGAAGAATAAATAAAAATTGTAAAAAAAAAAAATTGTAATTTAATTGTGTATTAAACTCAACGACAGTATACAGGCAACCAATGACATCAAAGGGGGGTTTTCAAGCTTATCAGAAGAAAGCAAATGTTCTGGTCTCTCATATTGAGCAGAAGCTTGTATCATTAAATAGCATGACTGTAAGTGGTAATTATGAGGGATGTAGATTGATGTCGTGTGACATTGATATTATGTTGGAGAACCTATTAGTAGCAACAGACTCGATAGACGAAGATTTATTAAGTAGCGGTCAGAGGTTACAGCTTCATCGAATCCGGTGTGTTTATTGTGAGCTGTCATCGCATCTCGAAGAGAATCGAACTCGGGTATTAAAAGAAGCAAACCGACAAGAGTTGTTTTCTAACGTGGAAGTGTCTCATAGAAATGAAGACAGTGCCTCTCACCAAATATTAGATGCCGAGAGAGTGAGCATTACAAAATCTACTCAAGCACTTGAACACGTCTTACAGCAAGCCCAAGCAGGTCACACCAACCTAGTTAGTACATTTAACGTGTTGGTATGTTAAAGACCTGTTTTTAATTTTTGAAAATTCATGATTTTGAGTACTTGAACATTTAAAAAAAAAAAAAAAAAAAAAAACAATCAGGAACGAGCTGGAAATCGAGTTCGCGCCCTCGCTGCTAGCATCCCAGTAATAAATAATATAATTATTTCTATTAACAGAAAATATAACAGAGATCAGATTATATTAGTTTCTGTTATTGCTATCCTATTATTCATTGTCTGGTTGTTTTGGTAGAAGAAACCATCCAACGTACGTGAGCCGAGACACATTGGTTAGCACCAGCTTGTCATAGTGAGTATCTGCTTGCGTGGCCCTTCATTGATATTGTGAACGGTGCGTGTTGCTGTAAATTTGTATTCGAGAGGAAAAAAAAAAAAAAAAAGCAACACGTGATGGTATATCCAGGTCGATATACAATCCAATCTGTTGAGCCTAGCCTTGGATATCCATTGAGCAATCTGCTATGCTAATAAATCACTTTTTCAAACAGATTCCACCTGAGCCAATGAGAGGAAGCTCTCTTTGGGCACAGGCATCAGGCTCGAGCAGCCTACACGGCAAATGGTATAACGACGATATGGATATGTTGTGGGTACAGCTACAGGGAACAGATCCTGTAATCGAAAAAATGAATAATAAATTACAACAAAAGGCCAGCATTGATAGACGACAACTCTGCAGACTGCTGCATTACATGAGCGGAATACTGAATAAAAAGGGAACCACACCAGAAAGCATAGCCGTACCGTCACTATTTTCTGTTACTGAAAGATGCCAAATATTAATAGGAGAAGCAAATATATGTGAGGTTTTGAGAAGGTGGAAAAATCGAATTTGTCCTTCCAGCAACAACATTCCAGAACAAAGATATACGGTTTTTGTTAACAGTATGTTAAAGGTTTTGGCGCCATACTTGCCGATGAGTATCAGCCAGGCTATCGCTTTATCGGATTTATATCGTGAAAGGAACTGCAGTAGTGAAAAGCAGTGGAGGGTGGAATTTGGTGTTCCGAAATCGATATCAGCAAGTGGGTTCTATTTTTGTCTGGTAGAAACCTGCCTCCTCTGGACATCACAAGGGCGGGACATCAGCAACGGTACTAACAAAGTAATAGCAATGCTTAACTCAATAGAGAATCGAGTTTTTCAAAAAATAGTAATGCTTGAACATTCGTATATTAAAACTTCAAACCAATCAGAAGAACCACTTATCTTACCGGGAATGCCAATCCAATGGAACTTGTCGAGAATCACTGAAGACAATCCATTTAAAGAGGAACGTGTTGACGGATCTGGCACTCAATCACCGGAGGGGTCTTGCACGCAGGTATCATTGGAAGGTCTGCCACTGCCGGCTATTCTTTCTAACTCTTTCATCATTAACAGCGCTGCGTATCGATGTAGGGTTGTCGCCTGTCGTAAATACGCCAGGAAAAGTCGTCCTCGATTGGGAAGCAACATTCCTCCATCTCGACTGCAGAATATGTCGATGTGTCCTCCTCAACCTTCTGGTCATGGTAAGTATCCGCCCAATGCTATGCCCCCTGCACCCCCTCCAAGACAGGGTCTCATTACTTCACCTCAGTGTAGACCAGTTAGACTTAAGGGATGGGAGGGAACTCCTGTTTTTACGTGTTCCTCAGTACCTTCTATTTATTAGGAACTTTGTCGCCAAAATACGGTTTCGTTATTTGTTGCGTTTTTTTTGTGTCATTTGAACATCAGATTGGCTTCCAACAGGGCTGTCCCTTTTCAGGGACTGCCCTGTTTTCGTTTATTTATCATTTTAGAAACACTGTTCGCAAAGCGGATGCTGGAAGCTTTCTAGTTGCTTCCTCATTGATTATTCTTATTGTTAAAAAGAAAGGTCGACCATAGTTAACTTTATGTTCTGCTGGGAGGATGCATCTTTTTTTTTTTTTTTTTTTTTTTGGATGAATGCTTTAGTTTTTTCTAAACTATGGCTGTCCAGGTTGTTTTCCTTTACAGGATTTTCAGCAATCTGCACCAAACCTCTGATAATGTCGGAAATATATTTTTCATATTTTCTTTTGTCGGAAAAAACAGTTATTATTATTTTTGTCTAGACGGGCAAGGAAATTGAATAAATGGACGGGAAGAATCCATGCTGCTGGTCGCTGTAGTTCTCATTGCTGTTGGTGAAGTGATTTGGGTATCTTCACCTAACATACCAGAGGCCAGTGGAAGGTACGAAGTAGACGATAGCTACCCTCCAATTAGAGGACACCTTACATGGGTATCTACGGGATACGCATCAGGTATTAAACCAGAACGAAGAATAGCCCTGGGCTCAAGATGTAATGGGGACGTATGGTTAATTGGTACAACTGATGCAGTTGATATAAATATGGGTTGGATTGTTACCATCGAAGGACATCAAGGTAAGCCTCCTGATCAAGTCCTTGAATGGGGAAGAGTATTAAATAAAGATTGGGTAAGAGATTCAACAGTTAGAGTTTCCACAAGTAAACCAAAACCAATTGAAGAATTACTTATACGATCCACGACTAAAGACCATCTCAGAGGTCATTGCATCATCCAACCACAACTGATAAGGGGATTTCCACTTTGGAAATGCTCACCTATTGAGAGTTCTCAGCCAAACCAACAAGGTGAACGCTGGTTGTTCACGGATAGCCATGGCAATTGGGTTCTAGGTCCAAGTCATGATGCTGACACAGGATGGGCGATGGCAACACACCATGGAGGTAGCCTACCTCATCAGGTTACTAATTGGAGAAGGCAAGATGGTTCTGGAGGTTGGGTTCTTGACTCAGCTGTAAGAGCTATACCTCAGTATTTCATTGATGAAAATAAGGCAATCGATCCTCAAACATCGGGAGATGATTATTGTATGAAGTTTTGGATAGAAGGATTACATCCGGTTTCTGACATTTCGTTCATACGTCGCTCTATTGATGTAAACTATCGAATGTCTTATGGCAGTAGTGATGAAAGTAATGTTATTTATTGGTGCCCTTCCAACTTCTTATTTGCAAACCGACCCACCTGGGTCATCGCTATGACAAGTGATCTCCAACACATCGCCACTGCTACTGATACGACTCCTGCCCATTGTCCTGGGTGGTCAGTTTGTGAAGATATTCACTCGCAACCTTTTCTTCAGGCAGCCGGTACGTCAACGTGGTACCAATCTCTTGAAGAGGTTAATAAGGTGCCTACCTGGAATATTGCTCAAGTTCACGTAACTTGTTATGATGATTTATTGTAAATTTGCTTCCTAAGCCGTATGACAGTAGTATTTGTCTCCGCATTTGTAGTTGTTTATTTAAAAAAAATTACTGTCCGTTCCTGTGACACAGAGAACAGGAAAAAAAAAAAAAAAAAAAAAAAAATTCCTATTACGGTGTTGTAGAATTGTAACTTTTGTTCGCGGAGAGAGAGAAATAAGAATTAATGGAAGGAAAAAAAAGAATGGGAAAAAAAAAAAAAAAGTGAAAAAAAAAAAATTATCATTCACTGGCAAATGGTACAATATGACCTGCATCGATGCAGCTTCAGATACTCGTTGCTCTGAATTATGTCGTGCAGCATTCATAAGAACCAGAGCCAGCAGAACACAACGAAAAGCCTTCTAGTATTACGAGTTTTATCATTCTTCTTTGAGTGGGAGATGCCAACTTTAGTGGCTGACCTGCAGCTTTGCAGACTCAATGAGTCTCCGAGAAGCAAGTTGAATGGAGGGGAGAAAAAAAAAAAAAAAAAAAAAAAAAAGATGAGGAAAAAAAAAATAATAAAAATATAATAACAATAAGTCGCTACTCCTGTCGAAAACGGGGTGCTACGGTATCTTAATCTACTCATGAATGAGTTTTTTTTTTTTTTTTTTTTTTGATAAGAGTAAGTTAATCGATACCGTTATCAGTTTTTTATTATCATCTTTCACAACGTGTTATCTATTCTTATATGGTCACTACAGTTTTCACAATCAGCTCGTTCATGCTTCGTTATCCATGTTCACCACATCAAAGTAAGCAATCTATTCTTTATTAAGTTTACTTTTTATTCAACACGGATTACTTCATTCAAACTAACTTCACAGCACCTCTTCACATAAGGATTACTTCAAATGTTATCTAATGCGTCCAATTCAAGATTCAATACACGCACCGCTGCGACTACCTCAGGGAATGATGCTATCGTGCAGTTTACTAGCTGGTAAAGTCAGTAGAAGGCAGCATCACAAAGAAGGTCTTCGCGGTGGTGATGTGGCTTCAGTTGCTAGCAGACACTCCCCTTTAGAAGAAGAGATGTTCAATAGTTCATTTATTCAAATAAATAATGGTAGACGGGGTATTCCAGGAGGTAGAAATCTGATTGATTCATTCTTAGGAATACCAAAAGATGATCAAGGACAGCCGACATCAATATCTTCGTGGGAACTTGGTCATTTTGATCACTTAATTCAACGTAAAAAAAGAAAAGAAAAAATGAAATTGAAAAAACTGAACAAGAAGATTGATCTCGTTAGAGCAAAGCAACAAGACCCGAAAGTATACAAACAATCAGTTACGATAAAGATGACTGAATTACAGAGACAGGTCTTACACATAGAAGACACAGACAATAGTGATGTCTCACAAGTAAAGGATACCACCCTTCCATGTGGTCACGTAAAGCATACTGAGAACAGTGGTAGAGTCTCATCTCTTAATTCACACATCCGACGCGGTAGATTTTCATCTGGTGGTCCTAAAAGAAAACCTTCACAATCAAAAGCTTCTCAAGCAAATGATGCTTCACTTATTACAAAACGGAGATGTGCTGTTTCAAGCCAGCGTATTAGAACTGGTTTCTCTAATGTGATGCTCATGACTGGTTGCAATAATCGATTGTTTGTTATAACTGGAAAATTAGGAAGACCACCAGCACTACCAAGTGATCAGTCCTTTAGTTCTGGTTCTAGTTCATTAACATTTCAAAGAGCAATTGATGGTTGTAGTTTGTGGGAATTTTCACCATCAACGTCATCAGATAAACAT
This sequence comes from Flectonema sp. DT1601, assembly GCA_964019425.1. NCBI lineage: Eukaryota > Euglenozoa > Diplonemea > Diplonemida > Diplonemidae > Flectonema > Flectonema sp. DT1601. Next base: position 363,429 of record OZ025804.1, on the reverse strand, counting down.
TGCATCCCTACTCCTGGAATACCGATGTCTGATGCACAGTGCTTCACATCAAACTCAACTCATCTGTTTTTTATTTGTGGTTCCGCTCATGGTCTGTCAGAGTCAGGTTCTTTGTGGTCATATGACGTAGCTGAAACAACATTTTCTGTTCTTGCTACTGGATTTCGATTTGGTATGTCAACTTTTACTTGTTTTATAGCAAAAAGGGTTAATAAATATACAAAAAACAACAACAGGTGTATTACTTACTGCTAACTCTTCATCACTCTTCGTCTACTGTGGAGACATGAATATGTCACAATCACCAGTAGTTTCACGTGAGACATCAACTTGTTGTTCAATTCATGAAATAGTTCTTGAAACGGGTCATCAACGTCGACTGCTACCTGATAGGAGTATGCCTGACGTTCAGGCGATGACTGTGGTTGGGGATGTTATTTATACTGCGCATGGTTCTGCTTTTGGACTCCGGGGATCAGGTTCTTTGTGTTCATTAAACGTAAAAACTGGTGTGTGATTCACTTTCTTTAGTGCCTTCGTTTCCTCAAATTTCCCGTACTTCACACCATTTCACCTTCCTGGTTGTTACGTCAGTTCAAATATACGTCTCGAACCCCTACATGGATGGGAGATCTGATTCAATTCGTATCCAGTAGTCAAACCATTTCAACTGTCCTGGTTGTGACGTAACAAATATACGTCTCGAACCCCTACATGGATGGAAGACTTGTGCATTTCTAGAACAGTTGGTAACCTCAGTACGATAGCCACCTCATAACTAAAATGATGATAAAGTATTCTGCGGTCTTCTCAGAACTGCTGCTGTTGATATATCAGAATATTATACTTGATGAGTCTACTGATAAGTATTGTTGTTCTCTATTCTTGTCACCCATTTGTGTTGTAGTTGCCTGCATCTAAATTAGTTCCTGTCAAACCCAATCCTCAAAGCTGCTTTAACTGCTTACAAACTATTCTTATCAAACCATTTCACCTTCCTGGTTGTTACGTCAGTTCAAATATACGTCTCGAACCCCTACATGGATGGGAGATCTGATTCAATTCGTCTCCAGTAGTCAAACCATTTCAACTGTCCTGGTTGTGACGTAACAAATATACGTCTCGAACCCCTACATGGATGGAAGACTTGTGCATTTCTAGAACAGTTGGTAACCTCAGTACGATAGCCACCTCATAACTAAAATGATGATAAAGTATTCTGCGGTCTTCTCAGAACTGCTGCTGTTGATATATCAGAATATTATACTTGATGAGTCTACTGATAAGTATTGTTGTTCTCTATTCTTGTCACCCATTTGTGTTGTAGTTGCCTGCATCTAAATTAGTTCCTGTCAAACCCAATCCTCAAAGCTGCTTTAACTGCTTACAAACTATTCTTATCAAACCATTTCACCTTCCTGGTTGTTACGTCAGTTCAAATATACGTCTCGAACCCCTACATGGATGGGAGATCTGATTCAATTCGTCTCCAGTAGTCAAACCATTTCAACTGTCCTGGTTGTGACGTAACAAATATACGTCTCGAACCCCTACATGGATGGGAGATCTGATTCAATTCGTCTCCAGTAGTCAAACCATTTCAACTGTCCTGGTTGTGACGTAACAAATATACGTCTCGAACCCCTACATGGATGGAAGACTTGTGCATTTCGAGAACAGTTGGTAACCTCAGTACGATAGCCACCTCATAACTAAAATGATGATAAAGTATTCTGCGGTCTTCTCAGAACTGCTGCTGTTGATATATCAGAATATTATACTTGATGAGTCTACTGATAAGTATTGTTGTTCTCTATTCTTGTCACCCATTTGTGTTGTAGTTGCCTGCATCTAAATTAGTTCCTGTCAAACCCAATCCTCAAAGCTGCTTTAACTGCTTACAAACTATTCTTATCAAACCATTTCACCTTCCTGGTTGTTACGTCAGTTCAAATATACGTCTCGAACCCCTACATGGATGGAAGACTTGTGCATTTCTAGAACAGTTGGTAACCTCAGTACGATAGCCACCTCATAACTAAAATGATGATAAAGTATTCTGCGGTCTTCTCAGAACTGCTGCTGTTGATATATCAGAATATTATACTTGATGAGTCTACTGATAAGTATTGTTGTTCTCTATTCTTGTCACCCATTTGTGTTGTAGTTGCCTGCAACTAAATTAATTCCTGTCAAACCCAATCCTCAAAGCTGCTTTAACTGCTTACAAACTATTCTCATCAAACCATTTCACCTTCCTGGTTGTTACGTCAGTTCAAATATACGTCTCGAACCCCTACATGGATGGGAGATCTGATTCAATTCATCTCCAGTAGTCAAACCATTTCAACTGTCCTGGTTGTGACGTAATAAATATACGTCTCGAACCCCTACATGGATGGAAGACTTGTGCATTTCGAGAACAGTTGGTAACCTCAGTACGATAGCCACCTCATAACTAAAATGATGATAAAGTATTCTGCGGTCTTCTCAGAACTGCTGCTGTTGATATATCAGAATATTATACTTGATGAGTCTACTGATAAGTATTGTTGTTCTCTATTCTTGTCACCCATTTGTGTTGTAGTTGCCTGCATCTAAATTAGTTCCTGTCAAACCCAATCCTCAAAGCTGCTTTAACTGCTTACAAACTATTCTTATCAAACCATTTCACCTTCCTGGTTGTTACGTCAGTTCAAATATACGTCTCGAACCCCTACATGGATGGGAGATCTGCTTCAATTCATTTCCAGTAGGACTTTTTGTACGTAAAATTATTGGAGATTAGCGGACTTGAGAAATTGACACAAATTGCCAAAATAGAATTTTGGAGAACGTGAAAGGACTGGTATGACCAGCTCATCTAAAAAGAATAACAAACAACAACAGGAGTAACCAGGACAATAATGACTGATGGATTCTCTGAAGCGGTTGCCTTGGTAGCTTGTGAACGAAGACTGTTTGCACTTTGTGGGGCTATCGCATGTCAGGGGAATTCGGGTTCCTTGTGGGAAATTGATGCAAAGAATAAGAAAGCTATTCGAGTAGAGGTTCCTGAAGATAGCAACCTCCGCACAATTCAAGTAATTACTTCATTGGATGGTAAGTTATACGCTATTCATGGCAACTCATTTAAACCACGTCTTAATAAAAGTTTTGATCAAAAAGGTGTTTTTGAATATCATCTTGAGAGTAGTGACAGCTTACAAAAGAGACTCAGGGAAAACTTGTGCTTCACATACGACGAGTTCACATATATGAAAAACGTTTATAATGAAGCTGAGTCAGATCCTTTGAGTTTGGAGCAGTTGCGTTCTTTGACAGAAAATATTCAACACAACCTTCGAATTCAACTTCCGAAGGCTGACTCTTGGAAAGTAGTTGAAAGGGATAAAGGGAGATTTCCTTCATACGATTTTACAGTTTTATTAAGAATGGTATTCTACTCAATAACAGTATCTGAAGTAAAGTATACAAAACTTACTCATGAAGCAGAGAGGAGGAGGAGAGAGTTGAAAGCTGAGGAGTTGGTAGCACAAAATGATTGGAGGCATCGATACACTAACCAACAAGTAAATGAACTTCAAATGCTTTATAATCATCTCTCTGATGGGGAAACAGGAATGGTTAGTACAAATGCTATAATTCCAAAACTACCGAAACACGCAGTCCTCACTCGAACAGACGTCGACGATGTTGTTCGTGATGCTGACAGTGATGGCGATGGTTATCTCTCTGTTGAGGAACTTGCTTCGATGTTTCGTGAGATTTACAACAAAGAACAGGAACATACTGTTGCTCCATTTCTCTACTTCCAAGATCAACATTCGCAAGCTCAAGCATCCATCACTAAAACAGCTACGAAACTAGACCGCCTGCTATCTGACGAAAGTAACATAGAGATGTCCACATAATTAGTTTCGTCTCTTGTTTGAATAGAATGTGGTGTACGCACAGGGAAGGGGAGGGGGTGTTCTTGTAATTGATTTAATCGGATTAGAAATTAATTTTATGCTATCTTAAAAAAAAAAAAAAAAAAAAAAAACGGTACCTGTTGGGAACCAATACTGGATTCTTTGTGGGTGCTTGATTTTTGAACCTTTTCAGGTTCAGCACCCAATGGTGTCAGGGGATCTTTTTTTTTTTTTGTTTCACCCGTTCTGTCGGTAGGAACTCAACAAATATCAATTTTCCCCATCTTTCTAGAGAGAAGGGGTCTTGCTTTTAGTCGCCCACTGGTTGGCATTTACACCATCTGTCTGTTGTTATGCGAAAATGATTTTAGAATTACTATTTTTTCCAAATATTTATTTCTTATTTACAGTTGAGGTGGTATATTCGTATCAAAATGTCTGAGGCAGCTTTTTCTGTTCCTGGTAATTACAAAACTGTTGTCAAATCTTCTGAGGTATTTATTTTTTTTTATTGTTCTCAAATACAGAATAGAAAAAAAGGAAAAGAAAAAAATAAAAGACGAGGAAAATTTCAATAACTCAAAAATAGGGAAAGGCTCTTCGATGTTTTCAACCTCGACATCAATACGTCGCTGATGAGCTTGCCAAGGTGTGTCTCATTTTCTTGGTCAATAGACAGCCACTACTTTCATCTTAATTAAACGTTTAAAAAAACCATTTCAACTGTCCTGGTTGTGACATAACAAATATACGTCTCGAACCCCTACATGGATGGAAGACTTGTGCATTTCGAGAACAGTTGGTAACCTCAGTACGATAGCCACCTCATAACTAAAATGATGATAAAGTATTCTGCGGTCTTCTCAGAACTGCTGCTGTTGATATATCAGAATATTATACTTGATGAGTCTACTGATAAGTATTGTTGTTCTCTATTCTTGTCACCTATTTGTGTTGTAGTTGCCTGCAACTAAATTAGTTCCTGTCAAACCCAATCCTCAAAGCTGCTTTAACTGCTTACAAACTATTCTTATCAAACCATTTCACCTTCCTGGTTGTTACGTCAGTTCAAATATACGTCTCGAACCCCTACATGGATGGGAGATCTGATTCAATTCATCTCCAGTAGTCAAACCATTTCAACTGTCCTGGTTGTGACGTAACAAATATACGTCTCGAACCCCTACATGGATGGAAGACTTGTGCATTTCGAGAACAGTTGGTAACCTCAGTACGATAGCCACCTCATAACTAAAATGATGATAAAGTATTCTGCGGTCTTCTCAGAACTGCTGCTGTTGATATATCAGAATATTATACTTGATGAGTCTACTGATAAGTATTGTTGTTCTCTATTCTTGTCACCCATTTGTGTTGTAGTTGCCTGCAACTAAATTAGTTCCTGTCAAACCCAATCCTCAAAGCTGCTTTAACTGCTTACAAACTATTCTCATCAAACCATTTCAACTGTCCTGGTTGTGACATAACAAATATACGTCTCGAACCCCTACATGGATGGAAGACTTGTGCATTTCTAGAACAGTTGGTAACCTCAGTACGATAGCCACCTCATAACTAAAATGATGATAAAGTATTCTGCGGTCTTCTCAGAACTGCTGCTGTTGATATATCAGAATATTATACTTGATGAGTCTACTGATAAGTATTGTTGTTCTCTATTCTTGTCACCCATTTGTGTTGTAGTTGCCTGCAACTAAATTAGTTCCTGTCAAAGCTCCTGCTTACAAACTATTCTTGTCAACCATTTCAACTGTCCTGGTTGTGACGTAACAAATATACGTTTCGAACCCCTACATGGATGGGAGATCAGTGTTCTATTTCCCGTTTGTTTTGTATTATGGTCTGCCTGTAGAATTGTCCGTTCTTGTTTTTTTTTTTTTTTTTTTTATATACTACCAAGTGATTATAGTCAAAAGTAAGAATCGCTAACAACAAAAACACCGCAGGCTGTCGTGTATGATGTTCATATGCATCCAGACCCTCGACTTTGTCAGGACATGGGTTTCTTTAAACAGATTAGACACACATCTTCTTTTGATGTTTTCACCGTCTGAACCGTCGGCCTGTAGGTAACTCGGATTCTATATATTCATGACACGTTCATGTTTTCCTAACTCATCTTCATTTGAAGTGACGTAGTATTTAGTTAAGTTTATTGAAGTCTTCAGCTTGTCAGAAAGCCATTTCACGGTGTTCGAATTCTAATTCCTTATTGGTCATTAACCTTACCTGGTTATGGACCCAACGTCTTACACAATGTGGGAGTATCTTTACCGCTCGCTTTAACCTGCGTGAGTAGTTCTTGTGATTAGTCTCTTTACTATTGTTTTATTTATAGCACTACACAAATCATGAGGGTAGATGAACAATTTCTCACGACAAATCTATTATTCGTAACTCTATTCACAGACATAGAAAAAAACAAGAAGAAAAACAAAAAAATGCCAATCCACGCGGGAAGTTGTTATTGTGGAGAAATTCGCTTCACCCTCGATGACTGCACCAAGCCGGAAGCAGCAGCCTATTGTCATTGTGTTGATTGTAGAAAAGCACACAGCTCACCTCTGTATCAAGTTGTGTACGTTCCTGAAAAAAGTTTTAAGATAACAAAAGGAAAAGATAAGGTAAAAGAGTTTAAAAAGAAACCAGGAGATACAATGGTGAGAGCATTTTGCTCCTGTTGCGGATCGAGAGTATTCAACAAGTATCCATCATTTAGTGAAGCGAGAGGTGTCTTCCCAGGCCTACTTGAGGATTACTCTAAACTACCAAAGACTCACAGACCACAAGTTCACTTTCTTCCAAGAGAAGGTATTATTGACCCAACTTGTATTAGAGATGGGATCTCTCAAATTAATACTCCTCCTCCTGCCTTTTTACGTGCCTTTTCGAGAGACCTGCTTTATGTAACAAACAAGTCTCCGGTAGAACCTATTTTGAGGTGTTTCAAATTCTTAATAAAGGCTTCCTTCAATATTGCGATCCTATTTATGTGTTACCAATACCTTGTGATGAGATATGGAATACAGTTTTTGTAGTCTTTGGAAGCTGTTTTGTTGGAAAGGAAAAGGGAGTAAATTGATACCAGAATTATATCTTGGGTAACTTGAAACAAACTAATTAACCTGGTCGTCAGGGAAGAAGGGGAAAAAAAAAAAAAAAAAGGGAATTCATTCCCCTCCCCAAGTTAACGATTACCCAGTCACTGCACAAAGTCAGACTAGAGTCAAACTCAACAGGGTCTTCTTTCCCCGCTGACAGTTTCAAGTCCGTTCCCTTGACTGCTGTTTCGCCAGATAGTCGGTAGTCACTACACGATGGTACATCGTTACGATGATAAAACTCTACTCACAACCTTTTATGGTTACACTTTACTGCAAAGCATAAAACTGGTAGCATGGGGCAAACCAATTTCATGCGTTCCTGTTGAATAATCACATGTGACGTTTTCTATTTTTGTACTTTTTTTTCTCTTCTTTTTTTTTTAAATTAATTTCAAATTTTTTTGTTTGCACGAAGTAATTAGTACTCCGATCGTGATTAAAATATCCGTTGCGAACACTGGCAGTTGCTTTAATAAGCTACAGGTACCCCTTGGAGGAAATTGTTCCCGTAGTCACATAACTTTAAGTTACTCAGGCTAACAACAACATGTCAGATATAGATGCACTGGAGACAATGACCTCTCGAATGAGTGTCGGTGGTAGAAGACGAAGAGGCGCATGCTCAGCAGAAGAATTGGAATCAGCATTAGGAGGTCTTCGTATAGCCGGAAGGACTTGTAAGAGGGCACCACCTCCATTTTTACAGAAAGCCTTAACGATGAATAGATATGCTCCTTACTTAGCACCGAAAACTGATGGCAGAGTAATTCATATTGAAGATTCTGAGAGTCAAGATAAGATACAGCCGTACTTGCTACGACCGGTTGAATTGAAATCTCAGACAGGAACCATAACACGAGGTGTACTTGCTGCAGTCACCAGAGTCAGTAGACGTTCAAGTCGCGGACACGGACTGGATATGAAAATGCGACAGCTGTCAATTACTGATGGCTCTTGTCGGGGTGAATTATCCTTTCCGCAGAAGGCACTACGTCTGACACATTGTGAGAATTTTATAAACGGAGAACCAATTCCAAGTTGTAGTTCTCGAATATTTTATATTGAAGACATTAATACTCTTCACTTGATTGATGAATCGGAAAATTTCATACCACCAACTCCACTAACAACATTCACATTCCCACCAACCGTTGCATCAACGTCGTCTATTGAAATCCTTGACGATGAAGTGGCGGCTCTACCAGCTCAGGTCCCAAAGCAGTCGGTTGATATTTTATCTTTAATTCTTGAAAAGACTCATGTGTAGACTTTTGTGTATAATCACAAATTTATAATAATGAAAAAAAAAAAAAAAAAAAAATTTAAAAAAAAAAAAAAAAACAGTTTACACTCTACACACATAACCTTTTCAGTCACTGACATTTTTGAAAAAGTTTCAAAGAAACATTAGATTTTTAGTGACCTCTCTGGGGGGAAAATTGATCTTTTTTTTCCCCCCAGTACCGAACCAACTTTTTTGTATGGTAAAAAAAATAGTATTTGGGCAACACATATAATCCTTTCTAGCTTTCACAGTCTGAATGGATATAGGATATAGTGGTTTGGTTCACGCTTTCGTGTACGAATTATCACTTTTTTTTTTGAGTATTCGGAAAGATAGTTAGATTCAGTTCAGAGTTCTTATTTTGACCCTCAACAAACCTGTCTTTGTCAGATTGTAGTTTCGTATAACAAACATAACACTATTGGTTTTAACAAATGTTGCCTTCCTCAACAAAAAAATAATCTCACTAATAATGAAATAAAATTAGTAAAAAAAAAAAAGGACAGGAGATAGATCTAGCCCCGCAGAAACACAAGTAATTCTCTAGAGTAAGTGACCAGTTGATTTTATCATTTTAGTTTATGTTGAATCTGTTATGTAGTTATCCGTTTTTGTTATTTGTTTTCGTCTGGTTGCTTTGATGGTGTGATTCAATTAAAACCTTTTTTTTTTTTTTTTTTTTGAATTTTTTGAATTTTTTCCCCTTTTCAATAATTATCTTCACATATGAAAAATAGGTGTTCTGACAATTTTTTATCACCCCCTTACTCGGGTCTATTTTTTTTTTTTTTTTTTAGAACAAACATATTTTCTTCTCAGTCCCTTTGAAAAAAGGACAACAAAGATGAATAGCCCTCCAGCTAATGAGTGGAAAGACATGTTCGACAAAGCTGAGAGCTTTGAAGAAGCACCTCGTCATCACGAAGTAATTGATATGCTGCAGCGACCAGGCTGGAGTGCAGATTTTAAAATCAATGACACCGACAAAGGAGAAAAGATGCTCAAGTCATTCAAACTATTAAGAATGAAAGGAACCTACAGTGAAGGGTTTTGGAGACGAGAAGAAACAGTTATATACAATCCAGTGTTGTCAACGTGGTGTAGAAAAGACACTCCAAACACACCTGCTCTAACGACAAGTGGAAAGGCAATATCCCCAGATAGCATCACTAATGTAAGAGAGTTACTTCCTAAGGGTTTTATTAATATTTTGGGTGAGGTGGAGTTTACGAGAATGAAATTAAAAGATACTAATTCACGTAAACGAGGGAAAATCTCAACTGATCAACTTGGAGAAGGCGATGGTCTATTAGCTTTCATAGCCCACAGAGTCTCATTGGATAAAAAAGAAGAACAGCGAAAGAAAACTCAACGCAAGGAAGCCGTTCAAATTCGTAAAGGAGTTCAACTACTGGATGATGAAAGCAGTGATGAGGAAGAGGACGGCACATACAGAGACTCAGCACTTCCATCTGCACCTTCTGCACGAAAACCTGGTGGGGGAGCAACTTCATTAAATGCCACTTCGGGAACTAATGACAGCCAACAACAACAAGTTAAAGCATCCCTACAACAGACTCAACGACTTGAGGAAAAGAGAAAGAAATTAGCAACTCAAGGTCTGGGTGAACTTGCTGAAGTTGACGACGATGGTGATGATGACATTCAAAATATTATCGACCTCGGAGATGACGCTGGTGGGATACTAACATCATCTGACATAGCTAAGTTTATAAAACAATATATCACACGTTCGATTGTGACAGCAGCTAGAAAGAGAACTGCTGTCGTATGCTGTACTGATACCAGTGGTATCATGAGAGCATTAGCGAGGGGAATTCACACCGCTGGAGCTATTCGATCACACGAAATGAATGGACTAGCCATGACTGGTAAGGTACCTGTCTTAGACTACAGAGCTCAAAACATGATAAATTCTGATAACGATGAACGATGTCAGACAGCCATTCCTAGATCTGAGTGGTTCACACATCACGTGACTGTTCAGTCGAACACACTAACTTCAACTAGGATAAGGGATGATGCAATTATCAGACTGTTTGATGCTGCAGCTTTATTGAAGCCAAAAACACCTCGTTTTCCCATTCCACGTCAACCCTCCCGAGTCGTCGGCGTAGTAATCGGCGGATCTCCAGAGCAGCTAAAATTTAATTTAATTCAATACGCAGAGAGGAAGTGGCCCCTTCTAATTATTGAAGGTAGCGGTGGGTATGCTGACATCATTTGCTCAATAATTAAAAAGATTGAAGCGAATTCCGGTGGTACTGCTTCCCTTGATGACTACAGCAACTTCCTCTCGAACACGGATGCCGCAACGTCGCAAATTATCTCATCCGGAGTGTGTCGTATAGTTCCCAAGGGTATGTGTTTTATTAAAAGGTTTTAAGAAATTAGTTCCAATCCCCAAAGCTGCTTTAACAAACTATTCTTATCAAACCATTTCACCTTCCTGGTTGTTACGTCAGTTCAAATATACGTCTCGAACCCCTACATGGATGGGAGATCTGATTCAATTCGTCTCCAGTAGTCAAACCATTTCAACTGTCCTGGTTGTGACGTAACAAATATACGTCTCGAACCCCTACATGGATGGAAGACTTGTGCATTTCGAGAACAGTTGGTAACCTCAGTACGCTAGCCACCTCATAACTAAAATGATGATAAAGTATTCTGCGGTCTTCTCAGAACTGCTGCTGTTGATATATCAGAATATTATACTTGATGAGTCTACTGATAAGTATTGTTGTTCTCTATTCTTGTCACCCATTTGTGTTGTAGTTGCCTGCAACTAAATTAGTTCCTGTCAAACCCAATCCTCAAAGCTGCCTTAACTGCTTACAAACTATTCTTATCAAACCATTTCACCTTCCTGGTTGTTACGTCAGTTCAAATATACGTCTCGAACCCCTACATGGATGGAAGATCTGATTCAATTCGTCTCCAGTAGTCAAACCATTTCAACTGTCCTGGTTGTGACGTAACAAATATACGTCTCGAACCCCTACATGGATGGGAGATCTGATTCAATTCGTCTCCAGTAGTCAAACCATTTCAACTGTCCTGGTTGTGACGTAATAAATATACGTCTCGAACCCCTACATGGATGGAAGACTTGTGCATTTCGAGAACAGTTGGTAACCTCAGTACGATAGCCACCTCATAACTAAAATGATGATAAAGTATTCTGCGGTCTTCTCAGAACTGCTGCTGTTGATATATCAGAATATTATACTTGATGAGTCTACTGATAAGTATTGTTGTTCTCTATTCTTGTCACCCATTTGTGTTGTAGTTGCCTGCAACTAAATTAGTTCCTGTCAAACCCAATCCTCAAAGCTGCCTTAACTGCTTACAAACTATTCTTATCAAACCATTTCACCTTCCTGGTTGTTACGTCAGTTCAAATATACGTCTCGAACCCCTACATGGATGGAAGATCTGATTCAATTCGTCTCCAGTAGTCAAACCATTTCAACTGTCCTGGTTGTGACGTAACAAATATACGTCTCGAACCCCTACATGGATGGGAGATTTGATTCAATTCGTCTCCAGTAGTCAAACCATTTCAACTGTCCTGGTTGTGACGTAATAAATATACGTCTCGAACCCCTACATGGATGGAAGACTTGTGCATTTCGAGAACAGTTGGTAACCTCAGTACGATAACCACCTCATAACTAAAATGATGATAAAGTATTCTGCGGTCTTCTCAGAACTGCTGCTGTTGATATATCAGAATATTATACTTGATGAGTCTACTGATAAGTATTGTTGTTCTCTATTCTTGTCACCCATTTGTGTTGTAGTTGCCTGCAACTAAATTAGTTCCTGTCAAACCCAATCCTCAAAGCTGCCTTAACTGCTTACAAACTATTCTCATCAAACCATTTCACCTTCCTGGTTGTTACGTCAGTTCAAATATACGTCTCGAACCCCTACATGGATGGGAGATCTGATTCAATTCATCTCCAGTAGTCAAACCATTTCAACTGTCCTGGTTGTGACGTAACAAATATACGTCTCGAACCCCTACATGGATGGGAGATTTGATTCAATTCGTCTCCAGTAGTCAAACCATTTCAACTGTCCTGGTTGTGACGTAACAAATATACGTCTCGAACCCCTACATGGATGGAAGACTTGTGCATTTCGAGAACAGTTGGTAACCTCAGTACGATAGCCACCTCATAACTAAAATGATGATAAAGTATTCTGCGGTCTTCTCAGAACTGCTGCTGTTGATATATCAGAATATTATACTTGATGAGTCTACTGATAAGTATTGTTGTTCTCTATTCTTGTCACCCATTTGTGTTGTAGTTGCCTGCAACTAAATTAGTTCCTGTCAAACCCAATCCTCAAAGCTGCCTTAACTGCTTACAAACTATTCTTATCAAACCATTTCACCTTCCTGGTTGTTACGTCAGTTCAAATATACGTCTCGAACCCCTACATGGATGGGAGATCTGATTCAATTCGTCTCCAGTAGTCAAACCATTTCAACTGTCCTGGTTGTGACGTAACAAATATACGTCTCGAACCCCTACATGGATGGAAGACTTGTGCATTTCGAGAACAGTTGGTAACCTCAGTACGATAGCCACCTCATAACTAAAATGATGATAAAGTATTCTGCGGTCTTCTCAGAACTGCTGCTGTTGATATATCAGAATATTATACTTGATGAGTCTACTGATAAGTATTGTTGTTCTCTATTCTTGTCACCCATTTGTGTTGTAGTTGCCTGCATCTAAATTAGTTCCTGTCAAACCCAATCCTCAAAGCTGCCTTAACTGCTTACAAACTATTCTTATCAAACCATTTCACCTTCCTGGTTGTTATGTCAGTTCAAATATACGTCTCGAACCCCTACATGGACGGGAGACATATTATTTGATACATTTATACGAAAACTTAATAATTAAAAAACCAACAGGTATGATCCCATCGGAGTTCACGAGATTACTAGAACGAGCACTTTCTGGTGATGAAATATTATATAGAGCGTGGGAATCGTATGCAGCTTGGAACAGCCTATCAGTTAGTAATGAAAACAGATATCGTAATCTGATGTTATCAATATTAGTTCTTGGAATCATGGCGACAGCTATTAGTATATTGCAGACTTTTCTTCAATTGCAATTTCAAGATAGCACTGATGGTCAAAATACCAACGGGACTAGAAAATGGGCTGGAGGAGAAACGAACAACGTTGTTGCTCAGATATACGCATCGCTCTCAATTGTAGTTGTTGTTCTTCCTATTACGATATCACTCATGCAGAGTATCACTAATAAGATAAACGCTGGAGCGAAATGGGTCTCTCTTAAATCAGCATCTGAAGGTCTGCTGTCAGAAATATACATGTACAGATCACACAGCGGTTGTTATGCTGCTGAAAAGATTAAAAAAGCAGCGGAAAGTAGACAAGCTGCTAAGAGAGAACTTGAGAGAAAAGAAATGAACTTAACAGCAGTGGTTCCTGGTCAAGATACAATTGATGGAGTGCGACAGGAAGTTCCTCAGTACAGTACGAGAAGTGAATTGTTGCAACTCAGATTGAGCTTTTATACTTCTGAATTAGTTCAGAGTGAAATGGCGGAAAACACCATTCCGAAATACGTGGGAGTCATCCCTCCTCCACACATAACGGAGCACGGTGACGATGGGTTTTCAAATATTACTATCGCAGATTACGCCAACCTTCGACTGGCTCCAAAAATAAGAAGTTACAACCGTCATGCAAGTCGATATGATAAAGCAAAGACTCAAATCACATTATTAATTTACGGGTTTGGAGCATTGGGCACAGCCCTTGCTGCATTGGCTACCTTCGAACAACTGAGGTCATACAATATTGGAGCTTGGGTAGCTCTTACAACAAGTATTGGTAATGCTTTAACAAGATACTTAGACTATACAAAAACTGAATGGCTTCATGGAAAGTACACTGCAGTAATGCATGAGTTACAAGGACTTCAGGCGTGGTGGTCAGCAAAAGGTCCGGATTCATCTATGGCAGGCTCTAGTGACACAATGATAGCTGGGTGTGAATCAAAAATTATTAGCGAAATAGAGGAGTTCAAAGCACAGCTAAAAATAGCTGTTGCAGAAGCGGCGAAGGAGTCCGAAAAACTGGCTCAAGAGAGAGAGGCGATCGTCGCCCAGATGCAGTCAGGCGAACAACCAGAGCTGGTCAAAAAAATGGAAACTCTGGGACTCGAAAACCTCAACTCAGAAACCATACTAGCGGCACTTAAGGACCCGACTTCCCAACAGGCTTCTTCTTTACTGAAGTTGGTTAAAAAAGTTGACGACGAACTGGGCGGAGTCGTGGAAAAAGTTCGCAAAAAAGCAGAAGAAACAGCAACAAAGACCCGACTTGGAGCTGCTGCAGTTAAAGTATTTACCATGGTTGACATCGCTGATGCTTTCGACACCGGCGGCAATGTCATAGCAGCAGCAAGAGATGGCCTTCAACTCAACCCTTATAGTCTCGATAAGTTAATCCCTTCGGACTTTTTAGAGACAATTAAAGATGTTGGAAAAAGACGAGGATTCTTAAGTCAAATTGAAAACATGGGATTGAAATGTGACCCTTGGCAGATTAATTACACCGAACTAATGTCTGTAGCTAAAGGATGTGGTAGATTATTTAAACAGCAATTAGCTGAGCAGCCATACCGACTTACGATGGAGTCAGTTGGTAAAATGTGTTCTGTGGAATTGTTTTGTCAGTTTGAAGAAGCCTTAGATAAGTTAGGTGGTCTCTCAGCTCTTGATTTCGTTGACAGCAGAGAGCATATTGATATGTTTCAAAGTGAGGTTCGTAAATTGGCATCACTACCAGCATCTACACAATTCAAAAGTTTAGTAGCAGCATGTGGATGTCGTACAATGAAGGAACGACTAAAATCTATGAACGAAAGTAAAGTAAGAAGCATGTTAAAAAGAGCATCAAAAATATTTATCGAAACAAGTCCTACTCTCGAACTCATGAAAGCTGTTTCTGACAGTACCGCCGACATGGACTTAGACCTCTTCCTTAATAGAGATGATGATCTCCGCTGTGAATTAATATCTGCAGTTGATGAACTTACGAGTAGATTTCCTGAGCACTTACTCGACAAAAAAGAACTTTTGTCAGTTTTTCCTGAATCTGCCCGCAGTAACTTAGCTGAGAAACCACATCAAGCCCTCGTCGCTATAATTTCAAAACTTAGAAAGGGTTCTCTTGGAAGACGAATGCTGGACACATTTTTGCGCAACAGAAACCCACCTCCGGAATCTAAAAAAGCTCCAGCAAAGATGACTGAGGCTGACTACCAACCAGGTAGAAACGCTTTGCAAAACTTTCCTCAACTTTTAAGTTTGCTTCATTCTGTTAAGAATCAAGAAAAGTTTGTTATGGCAACTCGAGGTTTTACACAAGTTGAAATTAATAACATGTCTAAGAGTGCCATCGTTAAAAAAATTCAAAATATAGTCGGCGGTGATGCAAAGTTTGTCGACGACGTCAAGCTGTGCAACGAAAAGGGAATTAAGATGGTCATGTCAGGAATTAAAAGTTCATTCGGAAACAGTTATTCAGGAAGAGTATTCGACATGCTCACAGATGAGATTACATCATTTGATGCGAATTTAATATTCAACTACGAAGACAGAGAAAAGATCGTATCACGAATGAAAGACTACAAGGGAATGAACGTCAAGAGAAGATCTGAATCTGCTCTACGATCGATGCTTGGATATCGTTCACTGATCCAGAAAAGCATGGCTTTAGATAAATTACAACTCGAAGAAATGATTAGTCGATTACTCAAACTTATCGCTAATACCTATAACAGAAGAGTATTCGATAAAGCACTTGAGCATCTGACTCCAGGTAGTAAAGAGTGCTATGCTGATGCTGGATTTCATTCTTGGGGAGATCAGATGATTGACAGATTCGTATCTCTTTCAATTAACTTATCTGATGATGATCTTCAGAGAGATCTCGATGAGACAGATGATGAATATAAACACACAGTCTGCAACGATGAACAAATCCTTCGACTTACTGGAGCTCTAACTGCTAATGAACTCGCATTACTATTGCACCAAATACGTGAACTTGCCGGTGAGAAAGTATGTATCGTTTTCTTTTACTTTAATTAGTATGACGTAACAAATATACGTCTCGAACCCCTACATGGATGGAAGACTTGTGCATTTCGAGAACAGTTGGTAACCTCAGTACGATAGCCACCTCATAACTAAAATGATGATAAAGTATTCTGCGGTCTTCTCAGAACTGCTGCTGTTGATATATCAGAATATTATACTTGATGAGTCTACTGATAAGTATTGTTGTTCTCTATTCTTGTCACCCATTTGTGTTGTAGTTGCCTGCAACTAAATTAGTTCCTGTCAAACCCAATCTTCAAAGCTGCTTTAACTGCTTACAAACTATTCTTATCAAACCATTTCACCTTCCTGGTTGTTACGTCAGTTCAAATATACGTCTCGAACCCCTACATGGATGGGAGACTTGTGCATTTCTAGAACAGTTGGTAACCTCAGTACGATAGCCACCTCATAACTAAAATGATGATAAAGTATTCTGCGGTCTTCTCAGAACTGCTGCTGTTGATATATCAGAATATTATACTTGATGAGTCTACTGATAAGTATTGTTGTTCTCTATTCTTGTCACCCATTTGTGTTGTAGTTGCCTGCAACTAAATTAGTTCCTGTCAAACCCAATCCTCAAAGCTGCTTTAACTGCTTACAAACTATTCTTATCAAACCATTTCACCTTCCTGGTTGTTACGTCAGTTCAAATATACGTCTCGAACCCCTACATGGATGGGAGATCTGATTCAATTCATCTCCAGTAGTCAAACCATTTCAACTGTCCTGGTTGTGACGTAACAAATATACGTCTCGAACCCCTACATGGATGGAAGACTTGTGCATTTTGAGAACAGTTGGTAACCTCAGTACGATAGCCACCTCATAACTAAAATGATGATAAAGTATTCTGCGGTCTTCTCAGAACTGCTGCTGTTGATATATCAGAATATTATACTTGATGAGTCTACTGATAAGTATTGTTGTTCTCTATTCTTGTCACCCATTTGTGTTGTAGTTGCCTGCATCTAAATTAGTTCCTGTCAAACCCAATCCTCAAAGCTGCTTTAACTGCTTACAAACTATTCTTATCAAACCATTTCACCTTCCTGGTTGTTACGTCAGTTCAAATATACGTCTCGAACCCCTACATGGATGGGAGATCTGATTCAATTCGTCTCCAGTAGTCAAACCATTTCAACTGTCCTGGTTGTGACGTAACAAATATACGTCTCGAACCCCTACATGGATGGAAGACTTGTGCATTTCGAGAACAGTTGGTAACCTCAGTACGATAGCCACCTCATAACTAAAATGATGATAAAGTATTCTGCGGTCTTCTCAGAACTGCTGCTGTTGATATATCAGAATATTATACTTGATGAGTCTACTGATAAGTATTGTTGTTCTCTATTCTTGTCACCCATTTGTGTTGTAGTTGCCTGCAACTAAATTAGTTCCTGTCAAACCCAATCTTCAAAGCTGCTTTAACTGCTTACAAACTATTCTTATCAAACCATTTCACCTTCCTGGTTGTTACGTCAGTTCAAATATACGTCTCGAACCCCTACATGGATGGGAGACTTGTGCATTTCTAGAACAGTTGGTAACCTCAGTACGATAGCCACCTCATAACTAAAATGATGATAAAGTATTCTGCGGTCTTCTCAGAACTGCTGCTGTTGATATATCAGAATATTATACTTGATGAGTCTACTGATAAGTATTGTTGTTCTCTATTCTTGTCACCCATTTGTGTTGTAGTTGCCTGCAACTAAATTAGTTCCTGTCAAACCCAATCCTCAAAGCTGCTTTAACTGCTTACAAACTATTCTTATCAAACCATTTCACCTTCCTGGTTGTTACGTCAGTTCAAATATACGTCTCGAACCCCTACATGGATGGGAGATCTGATTCAATTCATCTCCAGTAGTCAAACCATTTCAACTGTCCTGGTTGTGACGTAACAAATATACGTCTCGAACCCCTACATGGATGGAAGACTTGTGCATTTTGAGAACAGTTGGTAACCTCAGTACGATAGCCACCTCATAACTAAAATGATGATAAAGTATTCTGCGGTCTTCTCAGAACTGCTGCTGTTGATATATCAGAATATTATACTTGATGAGTCTACTGATAAGTATTGTTGTTCTCTATTCTTGTCACCCATTTGTGTTGTAGTTGCCTGCAACTAAATTAGTTCCTGTCAAACCCAATCCTCAAAGCTGCTTTAACTGCTTACAAACTATTCTTATCAAACCATTTCACCTTCCTGGTTGTTACGTCAGTTCAAATATACGTCTCGAACCCCTACATGGATGGGAGATCTGATTCAATTCATCTCCAGTAGTCAAACCATTTCAACTGTCCTGGTTGTGACGTAACAAATATACGTCTCGAACCCCTACATGGATGGAAGACTTGTGCATTTTGAGAACAGTTGGTAACCTCAGTACGATAGCCACCTCATAACTAAAATGATGATAAAGTATTCTGCGGTCTTCTCAGAACTGCTGCTGTTGATATATCAGAATATTATACTTGATGAGTCTACTGATTACTTCTTCCTCTGGTTCACGGCATTTGTTTATCTTATTATAAAGAAGAAAAAAAATAACACACACAAACATCTACCAATCAGGTAATTTCAAACGTCTTTGAGGCCGCTTCTCGTGATATTACTACAGAAGCTGTTTATCATATTTTTGATTCTGCGTTTATGCTTCCGGCGATTAGACATCGTTTGGTGATGTTAATGACGAATTTGTTAACAGGATGTAAAGACGAAATAATCCATCTTCATGAAGTGACTGATATGCCAGCTGACAGAGTAGTTAAGAAATTAAAACAAACAGTAAGGTTTCCTTCTCCTAAACAAAGTTCTGCTGGTGGTTTAGTTGATCCTGGAATCACACTGACACCTGAAATAGAAACTGAAATCTTATCATTGTGTCAACAAAAATACAACGGTAAAATGATTCAAATATTAATAAAAATATTTAAAGGAAGAGCGAGGTTTATTCAAGTCGTTGAATTCCTTCTTGGAGAGCTTAAGATTACGACTGGCTATCGATTGTTTCTACTAATGGCTGCTAAGATGACATCATTCAACCTTAGAGAAGTGGTCAAATCTCCAAGATCCCGACACGGATTATGTCCATTATTTCTAAGACTATTATGGTATGGTAAGTTAGATTCTCTTCTAAGTGAACCTCCTGAACCCAAAACAAAGGATCGTATAATTCAGGAGCTCGACAATCATGATTCAGACACGTTTGAATGTGTGACGTCAGACTTAGCAAATCTAACTGCATATCAACTTTTGTTATTAATGGGTTGTTTTAAAAAGATTGTGAAAACCACGTATACGGGTGCTTTCTTTCAGAGTTTAGAGAGATCAATTTTTATGCAAGTCAGGATTATTAAAACAGAACAAATCCTTGACCCTCCTCTTGGAGCTGCTCCTCTCCAAACTCGTGAAAATGACATCGCCAAACGGGGTAGAAATGAAGCCATCGCTTCTATTAAAAACTTCATTCGCTTAGACCCTTCGTCTGTCTCTCGTTCACTCGACAGCTTTGATGCTCGACTGTTTACATCTAGATTAGCGTCTGAAAAGAAGGTTATATTAAGTAGCTTTATCTCTTGTGACTTTGTGGTTAACATTATAGTGAAATATCATCAAGAAGAGATGCAGTCTTTCTTTAGTTATTTATCTTCGAGTCCGCAGTTTAAGAAGTTTAGCGACGAAGTTTCTGACAGCAGCGATTCGGAAGATGATTTAAAAATTGAAAATAGAGATGTAGAAATGGGTTATGAAAAACTAGACACCTCGAGTAAGTCTTCAGAGTCTGTTACACAAACTGATGATCAAACCCATTCAATAGTTGGTGTGCGTAATGACTCGGAGATTACTCCGGCATCACAACCATCTGTTCAACAGCATATTCCATTTGCTGATCTCAATCCACTCAGGCCACATGATGCGTCACCATCTGGTGACACAGCAGAACCTTCAAATGAGAATATTTAAGTGTAGCTTTCTGGCTATTTTTATTTATTTTTATTTTTAATTTTTATTTTTTTTTTTGTTTCTTCGAAAATGTTAGTATTCTTACCAACGTCTGTGAAGACAGCTATCGCTGTCGTATCCTACCAGCGGATTAGGCCTTTCCATTGAGGAAGGCAGTTCCTAACCCAGTTATTCTTGCTAATAGGCTGACAGATCTTTGATTAGGGTAGCCGATAAACCTAATCTGCATCAAGTTCGAGTCCCTCCATGATATTATTTTCGATTTTTTGTTGTATTGATGGGGGAAAAAAAAAAAAAAAACTACCACTGTACCCCTTCTAGGCACTGAAGGAAGAAGGGAAAATATGTTTATATTTTTGAGGTACGTTACCACGCTTTACTTTATTTTGATTCTTTCTACCTTCTCTATGCAGAGACATAGGGCAATTTCTTTGATGACATCTGTACCCAGATTACCGTCACGGTACGTTTCTGAGCCTCGATAAGGCAGCTTGTTTGTTTTGTTTAGTTTTTTTTTTTTTTTTTTTTCCTTATATAATACCTCAGCTCCACAATTGTCCATACTTCTATCGCAGTTGGATAAAGGGAATTGACTTTATATTGTGTGGTGACTGCTCCTTCCTAAAAGTTTTATTATTTTTCTTTAGCCTTCACAGCTGATGCCTCCATGACCATTACCATTGACGATGTAGTACGAAATGCGGTAGCGCTTGGTAATCAATCTGATTTTGTTGGGGCTTCAAAACAATGGGAAGTTATACTCAGTTTGTGTGAAAGCGGTACCTCAAAATACTACATCGAAGCTTTGTGTGGTATCGCACGTGGTAATGCCGCTACTGGGGATTTCCATGGAGCATTAGAGCAGTATTCTAAGGCTATTAATACTCTCTCTGATGATGCTGATTGTTGTACCAGAGTTACAATACTCAATAACATGGCTGCGATGAGAGCTCGTATTGGACAAAATGACATAGCTGTCGAGGTATAGTTGATTTCTATCTACAAAACAATAACAACGAACGACAAGCAAAAAAAAAAAAAAAAACAGATTTGGACCAGAGGATTAGAGGTATTGCAAGGCCTCAACGACATCAAAGGCATCGCTGTCACCACAAATAATATCGCCACGGCTCTATCTGTAATGGGAAATCATAAAAAAGCTTTGGGAGAATATGAACGAGCGAGACAATTATTTAACGACATTGCAGACAAACAATCTGCTGTCATGGCATCAAATAACATAGCAGCCATGCATAGCGCTCTTGGTGATGTGAGTAAAGCAGAAGAAGAATATATGAGTTCCTTGAGTGGTAAAATAAAATTATTTGGAGAACAACATCGATCGACTGCGACTACTCGTCACAATCTCGGTGACGTTCTTCGTAGGAAGGGTGACTTTGATTCAGCGATGTCTCATTTAAATAATGCACTCGTGATAAGAGAAGATCTTCTGGGAAAGTCTCACAAAGAAACTCTTCAAACACGCTCTTCTCTGGCTGAGTTGTACTCCGACACTGGAGACACTGACGCCGCGTTATCAGAATTAAAATTTATTTTATCAGCAAGAGAAGCAGATCTTGGCCGCACGCATCCCGACACAACCCGAACTTTAGTAACAATCGGACTTCTAACAAAAGATGTTGAACTCCTTCACAGAGCTGTGTTAGACTTTACAGTTACTCTGGGAGATTCTCATATCGAAACTTCTCGTGCTAAAACTGAACATGCTGGTCTACTACTCAGCACAGGAAAAGCAGAAGATGGAGATCACGGTAAAGCTATTCTGCTTTCATTGTTACATGGTACAGAAAATGATTCATCAGCAACTCTGCAAAAAGCAGCGATAGCTGAAAAGTTAGCCGAACACACCGAAGGTGATGAGAGTAGTATTTATTACCAGAAGGCATACCAAATGGTTTTCGAACTTCTGGGTGCTGACCACGGCGAAACCAGTCGTCTTCGAATCTTAGCACACTCACCCATTGAGGCATCTCCGTTCAGTTTTAGTGACTTAGATGGGGAAGGAATTAAGGGTCCTCCTGCAACTTTGGGAGATCAGAGTTTTGATATTTCTGATGAAGACTTTGGTGACCTCCTTAGAACACATGGCGTATCAGATTCAGCAAGGCAATTACTTATTGAAGAAGGTGTTGATATTTCTGTTTTAGATCAGCTGACTAAAGACTGTCTCAGTGAAATGGGAATCTCTATCCAAGATGCTGAAGCCATCACCAGAGCCGCGGCACTCTTTAAATGTCCCAGCGAGTCAGGTGGCCTATCAGACTCGATACGAAGGGGGTTTTAACTTAATAAATAATCGCGTACTATCCCTATGAATTTCTCACACTGTGCAGTTCAGTGGTTTTGCGGAAATTACTTTTTTTTTTTTTTTTTTTTTCAATCAGTCTTGACCTTGGCTGTCTAACCTTTTTTTTCTTTCTTATTTTTATTCGGTTTTCTTTTTTAGTACGAGCCAACAATGAAAAAAGAATGTTGGCACATAGTTCCTGTTTGTTGGTTTCTCATTCTGTTCTATGATGAGACTTGATTTTAAAAAAAATGAAAATATATTATCACCGAAGCAATAAATATTCGATTTTTTTTTTTTATTGACTTTACACATTGCTACGATCCTCATGAAGGTGATTCCAGAAAAATGGTTTACTTTACTTGATAACTGCTGTTACTGAACCAGTGGCGCAGAGATAGTGAGGGAAGACAATAAGAAAATTAATACATAACTCAACACAGATATCAAATATATAAAAGAAAATGTCGGCGGAGGCAACAAAAAGCATACGGATTGGATATAGGGCGAGGGAGGGATGTGGGATGTTGGAATTCGATTTAACAAATGAAAAGACAGCAAAGACAGATTTTAAATCAGCCGGCATTGATTACATGACCCACGACACTATCGGAAATCACATCGCAACTTGGGGAAGAAAAAGTGGAAAGGTCGAAGTGTTCACTTGCACAGGTGATCTTGTTCTCTCAGTTCAAGTAGAAAAAGTTATGGGACTGAAACTATCACACAAAGGTACGTACGTAGCAATCTGGAAAGCACCAGAGATGGAAAGTCGCAAAGAAAATCTTTTAATTTACAACGTCACTACTAAAGAGCTACTCAGCAATCAGTGGAACCCTACCTGGCCATGCATTGAATGGGACCAGGCTGACATAAATACAGTTATCTACAGTCTTCATACTGGAGTTAACATATATGAAGACTTGACTAAGGAACCAGTTCAGAAATTACCTGGAAAATGGAATCAAGTTCACTTGTCTTACACGTCTCCTAGTGTGATCTGCGCGTTGCATATTCCTCCAGAAAACGACAGAGATAAGACTCCTTCAGTTATCAAGATGGTAAGAATTCCAAAACTTAACAAAGTATTGTTAGAACACAAACTCAGAATGGATGACGCAAACGTTATTTGGAATAGAAAAGGAACAGCAGCCCTTCTAAACGCTTCCCTCGACTTGGATGAATCTGGGAAGTCATACTATGGAGAAACAACTCTGATGGTCTTTAATATCCAAGACAAGAAAATAACTCAAATCGACACGGGAAGAACACCCATTCACGACGTGAAGTGGGCTGAATCCGGTAAAGAATTCGCCTTGGTGTACGGCACCATGCCTTCAAACAAAGCGTCATTGTACTCAGAGAAGGGAGAGCTGTTGTACAATTTCGATATCGCTCCTCGGAATACAGTTCACTGGTCTCCTCACAGCAGGTTCTTTTCATTGTGTGGATTTGGTAACTTACCTGGTAACGTTCTAAACTATGACAGGACAACATTAGTGAAATCTAATCCAGCTGCTTCTGTGATTGGAAAGTTTCAGATGTCCTCCGTCACAAAATTTGCATGGTCACCTTGCTCAAGATACGTCATGTGCTGCACCACTCACCCTAGAATGACGACTGCTAATCAACTTCGTATATACAAACACACTGGTGAGAAGCTCTACGAAGAAGCCCACACTGAACTGTACGACGCAGTTTGGCTTCCTCACAGTTCCAAGGCATTCCCACAACGGGACCCAAGTCCACTGAGAGCAAGTGTTGAAGAAGCTGTAAAGCCAAAGGCTGCAACGTTTAGGGCCGCAGGCAGAGATCCTGGACTCGCAAATGCGATTAAAAGTCAGTTATCAGCAAACAAACGTACTGGATACTCAGCTCCAGGTGTTACTACCAGAACTTCTGAGTCATTCACCAGCTGGAGAAATGAGAAGGAAACTCCAGCCGTTGCCACTTCTGCACCAGAACAGAAACCAACAGATGGCAAGAGACGTGCTCCAGATATTTTATTAAACGGACCAAAGCCAAAGAAGGAAAAGGCACCGAAAGGAACAAAGCAAGACATCAGTGAATTAGCTGAGCAGCTTCCATTAGAAGACTTTACAACCAAATCCTATCCAGATGTTGTGAAGTCAATGAAAGCGGCTAAGAAAAAGGTTCAGGAGTGTGCATCCCTTCGCGACAAAGAGCTCAACGATGCGCAAATAAAAAAGATTTCGAACTACAGCAACTTTAAGGCCGAAGCTGCCTATCTTGAGGTATGTTTCTTTTTTTTTTTTTTTTTTTTTTTTTTCTTCATCCTTGAGAAGAAAGAAATCTGAACCAACATAACAATAACCACCCACACAGAAACTATCGAAGAATGGAGTGACCTCTCAATAGGAGCTGCTGGAGCGGGTGCTGCGTAGCTGTGTCGGAACTTTTTTTTTTGTCCCCCCATTTTATATTTGTTTTTTTCTTCTTTTTTACATCGGAAAAACTACCATCAAATTGAGAGCCGTTATTTATTACAGTGAAGTGGGAATAGTATTTCCTGTGTCGTCAGTATTACTGTCTGCGATCAACACATTATGAGGCTTCTCTTTTTGGATGGTTTCTCTTCCGAAGGATGGTATCTTATTACGGCCTCGTTGTTGCCTTTAATAGCAATTTTTTTTTTTTTTTTTTTCTTATTTCACCCTGCTTTTTTTTTTTTTTTTAATTTATTATTATTTTTTTTTTCGTTCTCTTTTTTTTTTGTAATTAGAATAAACTTAAAAAAAAAAGATGGGTAGTAGAAAAAAAAAAAGAACGAAAAGAAAAAAGAAGAAAAATAATAATAACAACCAGCACATCAGCATCAGCACCCCTCACCTAAAGTTAGCAAAATCAATGTACGTTGTTGTTTTTTTTTTTTTTTTTTAGTATATAAATCAGGTATTGCATTTCAATTTTTTTTTTCTTTTTTTCATACAGGCTCCGATTCAGCAGTAGTCATTTTGTATATTAATTTGTTTTTGTTTTGTTGCTTTCAATATTCTTTATTCAAGCTCTTCACATGCATCTATATGGCTCTGCTGTGTGTACGAGATATGACGGGCTTCAAATCACTAGGCATTGGGAGTCACTGGCATAATGGTGTCGTTCGTTGCAGAATAGTTGAATGTGTCGAAGGTAATAACGGAACAGTGACAGATAGAATTGAAAGTTTACCTGAAGTCTTCACGGTAGTGATAGACCGTGATATGGTTTGGAAGGAAACTTTATCTAATACACCTGGCACACAAGTCGTTGAGATTGATTGGAAAGCCATCGGGAAAATCTGCAGTCCTGAAAGACTCTCGAGAGTAACATGTTCATACTTAGAATATGGTACTCTGAAATATATTCGAATGTTTCCAAGTCCCTTTCCTGCGACAAACATTCCTCCTTTCTTGGAAGTTAGAAAATCAGAACTACACACCGCTGGTCATGTCACCGAACAATTCAAAGGATTATTTTCAACTGTAGAACTTCCTAAGGGTTTCTTTGTCGGTGAGTACTGTGGTGATATTGTTCCGTGCAGCTATGCAGAAGTTCACGTAGATAATAAATACCTCTTTGGGGTAAGCGAAGAGGACACCCACTCCGACGAGGGTCAAAAGCTCTCTGATGTGGGCGAGCGTAAATTAATTCATTTAATAAACGCCGAAGACGTAACGAAGTCTTCCTTCCTCCGATATGTTAATTCCCCAACCATGTGGTATGGAGTTTTTCCTTGCAGTGAAATAGGACGAATGTGTGCCCATCGTCCTGGTGTCGTGAACGCTTTATTTATTCAAGTACAACAGAGAATATTCCTGACGACAACTAAAAAGGTTCCACCTGGTAAAGAAATCCTTGCTCTCTATGGACCCGACTATGATCTCCCAGAGAATCAAGAAAGGATATTGAGAATTGAAAAGAAAAGAGCCTCGCTATACAATTCTGGGCCTCAATGTGCGAGTATCAAACGGCCTAGAAAAGGGTAGGTGATTACACAGCACGAAGTTCGTATTGTATCCGTCATTCTTATTACTTTTTAACAAATGTTAGGACATTAGATCTTATTTTGTATCTTTTTTAACTACTGCCTGCAATATGTTGTGTGGTATCAAATCGAAGACGGGAAAAAAAAAAAAAAAAAAAATTATATTTTTTCTAAGAAAAGAACCAATCAGAATATGACGGCAACCATGATGAGAATTTTTTTGATGTGTCGTTCATTGCGAAGTTAAGTTTTCAATTATGCAGGTCTTTCTCTCATTCAAAATGGGAAATAAAAATGGAAAGCAGGTGGCCGAAGTTGGAAGTGAGGAAGATGCGACAGACGAAGCAGGACCTCAGCTGGATCCAAACATGTTTAAAGTTCCGATATTTAATGAGAAAGGAGAAGTTGTCGGCTACAAAGACATTAATGACTTTACTGATGATGATCTTGGAGCTACTGACACCCACGACTATGATAATATTGGTGATGATATCGACGATGGGGACGACGACATCTCTGTGACCTCAGCAGATATGAATGACCCTGAACTGATGAGTGTTTTAGCCGATATCGCTCCAGACTTGGTGACAATTAAAAAGAAAGAACCGACTCTTTCGAATATTATATCGCTGTGCAAATCATTATTTAAAGGAACACCTGAACAGACTGCCCTCGCATCAAAACTTTCACTAAACGAAAGAAGAATTCGTTCAAAACCAGCAATAGAACAAAGCTTCCTTGATAAAAGAATTTCATTATTCAGAGAGGGGGAAGACCTTCTAGAGGCTTATCCTTTGGAACTTGCCTCTGATATGCAGGATCCAGAAATACGCGCGTTAATGATGGAGGTTGGTGCGTCAGTTCCGGTCGGAAAGCCGAAAACACAGCCGGTTGAAATATCAAATCCGGTTGCAAAGAAAGCAGAACAAGAACTGAAATCATCTCGCATACCAGAGTCAGATGCTTTAATGACTGAATTATATGAAATTGAAACGAAGTTACTCGCAATCAATCGCCGCCTTCCAGATTTAGTAGCCTCTGGTCGAGGTCCCGCAGCTCAGGAAATGATCGTTACACTGACAACAACTCAAACATCCCTCGTTGGTGAAATAAATTCTATTCTCCACCCAAAGCTGGTCTTACCGAGCAAGCCTATAATGTCGAAGGATCCAGCTGCCAGCATTCAGGCGTTGTCTTCACAAATATCTGCGATATTACAGCAGGCACTGGCCGCGAAAAAGTCTGGAGACGTGGCAAAAGCAAAACAGCTGGTGCTGCAAAAGAGGAAGTTGGAAGCCGAAAAGGAAGCCTTACTGCAGCAGCAGAAGCAGCAGCAACAGGAAAAACAACAAGAACCAGACTCCGAATCCGATGTCAGCAGTGTCAATGAAGAAGATATGAACGACCCGGAACTACTCGCCGCACTTGGGAAGGTGGCAGGAACTATAACTGAGTCACAACCTGTGGTACAGCAATCTGCTACAAAAACAGAAGCCTCACAAGAACCAGACGCTGAATCCGATGTCAGCAGTGTTAATGAAGAAGATATGAACGACCCGGAGCTACTCGCTGCTCTTGGGAAGGTGGCGGGTGAAACTGTATCACAACAGCCGCCAGCTGTTAGCGTTTCAAAAGTTGAAAGCAAACCACAAGATATACCCACCGCTCCACCTGGATCTACACCAAAACAAGTCGCTGAATATCTTCGCCAGCAGCTGCTACAATTCAATTCCCGAGAAGCAAAGGACTTATCAGAGAGACTTCTGCAGACGCTTACCGGCATGCAGCAGTCTTTTGAAAAAGCGAATGTTCTTAAGAAAGAGAAGAAGCAGCTCGAAGCTATGACGTTCTTGAAAGAAAATAAACGCCTTCAAGACGAACTGAAGAATCTAATCACCCAGTCTGAGAGGGTTCTCGCTGAGCTGTCGAAAAACGTGTCTGCAGAAGAAGAACCAGACGCTGAATCCGATGTCAGCAGTGTCAATGAAGAAGATATGAACGACCCGGAACTACTCGCTGCTCTTGGGAAGGTAGCAGGTGGGGATCTAGCAACTCCAACTCCTTCCCCTAACTTAGATACGCGTATTCGAGAATTATCTACTCAGATATCAATATTAATTCAGAATGCTTTGACTGCTAAGAAGTCTGGTGATCTGGAAACAG
This sequence comes from Flectonema sp. DT1601, assembly GCA_964019425.1. Lineage (NCBI taxonomy): Eukaryota > Euglenozoa > Diplonemea > Diplonemida > Diplonemidae > Flectonema > Flectonema sp. DT1601. The sequence goes on along the minus strand of OZ025804.1, from coordinate 334,480 downwards.
CAAAGCAACTAATGATCCGCAAGAAGAAGTTAGACGCAGAGAAGGAAGACTTACTACGACAACAACAACAGGAATCAGCAGCCAAGAAAGTACACCCGCAGTCAGAAGCTTTCAGAGCTTATTTCATAATTTATGACCAAAATAAAGATGGGTTTTGGAATCTCAGTGAAACAAACAGAGCCCTCAGCCATACCGGAGGGAACAGCATCGATCTAACTGTGTGGGGACAGCAGTGTGAATACTTACAATTAGATCCAAGTAAGGGACTTCCTTATGAATTAGCCATGGGTGAGTACATTGAAGGAAATGCTGACTTTGAAAAAGATTCACAGCTGTCTAAGATTTCTTGTCAGATTGAAGACAATCACTCTAAAGCAGTTGCAGCTAAAGCTTCTGAAGATATTACTCTTGCGAAGTCGTTGTTGACACAGAACGCTGTTCTTAAAAAGACAAAGCAATCCATAGTTGAAGGTTCTCTACCTACTCCAATTACTACTACACAACCTGACTCTGTTGAGGATTTGGATTCAAAAATAAATTCAATCACACAACAGGCCCTCACCGCCAAACAGTCGGGCGACATACCAAAAGCAAGACTACTAATGGAAGAAAGAAAGAGACTCGTTGAGCTACAACAAGGATCTCAGTCAGAAATAGTCAGGGCGTCAGCTTCAGAACAGAGTTCTGCAGCCATAAAACCTAAAGACAACACACAACTAACAACACAAGAAAAGATTCAACAATTAACAACGCAGGCTATTCAATCTAAATCAGCTGGTGACATAATCAAAGCAAAAGCACTACTTCTGGAACGACGTGAATTAACAGAGAAGTTAGAAGCAGTGTCGGGTACAACACCTTCCAATGAAGATGATATAACTGTCAGGATCAATGGTATTAAAAAAGCTGCCCAGCTGGCGAGGGAGTCCGGTGACATTGAAAAGGCGAAAAAACTCCTCTCGGAGAAGATCTCATTAGAAACTCGGATGATAAGAAATAAACAACCAACTACCCCAGTGATTACATACACTGACGAACAGATAGAATACTTTACTCGATATGACTTAACTAAAAGTGGGTACTGGACCATGGCTGAATTCAATACGGCGAATCAACACAGAGGAGATGACCCATTTACAGTAGCATCGTGGCAGACGTATTGCGCTACTCATAATATCAATACTGGTAGGGGAGCTCCAAAGAATATTGTGTTGTTGCCGTACACTGTTGATGGTTGTTCTTCAAATCTTTTTAAACAACACAATCAGTTGTCTTTATTATCTTTAACAATCCAGTCAGAACGTTCTCTCGCATTAGCTGCGAGATCTTCAGGTGACATGGAAACTGCAAAGCAACACATGAGAAATATGAAGTCCGCAGAGTCTCAGCGTCAGTCGGTCCTCAGTCAGCCTCCTGCAGATGACCCTCCACCAGAGCCGAAGGTATGATTTTCTTTTTAATAGTTTTATTGCCAACTGTATAACGAATATTAACTGTACATTATTCACACACAACAGGGACCTGAGCCTACTTTGGAAATGATTTCGTACTTTAAACTTTATGATGTAAACAAGGATGGATTTTGGAGTTTTTCTGAGGTATGAATTCAACCAAAGCTTTGAAAGTTAATGATTCCCTTCTTTAAAAACTAATCCATGATTACTAATAATATAATAACAGATGAATCGAGCTATTAAACATTGTGGTGGTGACACTGTTCCAGAAGAGGCCTGGGGACCACAATGTGAAGCCATGGGATTAAATACTGTGACTGGAATCCCAATGTCTATTGCTCTTTCTGCTTATGCATCTGGTGAAGCTGACTTCACAAAAGACAGTAAAGCCAGTGAGTTATCACGTCAAATGGATGACATATTACGACAAGCCCGATCAGCTCAGCAAGCTGGTGATGTTTCAAAGGCAAAGCAGCTGGTTTTACAGAAACGTTCGGTGGAAGCCGCCCGAACAGAACTGATCACTGGAAAGAAAGCAGAGATAGCACCACCGCCACCTCCCAAGAAAACGCCTGAAGAAATCTTATCTGAGAAGAGGAAGAAACTCTCAGAGGTAAGTACCATGGTAACGACTTGTCTCCATGAAGCTGTTGCTGCGAAGGAGAAGGGTGACATCGTCTCTCTTGAGAAGTGCATGAAACAGAAACGCGAATTGGAATCTCTGCGGGACTCCCTGAGAACAGAAATACAAACATTGAATGCTCAGGTCCCACCTACAGCAAAACCTCCGAGAAAAGTAAAAAAGTAACAGACTTCTTTAGGGGGAAGGGGGAAAAAAAAAATATTCTGCTCAGCCTAACTTCCTCGTATTGTCTTTCCTTGCTCGTTTTATTACTATTTATCTACTCTATTACACTGAGGGTTAAAATGCTTTACAAGCTCGTTGTTTACCAACCTACTGGCACTGTTATCCCAATCACTTTATAACGTTTGTTGTTTCTCACAATCTGCTGTCTTAAAAAACTTTTGCCAGTTTAGTTTATGTTTTGGTACTACTTGGACGCCAGTTCGATTCCCTGAGTCGTTTTTTTATTTTATTTTACTTTTTTTTAAAAAAATTTAACTCACCAGATCCAAATATGTGAGAAGAGTTAAAAACTGAATTTCATGATTATTATGTTGTTTATTTGTATTTATTTTTTCAATTTCAAAAAAAGGGGAAAAAAAGGGAAACCATGATTGCTGCGGTTGTTGCAGTTACTGCTGCTCTAAGCAGCACCCCGTGCAGTAATATTACTGGATATTGGACAAATGATTATTCGGTAACTTCGATTGAGTTTTCAATGCCGGGGGATAAGTTAAAGTTCGAAGGTGGATTCACCGGAAATGGAACCATAGACGATTTGGATATCTCTGCGTACTTGCCATTCGCATTCACTGGAAAAATTTCAGAAAACTGTAGCAGGATTACATGGCAAAATGGTGAAATTTGGAACAACGCATGTCCTATCAAAAATATTACCGATGGAAACAGAAACTGCGGAGGAACAAATTTCATGCCGCAAACTTGCTGCAGTGTTGGTGATACTTGTGTTAGGGGACACCAAGGTTTGTTTATTTAACACTTTATTTACCAACTATTATTTTGTTTGTTGTCTTACGAATTTTTGTAGTTGGTTCTTTTTTTTTGACTATTAATACTAACACCTAATTTATTAATTTTAATTTTAGTGGAATGCTACGATGAAAATAAACAAAACAAAAAACAGGTCAGCCAACATGCGTAAAGTCACTCGAGCTCACAAAGATCCACGTTGTGTATATGACTCACTTGGATTTAGGATTTACTAACAGTACGAGAAACGTGTGCGACACCTACTTCGATACCTACTTTCCTGCTGCAGCTGAGACAGCAACAAAACTGAAACAGATGCGTTCAAAAGCAGAATTCTCATGGACAGAGTTCCCTTGGATTATTCAAGAATACCTTGATGGAGCTGCTGGTTGCGCTCATCGAAGAAGAACACCGAATGAGATTAAACTGATGGAAGAAATGATTGCAAACGAAACAGTCATCTGGCAAGCCAATGCTGTTAATTTCTTAACCGAAGTATTAGATCCTGACCTCTGGGATTATAGTTTAAGAATGAAAGATGTTTTAAACGCGAAGTACGGCAAATCCTGGGGCAACCTCGCCGGCAAACTCAGCGACACAACAGGAATGTCGAGAGCAGCCATTCCTGGACTCGCAAAGAGAGGAATAAAAGGATTTCATATTGGATATAATGGTGTGGGTGGGTTACCTGAAGTTATTCCAACATTCATGTGGAAAGATCTCAAAACTGGAACTGAGCTCCTCACAATGATCGAAGCCGACTACGGCAAAGAAGTCGAACTCCCTCCACAAACTGCATCTTCAATAGTGAGAAGCCAAACAGGAGTCGCATTAGTATTCCTTTTCACTCTGGATAACTCTGGTCCTCCTACTGCTGAACAGGTTGACGCTTTTTGGACTTCTCTACAGAAAAAAAACCCAAATGCAGAAATCCTCAGAAGTTCATTGGACGCCTTCACAGCTGAGGCTCTAAAGCAAAAAGATAGCCTCCCACAGTACACAATCGAGTTGGGTGATAGCTGGTTGTATGGGGCACCTGCAGACCCAATTAAAGTTTCAACTTTTAGAGCTGCGAGGAGAGTCCTAAAAGGATCTAACGTATCCAGTTCAAACCCTTTATACGATTCGTACATGAGAAGATTAATGAAAGGACCCTGTGAACATAATTGGGGTTATAGTGTTGGAAACTTCTTACCAGAACTTAGAACACCAACGAACTGGGATAATGTTGGATTTAACTCTGTGAGAGGTGATCTTAGGTATCTTGTTGTAGAACAAGAGTGGGCAGAACAAAGAGAATGGATGCATCCACTTCCTAGTTGGTCTTCTCTAAACGGATGGTCACATGGTGAGAAGAGTAATGCTCGTCGTACTAATGCAATCATACCAACACAACAACAAGCTGCTGAATGGATTCCTGTTGTCTCTCGTCTTGAAGAACAGATGATTCCGTTGATGTATCCGACAAGACCTGAGTCTTCAAACTTTCCAAAGAAATACGACTTCACTCCCCTCCAATGCGGACGATTCAGAATCCAATTAAACAAAACTGACGGCTCTGTGTCATCACTTGTCGATATTAAGAATTCAATTAATCTCAGTAAGGGAGGTTCTGATGGACTTGGAAAGGTTACCTACGTCAGCTACTCAGATGAGGATTTCCAAACATTCGCATCAGAGTACGCTGGGGGTGATTTTGGTAAGGCCGGCATGTCTTCTGCAGACCCTGACGCAACATCCTGGTTCACTACTGTTAAGGATGCTAAGTATAGTGGTGGGGAGGGAGCTCACTGTTCTATTCTTGTGCAGTTAGCACTTCCTCATGAGGCCGTTAAATACTACGGAGCAGCTGCGGAGATCTATCTAAAAATTGACGTTACGGATACAGTGGCGTTCAGTTACTCTTGGTTTGGAAAGACTGCAACAAGACTAGCGGAGTCTTTTTGGGTTTCTTGGAATGTCAGGTCGCAAAGTAATGCGAAGTGGATGATGGATGTGATGGGACAACCGATTGATCCTCTTGATGTTGTTCGTGGAGGTACTTTATTTAAACACTTTGTAAATCAAGGTGTTTCTCTGAAAGATCAAAATGGTACCACGACCGTCAATTTCATAGACACTGGACTGGTAGGTGTTGGTGACGTCAACCACCTACTCCACTTCTGTCGTGAACGTGGCTGGGGAGGCACAGCAAACTGCAACCAAACAAACCCGGTAAAGGGTGGCATGCATGCTAATCTTCATAACAATTTGTGGGGAACTGCATTCCCACAGTGGTACGACGATGATGGTAGCGCTCGTTTTGTAATTACTCGTACGAATTAATAAACTAGATACCTCAAACTCTGGCCACGACATTGACATCTCAGCCGAGTAGCTACCTCACTCAATGTTTTTTAATTATTATTGTTGTGATTTTTTTAGTTTTTTTCATGTTGTTTCGTATTATTTCTGTTTATCGTTGTGATGGTTCGCTCCTACTGAATTGTTGCTTCGAAATAGCCTTTGTGTGTTTTTGTTCCATTCCTTTTTTTTTTTTTCTCTTTAGACTGTTTCAGCCAAAGCAACCCATGAGCAAAAAAAAAAAAAAAAAAAAAAAAAAAACTGCCTGGAAGCTAGTTAATTCTTTGCTTTGGGGTTGAATACGTGTGCAAAAAAGAAAATCATATGTTTTTTTTAGCATTGTTTATCCTTTCTTCATGCATCTGTGTTAAGCTTTAAAGTTTCTTTTTGGCTTGTTGCATCCGAGTGCAGTGCGGTGTATAATATATTTTACACGAAACAGGCATGATGTTGCCAGCCTGGGTGATGTTTTCCTTTTTTTTTTTCTTTTTTTTTTTTTTTTTTTTTTCCTTAACAAATGTGTCTTGTGGTTCAATGGCCGTGTTGGTCTATTAATTTGCGCACAAAAAACTGCGACTCAGGTGCAACTTGTGAAAAGTTATGCATGCTGCCGTGGGGAAAACAAAAACAGTGATAAGCATAAGCGTATGAGTGTTTTTCTTTTTTTTTTTTTCTTCTTTTCCTTCAAAATAACTTTTGCTCTTAACGAGCAAGTTGGTAACGAAATAAGATTTCGGCATCTGTACCCAAACTATTAAATTTAACAACGTGCACAGCAAAAAAACAAAAAAAAACAATGGACGAGAATTAAAGCTAAGCATTCACTTGTCTTTTGCTTCTTAACATTAAAACGTAACGTAAACCTGTAATTCATATTCTCGTTAGGTACATTCTCGTATTCAGATGGCGGCATCCTCCCCACTCCCGGAGATGTCTCTCGATGAGGTTCGCGAGAAACTCTTTCTTAGATTACAACAAAAGGGAAAATTCGGTATTCTAAAAGCGTGGATGCGTAACATGCTCTACCAAGACATGGGTGGAAAAGATAACAGCGGAGGCAGTGAAAAATGCATCGGAGCAATGGCAATGGACGTACTAGTATTAGAATATATGAAAGGCGCTGGATACCATTTCGCGGAATCGGTGTTTGTCGCGGAATCGAACTTGGCAGCAGCACCAAAGCTACCGCTCGAAGAGGCACAGCGGATACTAACTAACATAGATGACACCCACAGTAGTATAAAACCGATATTAACGGCTCTACATTCGATTAAAAAACAAAATGTAGAGAATCAATCAACTCAAGCAGGGGATCTCTCAGATTCGAGTTCTCTAGACTACAAACTACGTGAGATAGATGAGGCCTACAGAGCTCATAGACTTCAGCAAAGAGAACCTTCAACGTCTGCAAGAATGTCGCAGGTTGAGTTAGAATTGAAAAAGATATCCGAAGAGGCGTTGAAGCAGGAGATAAACAGATTTCGAAGTCATGAGACTTCTCAAATTAAACTAGACGAGGCCAAGAAGTATGAACAAAAAATTCAATCAATGCAGTCAGAATACGCAGCTAAAGAAACCCGCCTCACCAGAGAAATAGAACTCGAGAGAACGACTCTACAATCGAGATCTCATGAAGTTGATTTAAGTGCCATCCACCTTCAAAGGGAAAGGGAGGAATTCAGTTCTCAGATTAGGATCAAAGATGGGACTTATGTAACATTGCAGCAAGACGTGTTGCAAAAACAAATATCAATCGAGAAGGTTGAGTCACAAGTCAGGCTGCTTACAGCTGAAGTGAAAACAATACAGATGGAGAAGACTGAAGTTCAGTCACGTTTGAGATCATCTCAAAATGAACTGTTGAAACTTAATAGAGAACTCTGTGACCAACAAGACCAGCATCAGCAAGACAGGAATACCTGGGCTGCTCAAAGACAGCAGATCACATCTCAGACGGATTTCTTGACATCCGAAGCACAGCAAAACCTATTAAACAGAACAGAAGAAATCCGAAGAGAATACGACACCAGGGAAATGGAATTAAAATCTGATCTCTCAACTCAATTAGACGTTTTAAAGAGAAAACACCTCCTCGACTTGGAAGAAGCAAAACAACTGGTGGAACAGCAAGTTCGAACCCGGCTATCGACTGAAATAAATTTACTGCAGTCTCAACAACGGGAATTCTGCGAGACTATGATAAAAGGAAAATTAGAATTAGAATCAGAAAGAGCGAGAGCAACGAAGCAGCCAAAGTCAATATATTCTTACATGCCTAGTGACAAACAAAGGAGGAGGAGGAAGTGGAATAGAGATGAGATTGGATCATTTTCATCATTGTCGTCTGTGTCAGATGAGGGAATGTTATTTCACAATAGGAAGCAACAAATAAATAAACCTCCTCGTCCCCAAACTCAAGAACGACAAACTATTCAGGCTGAAGAAACTGATGAGTGGTCAGATCAATTCAATCATTCTGAACGTTCTCTTCTTTTGGAGAAACAACGCGAATTACAACAGAAACTGAAAGAAGCTGAGGAGAACGAGCGACGTGTCAGGTTGAGCTTCCCGTCTGCCAGCAGTCAGAATTCGGAGTCAGCGGACTCCATCCGTCGGAGACTCCTCGACAGGCAGCTTGAAATGCAACGACAACTTCGTGACATTGACAATGGAAACGACCCAACGATAGCAGCTGTCGATTCCAACACTGGAAGAGATCAAATTATTTCTAACAACACAACTGTTGCTGCTAAAGAATCCGACAGCCTTCTTACTCATCAACAGCCTCATCATCATCAACAACAACAACTCAATCACAACGTTGAATATCCTGTACAGGAAATACCTTCGAGTGGAACTCATCATACGCAGCCCCAATTAAAACCTGTGAGTATTACCTTAGAAGAACCTGTTGTAAAACAACAACAAACTACTGTTAGTAAAAATAAACAATCACAACCTGATAACACAATCATTACACAAACAACAACTTCTACAACAAGTAGTACTGCCAGTACTGAAAGCTATCTGGCTGCTGATCTGACCCAGCAACGACCAGCTACCGCACCAGCAGTGAATGTGGTTCCAGAAGAAGTAGTAAAGAGTGTCATTTCACAACCGGCGTGGAGTGATCTAAATAAAGACTCAATCACCAACAATAGTGATCAAGAAAACTCAACACCACAATCTGATGAGAAGCCAGCAGCTGATGCTTTGGAAACTACCATACCACAAAATCAACTTCGGAGACTAAGTGCTGATGTAGACGAGAAAATGAAACCAGACGAAATATCACCCCCAGAATCAACAAAGTCTCCTCACCATTCTGAAAGTAGTGAAGATAAAGAAGTTGAGATAGACATTTCTGAGTTTGTTGAAGAAATCATTTCAGGAGAATATGAAATAAGAAGAAGTCTACTAAATGAAGAGACTGAGGAGTTCATCAGCTGGTCTTTAAGTTGTTCTGAAGTTATGAATCGATCGTTAGTCGAGATTTCCGCTGGAGCAGAGTCTGTCGAATTCGAAGTTATGTCGCGATCCTGCATTGAGTGCGAATGGGACTCTCAGTGGTGTTTGATGTTGAAGTCAATGAAAGAAGGTCGATTTGAAGTTTTTCGAGTAGTTGCCCAGCGAGCCCGTGAAGAAGAAGAGGAATACAACCGACACGAAAAAGACCTCACCTCTGAAGAACCCGTCGACTTCGACTCCTACCAGGGAAGCACAGAAAGTGAGTACAGCAACAATTTCGCATTCTAATTTTTTTGAATCTTCCCAAGTTCGATTCCGACTGAGGTTTTTTTTTTTTTTTTCCTTATACCGACTTAGTCGTATTCAGATTGAAAGCCGATATTTCATATGGTCAGAACGACAGGATTCTGTCTGCGTTTCAATGAAATATAAGGCTAACCTGAATAGTTTTCTTTTCCTTCTATTTCTTTATTGTGAACACGCATACGTGTTAACCATATTAAACCATCGTTAGACTTCCTTTGAAAGGAGAATTGTATTTTTTTTTTTTGTGTGTATTCAGCAATCTATGATGTCTGCTAGTGATGGTTATTAATTTTAAACTCGCAGAAGTTAGCTTCCGAGTCGGTTTTGAGTTGTGCTGCGAAACACACAAAAAAAAAAAAAAAATGAAAATGAAAAATGAAAAACTAAGTATTTAGAATAGAGAAGAAGAAAGAAAAGAAAAAAAACACAATTAGTTCTCAAACACACGTAGATTATGAATAGTAGATTCACGGTAAGTACGTATGATGGTCTCTCTTGTATCTTGTGAGCACTATACATAACATCACAAGGTTGAAAAAAATACACAAAAAAAAAAAAAAATGAAACTCCTCGACATCGACAGCTTCTCATCCATAAATGCTCTACTAAATGGAATCCAAGGTGAGGGTTCTACTATCTATGGAAGAGTTGAGGCGTATTCTTGTAAAATGGTAACACAAGATAAAAAATTAGCAAAAAAACTTCAGGGAAGAACAGCCAGCAGTCCCCAGATGGCTGTACCATTAGAAAGTCCAAGTATACAACCGTTCCCTATGGGTTTCTGTGATGATGAAAACGATTTGGGAAGCTTTACTTTGACACCTCTTGCAGAACAGCCAGCACAGTTAGAGATTGCAAACAGCGTATGTGGTTTGTTATTTGCGCGGTTCAACGTCTATCGTATATAACATAACTTTCACAGGGTACTCCTCTCAAGGGAAATAGCTCTTCCGATACTGACATTCTGGTTCATCTTATTACGGCTTTGAATGTGTCGTTTGCTGATCATGACTTTACGTATGTTGTATTCTTGGTTGTTGGGTTTTATATTGAATAAAAAGAAAAAGAAATTACGAATAAAATTGCAAATACAATAACAGTGACATCTCTCCTTCTTACTTTTGCAGAGAACCTCCTGCAAACGTTCGGAAAACTGTCGACTCGAGAATTAGTTTAATGCATCATGTATTGTCAGCGAGAGGTTATCCAAACTTTGGGACATCAATGTGGACTGAAATTGATCGCGTTATGAACCTTGGTGCGTGTGATTACTTCACGTTTAATCCTCCAGCGCAGGAGAGTCCGATGGAAGATGCGAGTTGGTGCCAGTTCGTATTTATATTAAACAAGTCACCTGATGTTAACAAAATTGTGATGTTTCTCATGTACGGTGTTCCTGAAGTGATAGATGATGATAATGACTTAGATATGTCTCCGTACGCTATGGATGCTTCCCCTTGTATTCAAACAACAACTATTCCATGTAGAGAAGCGTCTTTAAGTAGCCTTCCAGGTCTAGACATGCCTTCGATGTCCCCTGACAGGGGGGGACAGTGTGGTATAATATTTTAAAGTAAAAGAAGCAAAAAAAAATTGAAGATAGCTTTTTTGCAAAGATGCAAAGACTCGTGGGGGTGGCGGGTACAATTTTTGACAACTGTTTTGTCAGCACATTCACAACAGTGTTTAGGCTACGTGTTTGTTATCTGAGGGAAATGTTGTTTTTGCTGGAACATTACGCGTCAAACATTATAGCCCGCCCGGTGGAGATCTTTTACCGCAACTAGACTTTGCACACCAAAAGAAAATTGTTGTCCGATATGCTGAAGCATCTTAGTTCTGTTTGGTTTGTTTGTGGCCTTCTTACTGCTTCTCAATAGAAAGTTGTAAGTGAGGTGACCAGTGTTATATTTGTGAGAGGTACGACACTGTCACTCCGAAATGTGCGACTCTTCCGGAACAAAACATAAATACAACAAGAGAGAAATTCTTGTTCTTGTTGATATCAATTGCTACTCGTCTGCCTTCCCAAATCGTGCACTGATCTCAGCATCCCCGTTCACTCTCCGGTCATAAATTGTTTAGGTGACATCTTACGTTCGTCCTCCCTATCCCTGTCCCCTATACTACACTGTGCGAGCAAAGGGTTTTTTTTAATTCAAAAAAAAAAAAAAAAAAAAAAAAAAGTTTACCCCGTGTTGATGATAAACACACTGACTTGTGCATGATTCCTCAATCTAGTTTTTAAACTGCAGAGATATGCGCTTTCATTATTATTTTTTTCTCCCCTTTTTTTTTTTTTTTTTTTTTTTTTTTTTTTTCTGCCTTGACGCGGAAGGGGAAAAGAAGAAGAAGAAGTATATCGTAATCTGTGAAAGGCTACTCCAGTGACCTTGCAGCGACAGGCCGATGCAGAAAAAAAAAAAAAAAAAAGTAGTTCACTTCCCCTTATTGTGCTAAAAGAATTTTCCCCCAAATTTAAAAAAACTCCTGTTCGAACAATCTAGTTTAAGAAAAGAAGAGAAACAAAAAAAAAATAATTAATAGCTCACTGTTATACCAGGTAATAATAGCGGATGTTGTTTTCTGTCTTCATGTGTATAGACAATTCTTTTTTGTTGTTGTTGGTGTCCTTCGTACTTCGTCATATGTTAGAAACTGTTGGAATCGTAAACCCGGAAGAACCTTTATCAGGTTGTCTTCTTGTTCAATATGCCAATGTGGAAGAGAAAAAAAAAAAAAAAAACTGAAATAATGTTGTGAATTCACTGCGGGGAAATAGAGAAATCTATTACCAGCGTAGAGTAAGAACGCACGTAGAAAACAAACTTTAGAGAAAAAAAAAAAAAAAAAAAAAAAGGTTTTTAAACCTCCCCACCCGCAGATTGTTGGGCGTGTTATTTAGTTACTTTATGTTCTACCATCCGCCTTCCACACAACACACACACACACACCCTCCCCCTTTCCACCTGCGCAGTCGTTTTTTGCCTACGGGTTAGCTGACCAGGCTGAATGATACTTTGATACGTCATTCAGCGATATTTATTTTATTGTTTTGTTGTTTGTTTGTTTTTTATTTCGTTGTTGTTTATAAAGTATTGTTTACAGGATGAACTCTGTTTCCGATTAGTCGGTAAATCAAAAACAGAACACAAAATGTCGCTAATCAGCCGAGACGTTGGTCCGGCACACATGAATCCCGTAAAGGCTGCGTTATTTGCGAAAGGAGGTGTCCGATTACTCAGCTTTGACTCCTGCGGAAAGGGAAATGTGTTCGAGATGGCAACCAAGATGACTCTTGACGGATCCATAGAAGGTGATAAAAGTATTACTAAAGGACCGCTGTGGATGAATGACGATGGTGGAACACTAGTAGTCGCGAAACCACAAGTAACTGTAATTGATGTTGACAGTCATAAGGTTAGAGCACGTCATACTACTGAAAACAGTCGTAGTACGAGTCATACTATTACTGCGGTAGCAATGATCGATGATGAAAGAGTTATAATTTGTGATAACGACGGTGGTGTTACATTGTGGAATATCAATAGAACAGGAGAAGATGATTGTGAAGAACAATTGTTATTCGGTGATCATTCTAAACAAGATGCATCAAATCACGTTGTTGCCGTAGCTACCCATAATAATCGGATTTACGCAAACACTCGTAGAGCTACTGTAGTGACCTGGGACTTAGACATCGGACCTGAAGCCTTGTCTGGACTTATGACATTCGTCGATACAACGACTGACACCGCGGCAGTTCCTTTCTTTGCCGTCAGTCACGATGAGAAGTTTGGAGTAATTTCAATGGCTAAGGTCAGTGTGTTAAATCTTGAAGCTGGTTACATGGAAGGTGAATTCCAACACAATGATTCTGAAGGCTACCCTACTTGTTTTGATATGAGAGAAAGCGAAATAGCCATCGGATATTCCTCTGGTACCTGCATTCTATGGGGATACAGACCAAAACACTGCAACTGGAAACGTCGTGTCGCCATTGGATCACCGGAACCATATTCTAGCGGATGTCTCGCTGTTTCTCTCTCAAGAGATCAATCGAAGATGCTCGCAGTGCGAACGGTTCACAATAGTTCTGATATGTACATTAGTACTTATGATTTAAAGGTTGCCGCAAAGAGAGCTGCTTCGCTATTCCTCATGCAGTGGATGCGAATGAATAGGAACTCTGCCTACAATATAATGACTTCCTCTGTTGTTGATTTTCTACTAACAGCAGAACCAGAACTACTCCCGGGACAGCTCGGAAGAGTTCGATGTATTGATAATCCAGGTCTTGTAATTCCTTCGGTTATTATTGAGATTCGTAAGAAAACGGAGCGAAGACCGGAATTTTGCGGTGTGGTGACCCTTCCCCTTTGTCAACCGATTCCTAAGTACCTCATAGATATCTCTGGAAAACGACAATGGATTAGAACTACAGACTTAACTCCAATGCCGGAATCAGATATCAGTAAGATGGAAGATGGCAAGCAACGTGGCCTTCGATTTGATATTCAAAACTTAGCGAAGTCACTCGATCCGAGGTTACGAGACAGAGTTGTCGCTGAAACTGATTGTGATCCAGTCGACGCATCTCGTGCTCTGAGGCAATTTCAATTCTCAATAAATGACGCTGTGCAACACCTTCAATCAAATAATAACAAAGCTAAGAAAGATTCTTTAGAAGCCCTACTCCCAGAATACGAGGAGGTAGATGAAAACGCTGAATACCTTGAGGGAAGCGAGGACGCAGACGACTGCGAAGAGGAAGAAAGCAGCGACGGTCACGGGTTAGTTGAAATGCCCTCTTTCTAGTGAAGGTTGTGAAAGGTAAGACAGATAGCAGCATTATTCAGTAATTTCGAAAAATAGAAAATTAACTGCTCACATTTACTTTCGTCTTAGGCAATCTTTGCTCCTTTGACTTACCTTCTGTTGTTCAAAATCCCCTATCCCGATGTGAGCAAGCCACCTACAAAGGACAGCATTTATGATACGAAATAAAAAAACAAATGAGGGAAAAAGAAAAGCAGAGAAAGAAGAAAAAAAAAGAATTCGTTAAAGAAAGGAAGAAGAAAAAAAAATGAAACAAAATGAAAGAAAGCAAAAACAACAAGAAATGAGTGGGAAGGTGCAATTGCATCCCTTCCCCCCTTCACATTGCATCTTAGTATTCTTTCTTTTATTTACTTACTTTTACTTCTTATCCGCAGCATTTAATTATTACGTGCCTGACTCATTTCTGGTTTGTGTGATAGTCTGTAACTAATTTTATTGATAAGCATAAACACAAGTATGCAGTTGGTAGTGAACAAGGAAAGCATCCCCTTTATGGGATGCGTTGCTCTCGTTGCTGTTGGAGGATTGATTGGTATAAAGAGTTGCTTATCAAAGAAAGATGAAGAGGATGACGAAGAACACCAAGCCGCTACAATTTGTGACATCTCACCGACAGCTGCTATGCGAGTACAGTTGTCGGACAACTTTGCCAGCATTGGAAATATTGAAAAACAGGTATTTCCTTTCCTTTTCTTAAATATATATTTTTGATTGATCATCGGAATCGATTATAAAAATAAAAAAAACAGGTGTCAGAACTACAGTTGGAAAACATCTCACAGTCGCATGCAATGGAGATCGAGAGCCTTTTGGAATTACTTCTCAAAGAGTTGACCAAAATAGACGGTACCCCTCTCCTCAACACTGAAGTACATGAAGAAGAAGCTCGCAATGACATGAGAGCAGTTCGTAAAGAAGCTGTCTCTCGACTGAAGGGTTGTGAAGGTCTACTTCTCGAATTGAAGAAGAAGACTGTTTGATATCATCACGTCACTGAAGAGTATTTCAACAACCAGACTGAAGGAGACGTCACTTTTGTGACCCACCGTGGAGCTCATCAAAAGATAAGAATAAAAAGTTCAGTTGCATGTCATCTGCTAAGAATCCCACATGTTGTAAGCAACTCTGTCGGGTTCTTAATTCATCTTTAGTTACTCTCTTGTTGCTCTGCTGACATCTGTTGCGACCCGGGAGATGAGGAGAAAAAAAGAGAGATAACCCCGTACAAAGCTGTACCTGTGTGTGTGTAGAGGGCACAACACCGTACGAAGCTACCTGTGTGTGTAGAGGACACACAGAAATGGAATTCATCACTTTGATCTGTTTTAATTTACTGATATGGGTCAACTGTCTATCCGCAACATTTAAATAGATTGCCAGGTACGGAAACTAAAACTACTTAAACAGGATACAAAAATGATGCTTAAACTGTTGTATTCGCTTGCCGCATCGCTGGCCCTCACTCTGGTTTGCTATTATGATTGTGAGACAGAGATGAAGAAGTCACTGAAGGTAGAAATTACAGAATGGCCGAAGGGATTGGCGGAAATGAGTGGAGAGGATCTCGAAGCATATCGAACAAGAGTGAGTGAAAAAGTTGGAAATATGATAAACGCTTTACAATATGAATGCTTGAAATGGGAACAGCCGCCATATTGTGGGGCAAAGGGGAAAAGTGGATGGCCGGCAATGCATTTCATTCCTACCTGCAGACTCGGAGTTTCTAACATTCCGGACTCTCAAAACGCATGTGGGCAGACATTGAAACTTGTATCTTTTCAAACTGACACCTTACTCGCGATTGAGAAAAAACTGTCTTTAGAATCTGACTCTCTTACAGCTGTTACACATTTGTTAAAAGGATTACTGCACGCGTCTAAATGTGTTGTGGGTGTTGAAGAAGAAGGTCCTCGCTATCACATATTTAAAAGTAACATTACATCACAGTTTGCATCAACTGATGGTGCAGTATATAAGTTCGCCACCATATTGTTTGGAGGTCCTTTTATTTTTTTTTATGAACTTCCGAATTATGTTTTGTGGGCTGCTTGCGACTTTCTCCCAACTTCAGTTCCCCCAATCTTTTTAATTTTGCCGACAGTTTCGATTGTCTGGCCGGTTCTTTTATTATCTTGTTACAACTACTACTTGTTCGCAGCAGTGGTAGGAGTGCTCGGGGCGCTGTAGGTCACGTGTTGATTTTGTCGTTTAGAATAATGAAACGATACGATTGTATTATCGTATTGCGGTTACGTTTATTATATTATAGAATTCCTTAAGATGTACAGCCCCCTCTATTGCTTGCATTTTTATCTTCATTTCGTTTTCAGATTGCACCTAAACGACCAGTAGAGTTTGATAAATGTCATGGTTAAGAAGTGGAGATTGTTATTTCTATCTCAACCAACCAGATCACAATAAAAATTAAAAAAGAAAAATGGAACAAGCATGTCAGATATTTTTACATTCTTGCGAAACTGATATAAATAAGAGAAGCAGTGCAGAGAATGAATTAAGCAGACTCAAGAAAGAGGCCGGTTTCTTGCGTGTCGTTGTCCAAGTTCTGGGAAACACCAACTGCGGAGAAGACGTCCAAATAGCAGCAGCAATCTTTCTAAAAAATGTTGTGAAGGAACACTGGGCTGTGACTAGTGACTGGACTCTACCAGAACAGGATAAGACTGCAGTGAGAGATCAAATATCTGCTACACTACTGAGTGCACAGAAGGGTCCTGTTCAAAACTGCCTAAGTGAAGCAGTGACGATCATTTGTAAAAGTGACTTCCCTACTAGCTGGCCGCATCTCGTTCCCGATCTGGTATCCCGAGCTGAAGCTGCCTTCAAGTCACAGAATGTTGCTCTTCTGTCTAGCGTGCTTACGATATTACACAGCGTCTTTTGTAGATATAGAGAAGCACATGAATTGACTGAAGAATTATGTGAAGAAATCATCCCAAGTATCGACTGTGTAGGTCCAGTTCTCCTTCCTGTAACGCAATGGCTTGTTGGAGAGCTGTTGAAACCACATCAGGCGGGTACTCTGTCAGAAATCCTCATCTTGTTCAATAGTTGCATCGATTTGTTTTTCGACTTCACCTGTCTTGATTTGCCTGATTTTATTACTACTCACTTGGCACACTTTATGCAGAGTTATATTAGTGTCTTGAAATTTGAAACACCACTATTCAACAACGACATGTCAGAATCTCCTACTATACTGGCGAGGGCAAAGGCGACGATAACGGAAATGTTGACGGTTTTCCTTCGAAAATTCGACGAAGACTTTGAAGACTACCTTGAACGGTTTGCAGAGGCAATCTGGATGATGCTCACGAAGCTTACTGATGGGCCGAGAGATGATGACTTGGCGATTGCTGCGATGGATTTCTTGGCTGCGACTGCTCAATCATTTAAACACACAGTATTCCAAGATCAGCAAACACTACACACCGTCTGTAATCAAATTATACTTCCGAATATCAGAATCAGACAGTCAGATGTCGAAATGTTTGAAGACGAACCAGAAGAGTATATACGCCGTGACATCGAAGGGTCTGATCAGCATACCCGTCGACGAACTGCTTGTGAATTCACTCACGCTCTGTGTAAGAATTATCAAACACCAGTCTCTACAATATTCCAGGAACACATCACTTCTCTCCTTCAATCCTACGCCAACAATGAGTCGGAGTGGAAATCAAAAGACGCTGCCATCTATCTCACAACTGCTCTCTCAATTAAACAAAGCAACAGCACTGTTGTTATGAGTGGTGTGCAATATACAAATCAGATTGATATTGTTGGATTCTTTACTCAGCATATCTTACCAGAGTTGAGTAAAGGTTGCGAGACAGCCACGGCAGCAGCACCGCTGCTGAAGGCGGATGGAATAAAGTTTATTTCAACTTTTAGAAATCAGATACCAAAAGAGCATTACCCAGCGTGTATTGAATTGTTAGGTAAGTGGGTGCTTTCATCAAGTGAAGTAGTCATGACTTACGCAGCTGCTGCTATTGAGCGTCTACTCACTGTGAGAGACCAAAATGGTGAGACGCTAGTCACACGTGAGATTATAACACCACTGGCAGCAACTCTGTTCACAAACTTGTTTGTTGCACTTCGAAAGGCAATTAGAGAAAACCATTATTTAATAATGTGTGTGATGAGGGTCATTAGAAGAAGTCAAGATCTTATAGGACATTTAATCCCTCCCCTCTTAGAACCGTTAGTTTCTATCTTAAGCCATGTTACTAGAAACCCTTCCAATCCTTCTTACAACCATTATTTATTTGAATCTGTATCCTGCCTCATTCGTTTTAACCCAAAGCAGGTAGAGTGTATTGAGCAGGCAATTTTTGAGCCTTTCGCAATAGTTCTTCAGAAAGATGTAGCGGAGTTTATGCCGTACGTATTTCAAATTTACGCACAGATGATGGAGTCAAGAAGTAATGTACCACAGTGTTATTATCAATTGGTTTGTATTCATTATTTTTTCATTGTTTTGTATAAAAAAAAAATAAAAAAAATAAAAAAAAACAGGTTGACACATTGTGCTCCCCACAATTATATCAAAATAAGGGAAATATTCCGGCTATTATTAGGTTTTTGACTGGTATTGCAATTTTTTTTTATTTTTTTTTTATAATTGTGATGGCGTTTAATTAAATAAGACAAGCATACTTGTACTCCTTTAAAAGGGGTATAAGTATGAACAAGATAAAATTTAAAAAAAAAAAACAGTTTTTATAGAGAAAGTCCCGCAACGTCTCGTGGAAGACGGACTGCTGAATCGAATTTTAGGTATTTTTCAAATGCTAGCAAATAATAAGTTGTACGATCATGAAGGCTTCTGCATTCTAAATGCAGTTACACTCTACGTACCATTAGCGGAGACAGAGAAACTGATGCCTGACGTCATGCGGATTCTGTTCAACAGATTGACAAACATGAAAACAATAAAGTTTTGTAAAATGTTTTTATTGTTTTGTTCGATACTAATTCACAAGAGGGGAGCAGATTACACCCTGAATTTGATCGATGGTCTACAGCCTGGACTTTGGGCGATGGTATTCACAAATGTATGGTGCGTACACATCACAAAGATCATCGGAGCCCACCCACGCAAAGCATGCATGATCGCCCTAACTAAACTTATCTGTGAATCACAAGTCTTGCAAGGCAATTCTGATCTTTGGGTTCAGGCAGTTAAAACCTTATGTTCTCTCTGCCTAAATGAAAAGGCTGAAGACAAGGAAGGAACTACTTTTGAGGCCAACGTATACACTGCGGAAGGTCTAAAGGAAAGGGTATGTTTTAAATTATTTATTTGCGTCTTCTTAAAATTCTATTAAAAACACAATCTCCTCACAGTATGAAGATGGATACACAAACGCTTACTGCCCGCTTGTGGGTGCTGTTAAAGAAGAGGCTGATGTGTGTAGTGATGTACCAGATGCGTCTCAATTTCTGAACTTCAAGTGGCAAGAGTTGAAACGACACCCGCAATACGCATCTATGACCAGTGCCTTGCAAAGTTCGTTATCGCCTGAGCATCAAGCTTTCATTTCTAGATTTACCTGCTGTTAATGTACTTATAGCTTTCAGACGGTCTCTCTTAACACGGTTGGTGGTTTCCGACAGGTGTACCTTACTCGTAGGCGACAATGACGTCGCTCAGGTAACTACTCGTTTTTAAATACCAAATACTGGTACTCTTTACAGGTTCACCAGGTTTTCACTTGGGAATTTAGTAGGATCACTTCAATTATCGTGAAGCTGAAACTCAAAAAAAAAAAAAAAAAAAAAAAAAATTGTTTCTATTATTTCGCTGACTCTCGATGTTGCGCAGTCAGGTTCGGCATTTGCCACTTCTTAAATCATAGAGTATAACTTTTTGTTCTCATCTTTTTTTTTTTTTTTTTTTTTTTTTTTTTTTTGTTGCTCATAGGGGGTCTTATAATAGTGTGCCCCCAGGATAGATCAGGTACTTTTGTTGGGGGGGGAAGGGAAGAAAAAAAAAATATATTCTCGTTCGAGAAAGAAGATTTGGAGTTTAGTTATTCTCATGGAGAGAGGTGTCAAAAATTTATGTAAGGAAAAAAAAAAGTGATGCTACGTACACGTTAGAAATAATCTTATCACTTAAACCCCTGTTCTGTTCTCCTGATCAAAATTTCTATTTTTTTTTTTTTTTTGAAAAGTAAAGAAACATTAATTATTAAAACAAAGCCAAACACAATATTTTTTTTCGTTTTTTTTTTTTTTTTCCTCTTTTTTCTTGTATTGTTTTTGGCGATATTGGACTTCCAGAGAACTGTTGCAAGAGTAAGTCTTTTATTCTTTTTTTCCCCATCATCCAGCATCGTATACATGACATCAACTAGCATGAATTCCCTAGCGACTTAGCGAAAAGAGTTTTCTGATTTCTGACTACCAGAGGTGACTCTTAACCTTCATTTTCTTTCACCTCACAGGAGTTACCGAACGAGATCAAACTAACTAATTAAGGGGAACTTTTGATTGACTGATAATTGTTAATACTAACTAAGGGGAACCCTGTAAGCGACGAATCAGTTCTTTTGAAATAGACCAATTGATGGATCCGATTTATTATTTAACTGGAATGAAGTCCCTAGAACTTACTGATGAAGGCCTAAGAGGGACAAGTAGTATAAGATTAAGGCTACTGAAACTACGTATTCCACAAGTGTCTTATGGAACAGCAGAACAATGTGTTTTTATAATTTTTCTTTTTTATATTTTATTTTAGTGCACTTTTTTTATAATAAACTCATATTTTAACTGGAGAGAGGTATTGAAATCGAAACTTAATTATCACTTTTTACTTAACAGCGAAGATGACATTATCAGAACCCAGCGTTAATCTCAATAGGTTGGGACTAAATTATGCAACAAAAAAAAAAGAAAGTCTGTTTGAAGAAATATGTTTTGCACGTTCTTTAATCTCATCATACTCCAAGCCATTCATCATCACATTTCGTAGGTTACTCAGGCGAGTTAAAATGCAACTCTCGGTTACGTTCCCAGACACAGGGTTTCCTGACGTTGTTTTCACAGCTTCTGGAGAGTCGCTCGTGAAGGATGCATTGCAGGTTGCAGCTGATGAGTGGGGTACCGATGCTGACTTTCTTGAGCTTTCATTCGCAGGATCGCTGCTTCGAGCAGGTAGTCGACTGGTGTCGTACGGAGTGGAGGACGGCTCGCTGTTGGATGCATCTGTGGTGCGCTTGTTTGGATTGGAATGGTTCACAGATGCTGCAAAGAGAGCGAAGGCATTCCTACGAGGAGAACGGGATCAGGACGGGTTTTTCTGCCTTGATACTCCCACATTCGCTGTGGATGGCTGTCTTCAGTTTAGTAACAGAAAGTGGTTCTCGGATGATGTTACGAACATCTCATTCAGCAACCCTGAACCCTCAGTCACGACCGTTTCGGATGATTTCTTATTCTCATCTCGTAAGGTTATAAAGGTCAGTCTGCCTGGTCTTCAATGCGTCACATCTGTTGGTAACAATTTCCTCAGAGATTGCAATTCACTGTCATCTGTAGACTTATCAAGTCTCAGCAATGTTTCAGTTGTTGGTGACTATTTTCTAAGTGATTGTTCATCCCTCACATCTGTTAACTTATCAAGTCTCAGCAATATTTCAGCTGTTGGTGACTATTTTCTAAGTGATTGTTCATCCCTCACATCTGTTAACTTATCAAGTCTCAGCAATATTTCAGCTGTTGGTGACTATTTTCTAAGTGATTGTTCATCCCTCACATCTGTTAACTTATCAAGTCTCAGCAATGTTTCGGCTGTTGGTGACTATTTTCTAAATTATTGTTCATCCCTCACATCTGTTGACTTATCCAGTCTCAGCAATATTTCAGTTGTTGGAGATGGTTTTCTAAATAATTGTTCATCCCCCACATCTCTGGACTTATCAAGTCTCAGCAATGTTTCAGCTGTAGGAGATTGTTTTCTAAGTAATTGTACTCGAGCAGGTAGTCGACTGGTGTCGCACGGAGTGGAGGACGGCTCGCTGTTGGATGCATCTGTGGTGCGCTTGTTTGGATTGGAATGGTTCACAGATGCTGCAAAGAGAGCGAAGGCATTCCCACGAGGAGAACGGGATCAGGACGGGTTTTTCTGCCTTGATACTCCCACATTCGCTGTGGATGGCTGTCTTCAGTTTAACAGTGAGTGGTTCTCGGATGATGTTACGAACATCTCATTCAGCAACTCTGAACCCTCAGTCACGACCGTTTCGAATGATTTCTTATACTCATCTTGTAAGGTTATAAAGGTCAGCCTTCCTGGTCTTCAATACGTCACATCTGTTGGTAATAATTTCCTCAAACATTGCTATTCACTGTCATCTGTGGACTTATCAAGTCTCAGCAATGTTTCAGTTGTTGGAGACAAATTTTTATATTTTTGTTCATCCAGACAGACATTTCAAAACTAAAAGGTTTACATTCAATCGCAGTTATCAAACACCTGTTGAGACTGTGTGAGTGCCAGTGATCAAACACACGCCGAGAAAGCTGAGAACATCGGGGGCATGTGGGAAGCATTCAAAGAGCAACAGGTTCTACAACAGCAACAACAAGATCAGCAGGACCAGAATACAGCATTGTTCCAGAGTATCAATCAACAACAGCAGGCCCATCAGGAACAACAGGCAGCCGTGATACAAGGTATCATGCAGGAATTAGCGGGTCTGAAGAAGAGGTCTACCACAACTCAGCAAGGGCCAGTAGCAGTACCTCAAGCACCAAAGACGGAAGAAGAAGAAGCAACACAGGAGGTGACCGACCCATCTGCAGCCAGAGATGTAAAAAGATGGGCAGCAGTAATGAGTTCGGGAAGGACGGCACACGGGATCAGAGAGAGGTATGTTAACAGCCTCGAATACAAAGTTGGGGGAAGCCAACTTCTCAGTTATTTCAAGCAATTGAAAAACTTTATACTCGGGTTCGAATATGTAGTAGCGTGTGGGAAGAAAACCCCCACTTCGTAGAGCTAGGTTTTGTTGGAGCAGCTGCGGATTCAGCATTACTTCTGCAAGGATGGGACGAAGAGATCCGAGCTGGAGATGATAATGAAAGTGGCATCGGAAGACCCGTTGGAGAAGGCAAACGCCATAGCTAAGAGGAACAAACATGTGAAGCTGCAGCAACCAAAATGGAAAGGGGGGAAGGTGTCTGTTTCCACATACCCAGCATTGGGAAACAGGAGAGGGTTCGCGAAGTGACCAGCCGACCAGACCCTGCAAGTAACAACAGCACTCCCAAGACGAAGGTTAGAGTACAGGAATATGCAAGTATTAGAAACACTCCCATTACCAAGGTTGAAGTATTTAAGGAAACCAGCAAGACTTATGCAGAAGCGCTCAAAACAGGTATTGAAGGACGGCCGACTACGAACAAGGTTAAGAAGATCCATAAGTTCAGGCCCGGACAACAATATAAAACCTGCAGCCCGAGGATCCCCCGGAAGGGAGATGGAAGCAAATTCAGACAGAGAAACAGGAGAGATGGGGAGAATCGGAATAGAAAACGGACCTCTGTTGAGCTTAGCTGCAGCACTGAGGGCGAATGGAGCGGCAATACCACTGGAACAGGCAACGCCAATGACAAGTTTCGACCTGGTGGATTGGGCAAGGGGGCAAGACATGAAGGAAGACTCACTTGGCAATGCCAGTGTGCTGGAACTTAGAGCACGTGCATCCCCACAACGAAGGAGGAGATATCTTCCCCACCACATGTGGGCCCCTACACCTAATATGGATGTTTCAGCTGTGAGGGGGGGGGGGGGGGTAGGGGGGGGTACAAGCATCGATTTTACGGAGATTTTGGGCACTTTCGGTTTTTTTCCGGAGAACAAGTTTTTTGGGCACCCAAATTATGAAAACTGCAACATATACCCCAAAAATGGGGATTGCGATCCAAAGAAACAGTTCTTCGGCACTTTAGAGCAAGTCTTTGAAAAATCTCAAAAAGTGTGGACCGTGTGGTACCTGAGGGGGGTGAAAACAAGGGGTGTGTTAGGAGGGCTCGCAAAAATTATAAGTAATTCCGTGCATTGAGCAATCCATAACCAGGGTTTCCCTCTGAGTTGAGTGGGGGATGAAAAGGGAACTCAATTTTTATTTTTATCGACCTGATTTGAACCTTAATTATATGCTACACGAGACCCGGCGTGTTAATTCCCCCATGTCCGATGTTTAGGCTACTGGCCTTCTCTTGAACATCCCATGTGCTCAGGTTTCGAAATTCGGCCCGAAGCTGTGCTTCTTTCTGTACAAGATAGACAGAGGACCAATCCTTGGATGCGGATGGCAGATTAGCATTAGGCCTTGCTGTCTAGAGGTCTTCCCCGTGAGGACGGAGTGGTACGTTCAGCCCCTGTGGCGCCTCCTGTTATGCTTGTTCTTGCCAATCTGAAGAGGGTCGGTGGTCCTGCGTTGATGTGGTAGCCTTTGGAAGCCCGTATGCCTCTGGAATATATTGTACGTTATCAGTAGGGCAGCATTCACGCCACTGGTTCCATCAGTTGACTAAGAACTATCAACAACACTGAATAACCTCCCCATCCCTTGAGGGGTGCAGGATGACAACGAACACAACGGTTGTTAGCTTCATCCCACGAGCACGACGGGCACTAGAGGAAGTATCATGCTGCAGCGATGTGACGGAGGGTGAGGAGGAAGCTGCTGCTTCAAGAAGTCAGGTCACCGACAGATCACCTGTGAATCCATCAACAAGTCGGACTGTCCTTCAAGATATAGTTGGTGACTTCGACCCGCTTCCCTTCTGTCTGCGCACCTACGATAGCTTCAACTATGTCCCTCACTCAGGACTTAGTTGGATCTCTCTGCGCCGATCCCTTCTTGCCGCAATATCTGCAGTGTAGTTACGACTCCAAGACTCCAGGAGTATATCCCCCTCGTTCGGGTACAGTTGCAAGCGGGTGTGTCTTTCGTACTTCTTCGTATGCCGCATGTACTGGAGTGTCTTGTATGCCTTGCTGGTGAGTATGGTTGGGTCTTAAGTGATGCCTTGAACGGCTTTTTGGATGGGGCATGTTGGCCTATGTCGCTGCTGCTTATCTATGGCACTGCTATTTGAGGCACTACCACTACAGCTGTCTTGAGGCTTATCCCTGTTTGGGGTACAGACGTAGCGCTTTGTTTATTCTGTGAGCCTTCTGTGATCACGATTCAGATACTGGACGTTTTTGGACCCCTTTCTCACGCGTATCTTGCTTCTGACTGTCCAAGTGCTGTTGAGTGACTTCAGGGATGTCTCGGGAGGTGTTTTCATGCACTCTGGGATCAATGCTCTCCTCCGCAGAATGACTTTGTGAGTTGCCCTGCAGAACATCGTTTTCAGCTGCGTTATCCTGCCCGTGAGCCTCGTGACCTCAAGCATGGCCGGGCGAGAGCGATGCTCTTTTTCGTGGCGTGTTCTTGAAGCGGAAACTGATACGGAAATGGTATATTAGCACACTGCGTGCACAGGGACACACCAAGACTCACCTCTTCTCATTGTAAAAAAAAATTATTTGAAGGTGCATTTCACAGGCCTCAAAATTGGACCCCCAGGTACCACACGGTCCACACTTTTTGAGATTTTTCATTCCTTTGCCGAAATCAGCCAAATCGAGGTTTTTTCGGCCCCGAAATCACATTTTTGGGGGTTCTGATGGGGTCCTGGGTATTTTTTGCCCCCGGGAAGGTTATATTTACCAAAATTCGGAAAAAGTACTTTATCGACAGCTTGTACCCCCCCCTAGGGGGGGGGGGGGGGGGGGTAGGGGGGGGTACAAGCATCGATTTTACGGAGATTTTGGGCACTTTCGGTTTTTTCCCGGAGAACAAGTTTTTTGGGCACCCAAATTATGAAAAGTACAACATATACCCCAAAAATGGGGATTGCGACCCATCTTGAACCTTAATAATATGCTCCACCAGACCCGGGTCGTTAATTCCCCCATCTTCGATGCTTAGGCTACTGGCCTTCTCTTGAACATCCCATGTGCTCAGCTTTCGAAATTCGGCTCGAAGCTGTGCTTCTTTCTGTACAAGATAGACAGAGGACCAATCCTTGGATGCGGATGGCAGATTAGCATTAGGCCTTGCTGTCTAGAGGTCTTCCCTGTGAGGACGGAGTGGTACTTTCAGCCCCTGTAGCGCTTCCTGTTGTGCTTGTTCTTGCCAATCTGAAGAGGGTTGGTGGTCCTGCGTTGATGCGGTAGCCTTTGGAAGTCCGTGTACCTCTGGAATATGTTGTACGTTATCAGTAGGGCAGCCCTCACTCCAATGGTTCCGTTAGTTGACTAAGAACTATCAACAACAACACACTGAATAACCTCCCCATTCCTTGAGGGGTGCAGGATGACAACGAACGCCACGGTTGTTAGCTTCAGCCCACGAGCATGACGGGCACTAGAGGAAGTATCATGCTGCAGCGATGTGACGGAGGGTGAGGAGGAAGCTGCTGCTTCAAGAAGTCAGGTCACTGACAGATCACCTGTGAATCCATCAACATGTCGGACTGCCCTTCGAGATATAGTCGGGGACTTCGACCCGCTTCCCTTCTGTCTGTGCACCGGCGACGTCAACTGTGCCACTCACTCAGGACTTTGTTGGATCTCTCTGCGCCGATCCCTTCTTGCCGCAATATCTGCAGTGCAGTTACGACTCCAAGACTCTAGGAGTAAATCCCCCTCGCTTGGGTACAGTTGCAAGCGGATGTCTCTTCCGTACTTCTTCGAATGCTGCATGCACTAGAGTGTCTTGTATGCCCTGCCGGTGAGTATGGTTGGGTCTTCTGAAGTGATGCCTTGAACGGCTTTTTGGATGGGGCATGTTGCCCTATGTCGCTGCTGCTTATCTATGGCACTACTATTTGAGGCACTACCACTACAGCTGTCTTCAGGCTTATCCCTGTTTGGGGTACAGACGTGGCGCTTTCAGAATGACTTTGTGAGCTGCCCTGCAGAACATCGTTTTCAGCTGCGTTATCCTGCCCGTGAGCCTCGTGACCTCAAGCATGGCCGGGCGAGAGCGCTGCTCTCTTTCGTGGCGTGTTCTTGAGGTGGAAACTGATACGGAAATGGTATATTAGCAAACTGCGCATACGGGGGCACACCAAGACTCACCTCTTCTCATTGTAAAAAAAAATTATTTGAAGGTGCATTTCACAGGCCTCAAAATTGGACCCCAGGTACCACACGGTCCACACTTTTTGAGATTTTTCATTCCTTTGCCGAAATCAGCCAAATCGAGGTTTTTTCGGCCCCGAAATCACATTTTTGGGGGTTCTGGTGGGGTTCTGGGTAATTTTTGCCCCCGGGAAGGTTATATTTAAAATTCGGAAAAAGTACTTTATCGACAGCTTGTACCGTATCGTATCGTATCAAAGGTCTTGTATCGTATCGTATCAAAGGTCCCCCCCCCCCCCCTAGGGGGGATGTATGTTCGATTTTGTAAAAATTACAACTGTGTTGTATCATAAAAACATAAAGATAATTTAACATTAGTTTTAAATACAGTGACTAAGGGTGATGCGCAACTTAGCATATTAAAGTAACTATAGGTTTCGAGAGTAATCCATATACCTCTTACCTCTATTCTCTCTCATCAGTATGGTGTAGAAGTAAGTCAGTCAAATGTTGAGACTGAGTCATTCCAGTTTGCAGGACTGGAATGTAGTTACTTTGTGTTTCATGTTCATAAATAAAAAAAACATATTTTTTGCTGTTACTAGTTCGTAGCTCACTACTAGTGGAGCACTTTTCTACAATAAATGTAGAAAGTGTTTTTAATTATCAAAGTCTGATAATTGTTCCTTAGCATCAGGGATATCTGGAGTTGAAGATCTCTGTGAAATACTCATATCATCTGAAGAATCATGTTCATCTTGTTTGCTTCTTTTCTTTCGAGTATTTCTTCTGAGCATCGGTCTCATTGGACTCTGCGAGTTGAGTCTTTTTACCAATTTCAGTTTCTTCTTTTCCTTTCCCTTTGCTAATTTCTGTTTTTGTACTTCTTTAAGTTTCATTTTCTGTGCCAACTTATGTTCAGTACACTCATTTTTAAGCCTTTTCCGGTTGCTCAGGTATTTTTTGATTCTCACAATTCGCATTGGACTCTGTGAGTTCAGTCTCTTGTTACTGCTTCTCTCTGGTTCATCAGCGACCGTTTGTGTTGCCAACTTGCCATTCTTTTTGATAGATAACATATGAGTTTCTGTCTCATCTTTTGTAACAGTTACAAGGGGGGGGTACAAGCATCGATTTTACGGAGATTTTGGGCACTTTCGGTTTTTTTCCGGAGAACAAGTTTTTTGGGCACCCAAATTATGAAAACTGCAACATATACCCCAAAAATGGGGATTGCGATCCAAAGAAACAGTTCTTCGGCACTTTAGAGCAAGTCTTTGAAAAATCTCAAAAAGTGTGGACCGTGTGGTACCTGAGGGGGGTGAAAACAAGGGGTGTGTTAGGAGGGCTCACAAAAATTACAAGTAATTCCGTGCATTGAGCAATCCATAACCAGGGTTTCCCTCTGAGTTGAGTAGGGAATGAAATGGGAACCCAATTTTTATTTTTATCGGCCTGATTTGAACCTTAATAATATGCTCCACCAGACCGGGCTTGTTAATTCCCCCATCTTCGATGCTTAGGCTACTGGCCTTCTCTTGAACATCCCATGTGCTCAGCTTTCGAAATTTGGCCCCAAGCTGTGCTTCTTTCTGTACAAGATAGACGGAGGACCAATCCTTGGATGCAGATGGCAGATTTGCATTAGACCTTGCTGTCTAGAGGGCTTCCCCGTGAGGACGGGGTGGTACGTTCAGCCCCTATAGCGCCTCCTGTTGTGCTTGTTCTTGCCAATCTGAAGAGGGTTGGTGGTCCTGCGTTGATGTGGTAGCCTTTGGAAGCCCATGTGCCTCTGGAATATGTTGTACATTATCAGTAGGGCAGCATTCACGCCACCGGTTCTGTCAGTTGACCAAGAACTATCAACAACACTGAATAACCTCCCCATCCCTTGAGGGGTGCGGGATGACAACGAACACAACGGTTGTTAGCTTCATCCCACGAGCACGACGGGCACTAGAGGAAGTATCATGCTGCAGCGATGTGACGGAGGGTGAGGAGGAAGCTGCTGCTTCAAGAAGTCAGGTCACCGACAGATCACCTGTGAATTCATCAACAAGTCGGACTGTCCTTCGAGATATAATTGGTGACTTCGACCCGCTTCCCTTCTGTCTGCGCACCTGCGACAGCTTCAACTATGACACTCACTCAGGACTTAGTTGGATGTCTCTGCGCCGATCCCTTCTTGCCGCAATATCTGCAGTGTTGTTACGACTCCAAGACTCCAGGAGTATATCCCCCTCGTTTGGGTACAGTTGCAAGCGGATGTGTCTTCCGTACTTCTTCGTATGCTGCATGTACTGGAGTGTCTTGTATGCCCTGCTAGTGAGCATGGTTGGGTCTTAAGTGATGCCTTGAACGGCTTTTTGGATGGAGCATGTTGCCCTATGTCGCTGCTGCTTATCTATGGCACTACTATTTGAGGCACTACCACTACAGCTGTCTTGAGGCTTATCCCTGTTTGGGGTACAGACGTGGCGCTTTCTCTATTCTCTGAGCCTTCTGTGATCACGACGCAGATACTGGACGTTTTTTGAACCCCTTTCTCACGCGTATCCTGTTTCTGACTGTCCAAGTGCTGTTGAGTGACTTCAGGGATGCCTCGGGAGGTGTTTTCATGCACTCTGGGATCAATGCTCTCCTCCGCAGAATGACTTTGTGAGCTGCCCTGCAGAACGTCGTTTTCCGCTGCGTTATCCTGCCCGTGAGCCTCGTGGCCTCAAGCATGGCCGCTCGAGAGTGCTACTCTTTTTCGTGGCGTGTTCTTGAAGCAGGAACTGATACGGAAATGGTATATTAGCACACTGCGTGCACGGGGACACACTAAGGTCACCTCTTCTCATTGTAAAAAAAAATTATTTGAAGGTGCATTTCACAGGCCTCAAAATTGGACCCCCAAGTACCACACGGTCCACACTTTTTGAGATTTTTCATTCCTTTGCCGAAATCAGCCAAATCGAGGTTTTTTCGGCCCCGAAATCACATTTTTGGGGGTTCTGATGGGGTCCTGGGTATTTTTTGCCCCCGGGAAGGTTATATTTACCAAAATTCGGAAAAAGTACTTTATCGACAGCTTGTACCCCCCCCTACCCCCCCCCCCCCCCCCTAGGGGGGGGGGGGGGGACCTTTGATACGATACGAAAGTGAGGGGGATGCTGCCATCGGCCCTGAAGAGGTTTGATTACGTTTGGGACCCCACCTTCTTTCCTAAGGATTCTTCTGTCAATGCACTCTCGAAGAGGAGTTGGCAGGGAAACATGCAAGAGAGTTGGTCCATTCATGCGCGTCTTTAATTAGAAGACGAGGCATTTGGCTACCTTAAGAGAGTCATAGTTACTCCCGCCGTTTACCTGCGCTTGACCTGATCTCTCAGCTAGTTTGCCGACTTCCCTTACCTACATTGTTCTGTCGGCTTTTAGCCTAGGAGGCCTATTGCGGTCAACGTCACCATTGGTTGAGTGTGGTAGAGGCTTTTAGCCTAGGAGACCTATTGCGGTCAACGTCACCATTGGTTGAGTGTGGTATTGCAGTGCCGAGTGATTCTGCACAGCTGTATCGGAATGTGCCATTTACAGTGTATGAGGAGAGGGAGACGGGGAACAGACAGCGGTTCATCCTGAGGAGTCAACTTCACTCTTCAGTTTCCCTGATTCCGATGGTCATGTGTGTGCCCCAGAATTGATGAACACCATCAGCTTTAGAATCGTTGGTAGTCAGGAAGGAAGAAGCGGAAGTGTGGGGCATGTGGTGAACATAGTCATGATAGAAGGGACTGCCCTGGCTCAGAGAGATCTCAAGACACAGAATGCAGCAGCAGTACCACTGGGCTTCAGACTCAGAGACTAGCAGCACAACCGTGTCCTCTGGCCCCGTGAGAATGTATCCCAAACGAAGAAAGGAGTGAGTGTACCAGCACACTACCAAACAATTGTGACAGCATGTTGAGTGTTCTATTAGTACCTAGTCCGTGCACGTCAGTGTAACTACATCAAGTGTTTAAGTTTGCCCCTTCACAGTGTAGCTACTTCCCTACAATTCCAGTGTTTGTCTTTACTTTCATTCTTTACGTGAGAGGTTCCTGATAGTAGAAAATAGATAACATTTCATCTACTTGACGTTACATACAACAAAAGTACCAAAACATACTGTAAGTTGCCAACCTGAACAACAGTAGTTGTAGGATGACGCGTTAGACGGATATTTGCGAAAAAAGACATCATTTATTTTGAAAAAATTAAGTCCAAAGTTGCTGTACATCGCGCGTACATCGCGCAACGAATCATGTATTCATTAACGACGTCTAACAAAGGTTTGCCTGTGAAACAAGCACTTTTCAATTTCCGACAACAGTTGGAGTGACGAGAGCCACAAATGACTTGCAGAATAGAAGTAAAGCAAAAAAAAAAAAAAATGAAATTTATAAATACAGTGTAGCTGTGTTAGAAATTACTGATTTCTGTCAGTTAATTTTTTCTCCTCACCCGTCCGTTGTTCTCAATTGAAAAAATGGAACAACCAAAGTGTAAATAATCGTGTAGAGAATAATAAAAAGCAATTACAGTCAACTACTACATATATCGGGAAAAAAAGAATTATTGCAAATTTTTGAGCCCAGCATGATAGATATTTTCAAATAACTACTTCTTTTTTTTTTTTTTTTTTTTAAAAATTGCATAACTTTTGGCTAAAAAAACAAAAGAAAAAAAAATTCCACCTGAAATATACTTAGAAAAAAAAAATGCAAGACAACAGGACCACAACATGTTATTACAGACGGTTGTTTGGAAAAAAAAATAATAATAATAATAATAACATAAAACATGCGTGGGAAAAGTCCATTATAATATCCACGAGGGGAATCATTTTCGACCCACAATACTCGGTTCTTGAAACCTGGAACCCGTTTGTCTTTGCAAACTCCTAAGAGTTAACAAAAAAAAAAAAAAAAAAAAAAAAAAAAAAAAGACCTTCTCAACGGAGACAAACAATAGCACGAAATATGGCTTGCAGAAGCAGAGTTATTTTTAGTGTGAGAGTTAAATTCACTATTTATTACTCAAGAAAAAAAAGAAGAAAAAAAAAGACAACTTACAGCAACAGCTTCGGTAATCAAACCAGTTTGGTGTAATATTTAGGGAGAAGAAAAAAAATAATAATAATGATGATAATCCGCCACACTAAAAGGTTGTTAGAATGCTTACGCTGAAAATTATGATAAATACGTTGCGTAAAAATAACTAGAAAGGAATTATTGTTAATACGTTACCTGCTGAGTCGCCCGCGAAGATGGGCTCACTGTCGTCGCATACTCCGAATGTAAAGATGGGGAAAACAGAATAAAGAACCATAATAGGAACACCTTCCATATTTACTATTGTAAGCGCCAAGTCAGACGACGATGCAATGAAATAGTGAGATAGGGAGGACGGTAGGAACGTAGCTCCGAACCAAGATAGTTTTTGATCTCTTACTGGGGGACCATGTTTCTCAACACTTGAGACTTCAATACTCAAGTTAGGTACATATTTCATCACTTCCTTTGATAGAAGAGGCGAGGTGTCCCAGACGTTTATGTACTTTTCACACAGGGATAACATGTAAGTGCCGCAGCTCGTAATCTTCAGTACCCATGCTAGGGCTGAGTGTCCAGTTTCCAATCGTTTCAGAGTCCTTAAAGACTTTACATCTAATATATCAAGACCAGGTTCCCTAGTTCGAGTTACTACTGCGAACTGTTGAACACACGCAATCACAACTACTACTCCCCTGTTAACGTTGCACATTGGAGCAGTTGTCTGTTTTTTTTTTGTTGTTTTTTTGGCAATGTGAAAGGCTCACCCCTCCAATACATACGTGAATCAGCCTTCCCTTACTAACATCAAACCTCCTAACAAGTGAGTCATAGCACCCAGTGAGCATCTGATTGAGTTTGTATCATTAATTTTAGAACAGAAAAGTGAGAATAAGAAGTTTGTTAGTTGATTGCAAACACACTCTTAGAAGGTAACCTAAGAACACAAACATACCTGAGCGCTATCCGGAGTGAAAGCACAACAAGTAACAGCATAAGGATGATGGTATTGCTTTGATTGATGCATACACGTAGAATCATACAGAGCAAGAGTGCAATCGCGAAGGGCCGCACCAATGTACTTTAAGTCTGGTGACAGGGTCACATCCAGAATAATGTCTGGTGTTTCGAGTCGTCTTGTCAACCCTTCTCCAGGACATGTGCTGACTAAGTTTAGGGTAAGAGAGTCTCTCTCACAGCAAATGAACTGAGTTGCGCATCTATTCGGAATA
The DNA here is from genome assembly GCA_964019425.1 of Flectonema sp. DT1601. Classification (NCBI taxonomy): domain Eukaryota; phylum Euglenozoa; class Diplonemea; order Diplonemida; family Diplonemidae; genus Flectonema; species Flectonema sp. DT1601. The sequence continues at coordinate 300,972 of OZ025804.1, read as the reverse complement.
ATAGCTTTTACCCTACTGGGGAGCATGAAAAGTGGACGAATGTTGCACCCTCGGAGGTTTCGAGTTCCAGGAGCCCACACCCTTTTGACTGTTCGCTTTTTAAAATTACTCGCAAAGTCAGGGTCGGCCCCCGTTCGTAAAGTTTCCATTGTTTTTATTTGTTTAAACATATCAAGAAATTGTAATTTAGAAATTTCGAATTCAGCCGCATCTTTCTTGAAGTACATTGTCGCATCACTTTCACCAAAGAGGTGTCTGATTGATTGTGGTGAATCATCCCAACCAAGGCGGTTGAACCCTTCTTGAAGGTCGTGCAGTTTAACGATTCCTTTATGACGTACGTCTAGTATATCGTATAGCTGTTCTCCCATTACAACTCTGCCATCATCATCTTCGGGGTTGTCTTCTATTAGTGTTGTTAATCTGTTGATGAAGTCTGCCATGCGAGTTTTTGACTTTCGCTGACTCTTCGGAGAGCTTGATGCGCTTACTTGGGATAAATCATCAGTAAGTCCTTCACTGGCTGATGTCCTGTCTTTCTTTAACTTTCCACGTTCAGCTTTCAACTTGTCCATTCTTTTTATACTCGTAGCTCTTGGTGGTCTGTCTTTGTCAAGTGGTTCCCCGATGGAAGACCCGCAGCCCATCGTTTCGCCATAAATTACTGTCATTGAAAATGATAATCATACAATCATACATATAAACAGTAACTTTAATATCGCCACTCGCAGCCTTAAAAAACCTACCCGCTTACCTTAGATTCCTGTTAATGAGAATTGTGTGTTTGTTAATGAAACAATCTAGAGCTACGTCTCAGGTAATTAAATCTATTTTGGAGAAAAAAAAAAGTACAAAAGAAAACTACTATGGATAATCTATCTATGGGTACATTGCAATATTTGGTTTTCTCACCGTAAATGTTGATCTTTCATCAAACAAAACATTTCGGATGCCGGTCAAAGGTTTGGGTTCAGTTCCACTCTTCCTTTCCATGTTAACGACACCACTGTACTTGTGAAGAAGTCTCTGAGCCTTTTGCATAACTTCTTTTTCGAATTGTGTTGGGTTACTGCAAGCTAATTCCGAAGAAGCATCTGTTGGCTTTCCAGAAGCCAACAGTTCTCTTCTATACTCCGACGACACCGTCTGTACGAGTTGTTGTTGTGGAGAGAGAGACTGGACTGGATCAGTTTGTGTACTCCCAACTGCAACATCAACAGTCTTTTCTAACTCTTGAATAGCTTCATCTCTCTGAGAAGCATATCCGTTAACGAGGTCATCTGCTTTCTTCATGACTGCTTCTTCAAATAAGTTGTTTTTCTTTTCGAGGCTTTCTTTCATTTTTAGACACACCATGGCACTCTTTTGTTTTTCTGATTCTAAATCTTCAGTCAACATTGCGCAGAGAGTGCTAGCTGACTGAGAAGGATCATCTTTTGGTGAAAATAAAATCTTCTCAAGTGGAGAAGATGAACCACTGTCCATCTGCTGTTGATAAATACTGCGAGTTGATCTCAATAGTTTTTGCTCAAACTCTCGACGGATTTCAGATCGGTACTGAGAGAGAGCTTGTACCTGTTCTATAAGAGACTTCTGTAAGGTTATCATAATATTCTTTTTTATTACTTCCATACTTTGATCAGATTCGGCGATTAAGCACATTATTGTATCAGCAACATCTGATAACATTCTCTCATCAGGTTCCTGAAAGGACATTTGTTCCGGATCTTGTCTTCCTCCACTAGTTATGATGTCCTGCAAAACGTGTAGTCTATCACGCGACTTGTTAGCCTCTTCTCTGTACTTTTCTATCTCTTCTTCCGTAAGCTCTTTGTAGGTCATAATTTTAGTTTCACACTTCTTTAGCATTTCATCATGGAGAGATTTATTGTCAGTTTCTAATTCAGAGATTCTCTGTTGGTAATTGGACTCCATCTGTGTAAGGTATTGCCGAAGTCGATAGTTTTCTTCTCGTAGCTCAAAGGCATCATTAGGTTCTGTTATGTCAACACGATGTTCACTTTGATGTGAAGCTCTCCGTGAATTGAATGCCGCATGCGGATTACCACCTGACCACTTACTACTACTTCCAAACCCAATCCACTCTGGAGATGACTCCCTCTGAGTCTCACGTGTTTCTCCGGTTCCCGGATACTTGCTTAAACGGTCTGGATCAACTTCCATTTCAGTTCAATTTTTTTTTTTTTTGCTTTTATGATAAAGAAAAATAAGATGAGCAGTAAGATGAACACCAAAAAAAAAAAAAAAAAGAAGAAAAAGAAGAAGAGAGGAGGAAAAACGACAAAAGCTACAACATTAAATCAAAGCATGACACTATTCTTTGCAAAGCAAGTTTAAGGGCAGCTATGAAGGAGATCACTCTTGCTTAGTTAGAATGTGGGGTTATTATAAAAAAGTGCACTAAAATAAAATATAAAAAAAAAAAAAGAAAAATTATAAAAACACATTGTTCTGATGTTCCATAATACACTTGTGGAATACGTAGTTTCAGTCTTGCTTAGTTAGTATCATTAATTTTAGAACAGAAAAGTGAGAATAAGAAAAGTAGAGATTAATAAAAGAAAAGTAGTCATTTCTGCAGTTTCCTAACATCAAAAGGGTAATAGAATATGTAGTTTCAGGAGCCTTAATCTTATACTACTTGTCCCTATTTAGGCCTTCATCAGTAAGTTCTAAGGGACTTCATTCTATGTTGAAGTTGCTAGTTCTAAGATAAAAATCCATCGGAGCTCGCCAGTCTTGCTTAGTTAGTTAGTATATGAGATTATTTAAAAAAGAATGCATTTGAGAAAAACAAGACGGCGAAAAACATCAAATAAATTATAATAACACTGAAGCCTTAATCTTGTCCCTTTTTTTTTTTGGTAACTTGGAAATCAGTTAGTATCATTAATTTTTGTGTAGAAAAGTGAGAATAAAAAAGTAGAGATAAGTCAAAGAAAAGTATTCATTTCTGCAGTTTCCTAACATCAAAGGGCAAGTTTCAGGAGCCTTAATCTTATACTACTTGCCCTTTTTAGGCCTTCATCAGTAAGTTCTAAGGGACTTCATTCTATGTTGAAAAGTTCAACAGGGATATCGCTACCAGCAACCGTGAGACTCTCACAGACTATAAGAGACGTAGAATAACATGGAACAAATGACTACCTAAAAACTACTTTAGACTGAAATGTTTAGTTGGAAAAAACCTTAGTTTGAGTTTATTAAAAAAAAATTAAAAAAAAATTGTCATTTACGGAAATAAGTTAATTCTTCCATAAACAAACTACTGGAATTTTTTTTTTTTTTTTTTTTTTGGTTAAACTACACGCAAATAAATAGTTTGTGTTTTGGGTTAAATTTAAAAAAAAATCTTTTTTCTGAACGGGACCGCAGTCTGTCAGAGCAACTAATAAGTGGTGCTGAACTCCTATGGGGGAATGAGTAGCAAGTTAGTCACTTAGTTAGCTAATTCGGAAGTAAATAAAAAAAAAAGAGAGAGATAGAGGCCTTTTTGCGAAGCACAAAATAACAGTCAAATACGATCCGACTGGCAGGTAAGATTGACATAATTATAAAAAATTCTCACAGTAAATATGACCGTTTCAATATTTTCCAGTTAAGAGATTCCAAAGAGGGTTAGTTTTCAGGATTAAATTTCCCTCAACCAACCCATACGTTTAAAAAAAAAAAAAACTAGATAGATAATTACAAAAGCCAGGATTCGATTGTAAAATAATAGTCAGTGGTTCCTTTTTGTAATGGAGAGGTTACTGTTGAAGCGCTATCTTTGATTTATAAGACGGAATAACATATGTAACGACTCTGACCAAGATGATCTGTGACACGATGACAACGCATTGCGAAGACAGTAATCCCCTTAGTACTCAAGATATCTGCCTGAAGTACGAATCCAGTAATACCAGTTTTTGACGGTGTCTTCGCTCCATTAATCTGCGACCTGTAGTCGGAAGGCGCTGATTTCCTCATCTTCTGTATCTGATCGTTGGTTTCTTCCAACACAATGCTAATGGATAAACCCTTTCTTACTTGAATACCTTCAATTACCATTTTAGAGTTCGCAATATTGATCGAAAGTTCACTTGGTTTCAATCCATCTAAAACCTTATCAACGATACCTGGCATTCCTGTGCGACCATCGAAGTCTGATGTGAGGAAGTAGGCTCCGAACTTCCACTTCCCTCCGTCGAATTGGATTCCGATGGCAGACTCGAACTCAAGTCCGTAAAGGGAACCGACAGCACGTACAGAGAGGTACTTCTCACTAAGGTTAATCTTCAAAGTGATGGTGTCCAAAACAGCTGAACTGAGTGAGGATTGCATTGCTGGGTTTCCAGAGCTGCTTGCGAACGGTGAAGAAGTCGTCGATTTTGAGTACCACTTCGAAGTGAACGACGCGATAGAAATATCCGTCTGTGATTTCTTCTGTCCGATAAACATCACATCAGTTAAAGGTTGAACACCAAATGATAAACTCATTGTGAAGTCACCATCCATAAAGTCTCCTCTGATCTCAACAGTCTTCTTGTCGTTGATGTCGTTTTCAACAACAACTGAAACCTCATCGATTACGAGATTCTTTCCGTGGAATGGAATAGTAAGTTTTTTAATTGATCCTTCAACTCTCCACATTGGGGCCTGGCAGCCTGGTCTTGAGAATGAGATGTCAATTTCTACGGCAGGAATCTGATGAGGAAGTTTCTTCAGAACGAGTGTTCCCTTACCAGTGCAGTTTGATGTGTCAACAGCGACCTTGACGTCAACGTTATAATCTTCGTACTTAACCATTCCGTCAATAGTTCCGTTCTTTGTGTCAAATTGGAATAGAGCGCTCACACCTGAGGTAGACATTCCTGCGATGGAACCTGTCCAGTCTCTAGTACCTAATTTAGCATTTGGATCACCTCCATTGTCACTTGAAGTCAATGCTACAGTAAGGGAGTGGTATGAAGTTCCTGTTGGTCCATTCCATCCAAGTGCAGCGCTTCCAGCGATTTGAACGACACCTGAGCATTTGTTGTATGAGACCTGACCAGTAATATCTAAATCAGCGAGATCCTTAATTCTGATAGTAGCGTTTGCGGTACCTTGAGAAGCGACGTTGCAGTCGTCAACGTAGTTAAGTTCCATTGAGGCACTAATTAATCCATTCGCTGTTGTGAAAGCAGTGTCGAGATGAGCCATCGTTACTCTGCCGTTCTCCCACTCCAAAGAAGCGTGGGAGGACGCACCAAACAAGTTAGCAGTTCCTTGAATGGATGCCTTCCAATCATTTCCTGCTTGTGGAGTTGCTGGGACACGAGTCTCAACATCAACAGCCAAGTCGGAAACACTGAATCCTGGAAAGATATCAACAGTCGATACAACAGTTGCTTCCATTGAGTACAGAACTTCTCCAGCAACAGCGCAACCATTGTACAGAGAAGTTGCCTCAAAGTTGATTGTCGAATTCTTAGCCAATCCTGTGATATATAAAGCTCCTTCAGCCTCTACAGCAGCACACTTGTTGTTTTGATGTTCACTTGTGATCTCAGCCTCACCAGAGAATCTAATGTTTGATCCCATAACAGTAATATTTGCCCACAAGGATGAGAATTCATCGTTCTCAATTTCGGCACGGAATTCAGCGCGAGAGTTATCTAAAAAGTGACCTTCTGCTGTTACTGTTCCAGTCCATGAAACATTTGAAGAGTTTGTGTACATTCCTACGAAATCAACAGTTGCGGAGTCAAGTGCGATGCCGTGGATATCTAACTGTGAAATGGATCCATTCACAGACCACAGTGGGAGGTGAGCGTTCATCGCATCGTACGTTGACACATGTTCGAACTGAGCAGACATCTTTGAGATAATTCCATTCTGCAAGTCTACATCAAACAAACCAGACCCAGTAATAACACCGCCAGCAATAGAAGCATTAATAGATGCGGAGATCGGTCCCAGATCGAATGTTCCTGAGGCGTCAAAAGTTTTAACTTCGTTTTCATCAAATGTCAGCTTTGCGGTCATTGTGGCCTGCGCACTAATAGAGATACCTCCACTGGCCATACCTGACCAAACTCTAGAAACAGTTCCCGACGTGTTTACAGCTGTTTGTGAAAGAGTGAACTCAGGAGAGATAATGGTGACTCCATGAAACGTGGTGTCACTGGCTGAGACTGCGATGTCGTACTCAGGTTCGTTGTCGAGACCGCACGAGGCCCTCTGTTTGATCTCACCGTCAGCAATCATTGCAACCGATGGGATTTCTAAACCTACGACACCAAAGTTCGAGGCAGAACACTTGTCAGCTGTGTATCCAATCTCTGCTGACAGGGTGAAGAACTTCTGGTGAAGAGTACAATCAGCTACCAAGTTAGCAAGTCCCCAAGTTGTGTCCATCTCTGCCTTTGCACTGCAAGCGATACCAAAGACAGTTGTGTTTGCTTCAATGCTTCCATTCCAGAATGTGGAACCAAGTGCCAAAAGCTCAATAGCTCTATCCTTTGTGGTTGATGAAAAGTAACCAGCGGCTTCTAAACGTAATCCCTCAATCGCTAAGAAGTTAACATCAAGAACATCAGTTGCGTGAACGGCTAACTCCAAAAATGGTTCAGTAGAATCCTTTGATGCCATAACACATGGATCAACATTCAGTACGTCAATCTTAATAGTTCTGTTGGCAACGGTAGAGACTCCACCGATTGTTAATAATTTCTGGTCAGGTTTGAGCAGGTTCATAACAGTTGAAATGATATTCAAAGGACATGAGTCAGGTAGAGACTCGTTGAACATGATAAAAGTATCTTCAATTGCGTCAGCGGTAAACGCAGTCTTGCTATCAAGTACGAAAGGAACAGAAACTAATCCGGTAGTTGTTTCAAGCTCGAAGTCAATTACAACATCAGTAGCAAGTGCTCCAACTTCTGAAGATTGACTAAGAGACACGGCAACAGGGAAGTCCTCAGATGTAACACGCAATTTTGGTGAGACATCATCGAACAGGTTGTCATCAGTGAGAGAGACAACAACAGGAGATGGAAGAATTGGAAGTTTAACTGGAACATTCACCTTCACGTCAGATGTTAACTTAACGGCATCCCAAAGAGAGCTCAATGAGAATTTCAATCCATCCTTTTCACTGATAACAACAAACGGGTGGTCAGTATCGATGTCTGCAACCAAATCGAAAGAAATCGCAAATGACGCGTTCTCGACACTAAAGCTAAGTCCTGGTCCGAAGTCCAATGATGCAGACAGATCCTTTGTTGAAACTTCCGACAGAACTTCCATCTTTGAGACATTAAGGAATATCTCTGGCAGGCCAATAGCTCCTCCCGTTCCTACATTCAAAATTGGATCCAAAGTTACTCCTGCCTCAACATTCAGGAATAAATCAGCGGCGATTCTGGTGCCGTCAGGGAGTAGAGAAAAAGCTCCCTCAATAGTTGACTCCAACTCCTTGAGACCCAACTTCTCCAAAGCAAAGTCAAGTGAAGGGTTTACGAGGGAACCTGACACAAGGTTTGGAATAGTGAAGTCGAGAACCAGTTCAATCATAAGGTACCTCGCGCCATTCTTGCTGACGATTCTTCCTTCGAACTCAAATGGCAGATGGGCACACAAATTATTGCCGAAGTAGTCGCTCATGGTGTCGGCGAAGATGTTTTTAATAAACGACATAAGTCCCTGAACTGTTGGTGTTTTTCCGAAAATAGTTTTCAAATCATCAGCCAATTCAATACCTGTTGTTCCCATTCCCAAGACAGTGGACACTTCCTGAAGGTAGTTCGACCAGTCAAATTTATCTCCAGTAAGAAGATTGGTTGGGAACAGAGTAGTCGCGTTGGTTTCAAAACGAGATAACACCGAAGGAAAGCGACCCTTTAATAAGTCGAATAGCGCCATCTGAAATTCATCGTTCTTTCCAAAAGTTTGCGTGATACCAGCCAGCTTACCAGCTAATCCCATGATGGAAAAGGTTCCGTTAGCACCAAGAACTGATGAGATGTCTGGTAGGTATGCGCTGTTCGTTGGGTCAAAAGAATTTCCCAAAGAATCAATAGGGAATCCAACAGGATTGCTGAAGGCGAACTTGCTCTTTATGCTGTCAGGTAACAACTTCAAAATAGCATGTGCGTTTGATCTAGTCAGGGCGTATTCCGGCTTCAATGCGAGATACTCACCAAGTTTTTCAAAGCCAAAGTCTGGGTCGGCTGATGCGAGATCCGCTGCAAGGCCCAGGTGAACCTGAATTTCACTGAACTTTTCTGATAACTTGTCAGTCTTCGGATTTAAGCCCATGGCCTTCAAGAGCGTGTTCTGAAATTGGTCGGACTGCGCAAGCCCGACACCTGCTGAAGTATCCAATTTCAAGGCAGGTGAGTAATCACCAGACATCTTACGGTACTTTGAAAGCAGAGAGACGTACTTATCGAGAGTTGACGTGAAGTTCACGCGACCGTCGATTCCATGAAGAAGATCATCGCTCATCGTTGACGCGACTTTGTTAATCAGATTCTGGTCTCCGGAGCTTGTGATGCTCGATACAATGGAATCAAGAGAGTCAGTAATTTTACTAATGAAACCGTTTTCCAGAAAATAGGTCAGATCCACATCGAGGTCAAAAATGTGGAATTTGCCATCCAATAAGTCAGAATCACGAAGTTCAATGATTGGAGTAAAAACAGCTCCACTTGGAGCAACAGTGTCCTTAAACTGAACAGGAAGCTCGATGTTCAAGCTTGCGTACGGCTTTGGTGACACCTGATGGAACAAGAGGTCAGACATCGCCATATTTTCGAGATCAGCAAATGAAAAAGTTGCTGGCGAAGCAAACTGAGTAGTATTTGGCTTCACACCTAAAGCCAGTGAAAAGATACCATCCTTCACAGCTACCTCATCAAAATCAAATTCCAGAGGGTCGATCGTGACCTTAATTCCTGCCTCGTACATGTTAATTCTCAAGAACGCTCTGTCCAATAGGTCAGCAGTACTCATTTTGCGGGTCGCGGCAATATCAGAAATGTTGATACCAATGGCAACATCCAAAAGCGCATTCGCTTCAAAATGAACCTTGTCTGACAAGTCTGGAACTGGAATGGCCATGCTTGCGGTACCAATAAAGTCAAATAGAGCGTCAAGACCACTAATGTCCTTTAATACTCCCTGGATTTGTTCAGCAAAAAACAGGAGTAGGTTGGACTTGTGAGTGTTGCAGCTCAGTTGTAATTTTACAATCAACTCATCATCAAGGACATCAAAAGTACCTCCGGAAACGTCAGAAGGCTGAAGATCAAACTCAGATGACGGCATTGGAATATTGTTTTGGATAACTTCCGCAAGCCCATCCAAGGTAGGCACTCCCTGCAAGTGACCACTAAACAGATCGAAATATCTTTCTACCGAACTGGTCATCTGCACCAATCCCTTAAGACCCGGAACAAGATTCTTGGCATCAATTGGACTTGGAAGATCTGTTTGTCCTAAACCGTAGTCGGCTAAGTTAATATCAATATTAGAAAGGTGCTTGAATAACTTCATAAAGACTGGTTTCAGATGAGAAATGTCATCAGGGTCAGTCGCAGTTTGGGAAGGCGAGTTTGGTCCCGAAGGGGTTGTTCCGGTTCCTGCAGTAGCCACACCTCTCGAAGTAGTGCTGTCATTAATCCACTCAAAGAGTGCAAGCCCATCAGTCTTCACGACGTACAGCTTGTCACCAACAACATGAAACGACAGGACATCTGTTGGCTCTAAAATCGTTACGGAGAGTTCACCGTCATCTACATTACCGCTCTCTTCAATACCGACAAGTTGTAATTGTCCGTTGCATGCCATAAGAGCTCCATGAGAAACAGGAAAAGTATGACAATGTGGCTTCGATTTCACAGGACCAACAGGTGCAGAACCCGGTGCAGGGGTATCAACTGCTGAGATAACCTTATCTCCATCATGTCCAGTAAAGTCAATTGCTACATCAACAACTAAGGCAGTTAGATTAGACACATTTACAACATGAAGCTGACCTATCTCATCAATAATGTATGCAATCTTCTTTGTGCCAGTCACCTTAACGGCAACGTCCACACCCCTAGCATAGATTTCAGCAGGAGGTGAAACAACCAACGGGTTAGTCTTTACTGAAATGTCAAGACTCGATAAATGTCCATCTCTCAGGACGTAAGCAATACCATCGGTTCCTACGAATGTGTCAACTGGTGTGCCGACAGACTTTCCAAACTTCAAAACATGACGATTTGGTTTCGATGGGGTTTCGATATCATAAATCTGTAATCCCGTAGCCTCATCAGAGATGTAAAGCGTATTGTCGTAGATCTGCAGGGTCAACGCATCATTCATATTTTCTTCGTTTCTGGCACCAGTAAGGATGCTATTCACACGCGCCGGTGCTGCTGGGTTTGAAACATCAATGATGTGAACACTTCCAGCACTGCTGTCGGTAACGACCACAGTCTTTCCGTCTTCGCTGACTGCAATTTCTTCAGCTCTGATCGCAAGATAACCCACGTTGGCAAAGGTTTCAATGTTTAAAATATACAACCCATCTGTTCCCTTCGCAGCGTAGACTAAGTTACCGGACGTTGCAACGTTCTTTACACCCGCGAACTCCTTGGACTGCGATTTCTTCGAATAGTAAGGACCACTACCAGGTGCTCTCGTATGAGGACCTGGAGCTGGAGTAGGTGTTCCCGCTGGAAGAGGAGTTTTCATAGCCGGTGACGTTGTTTCATCAGCAGATGAGTCATCATCATCACTTCTCAAGAAAACAAACACTACCAGCAAGGTGCAGATCAATAAAATGATAACGGCACATGCGGTGTAGCTTTTGCACTTGGATTTCTTTTCCTTAGTTGGTGGTTCTTCATTGTTCTCCACTGCAATCAAACCCTCATCCATTTCATCCATAAATCCGGAGTTTGCTGAAGGCTGAGTTAGATACCCAGAGTCAGCGGCACTTGACTTTGGACTAGCTGGACTCGATTTTGGACTCCCAGCAGGGCTGCTTGATCTTCTTCTAGCACCCCTTGATTTAAAAGATGCCTTGTGAGAGTGATCCCCAAGGCCAAAATCATCTTCCTTCGACTCCTTTGGAGCCATGTCGTAACCTTCATCGAAGACCTCCGTGTCTTCAAAGTAACCCCCTCGTGGCATTTTTTTGTAAGTAGTGATCTGGGTGTGAGTGAAAAATAAAAAACAAAGAGACACGTTTCACAGAAGATCAACTAATTGTACACACAATATCTAATCACTAACAATGCAAAAGTATACCTGGGGAACACCTGACGAAAATGATGCGATTATTAAAAGGTATGCAGGAATAGATCACAAACAAGTTTCCAAACACAGAACTACATGTACCCGTGCGAACAGTAGACCCTTCAAAGGGTCACCTTGGCATTGACAAGGCTTCGCTTGCTGGACCCGGAACTAACCTAAACAAGCAGATTCGCTATTAAGTAAAAAATGATAATTAAGTTTCGCTTTAAAAGATGAAACAGACAAATCAAAAAACAAACAGTGGCTGACTTTAGCTAAACAACACAGTGATTGCGGTGACGCGGCACAGTAAAAGAGTTTCAAAAGGTTCTCAAAAGAGAAGATTTCGGTAATTCGCTTTCCATCACTGTTTGCACCTGAGAAGGAAATATGATAAGAGAATAAGGCATTAACTAAACAAGCTGAGATCAACACAAAGAAGTATCTACACTGTGGATGGGTGCAGATTACTTCCACTCGAGCAGGGAATGTGTCAGGCCCGTTTCGATTCGATCGGACACTGGCGGGGGGACGTTTGATACGATACGAAATGATAGGGGAAGAGCGGGTGGGAATACCAAATGGGGTTGGGAGTCTGATAGAATATGACCTAGTCAAGGGAATAAGAACACTGCAATGCAATCAAATATTCAATTCCAACTAACAAACACTTGTTAAGAGTGTGTGAGCGAACACACATCTTCTTTTCTGAAAACACCAACAAATAAAAGATAAATTAAATACTTTGCAATAAAACAAAGGGAACAACGCACACACTAAAAACAACACTGATGTGATTTATGTCATTTCAAATTCCTTATGCTCGTATGCAGTTCGTCTCTGTTAATGGATGAACAACCTTCTAGGAAATTTCTTCCAACGGATTCCACATTCACGAGGGTTAAATCCAAGGAAGTAAGTGATGAACAATTAAATAGAAAACAGTCTCCAACAGTTGAAGAATTGCTGAGACTTGATAAGTCCAGAGATGTGAGGGATGAACAATCACTTAGAAAACAATCTCCAACAACTGAAACATTGCTGAGACTTGATAAGTCAACAGATGTGAGGGACAGACAAGCATACAGAAAATAATTTCCAACAACTGAAACATTGCTGAGACCTGATAAGTCAACAGAAGTGAGGGATGAACAATTACTTAGAAAACAATCTCCAACAACTGAAACATTGTTCAGACTTGATAAGTCAACAGATGTGAGGGATGAACAATTACTTAGAAAATAATTTCCAACAGCTAAAACATTGCTGAGACTTAAGTCCAGAGATGTGAGGGATGAACAATTATATAGAAATGAGTCTCTAACAGCTAAAACATTGCTGAGACTTGACAAGTCCAGAGATGTGAGGGATGAACAATTACTTAGAAAATAGTCTCCAACAACTGAAATATTGCTGAGACTTGATAAGTCTACGGATGACAGTGAATAGCAATGTTTGAGGAAATTAATTCCAACAGATGTGACGTATTGAAGACCAGGCAGACTGACCTTTATAACCTTACAAGATGAGTATAAGAAATCATCCGAAACGGTCGTGACTGAGGGTTCAGAGTTGCTGAATGAGATGTTCGTAACATCATCCGAGAACCACTTTCTGTTACTAAACTGAAGACAGCCATCCACAGCGAATGTGGGAGTATCAAGGCAGAAAAACCCGTCCTGATCCCGTTCTCGTAGGAATGCCTTCGCTCTCTTTGCATCATCTGTGAACCATTCCAATCCAAACAAGCGCACCACAGATGCATCCAACAGCGAGCCGTCCTCCACTCCGTGCGACACCAGTCGACTACCTGCTCGAAGCAGCGATCCTGCGAATGAAAGCTCAAGAAAGTCAGCATCGGTACCCCACTCATCAGCTGCAACCTGCAATGCATCCTTCACGAGCGACTCTCCAGAAGCTGTGAAAACAACGTCAGGAAACCCTGTGTCTGGGAACGTAACCGAGAGTTGCATTTTAACTCGCCTGAGTAACCTACGAAATGTGATGATGAATGGCTTGGAGTATGATGAGATTAAAGAACGTGCAAAAACAAATTTCTTCAAATAGACTTTCTTTTTTTTGTTGCATAATTTAGTCTCAACCTATTGAGATTAAATGCCACTGGGGGTTCTGATAATGTCATCTTCGCTGTTAAGTAAAAAGTGATAATTAATGTTCGCTTTAAAAGATGAAACAGACAAATCAAAAGCAAACAGCGGCTGACTTACTTCAGCTAAACAACACAGTGATTGCGGTGACAAGTTTGAATTAGAGTTCGAAAATGTAGAATACCGTATTAACTATGAAGTCCTTCCGCTAGCTGCGTGTGCATTGTAGTTGGGAATTCTTCATACCAATAATCCTATTTGGGAATCATAACTTAGGTTAAGAGATATCTTCAGACTCTTCTGACTTCTGTTCCTTTTGAACTTCACATCTTTCGTAGTGTCGTCGGCAGTATCGGATTTTCGTCAATCATTCCTTTTGAGAAACAAACTTTGGGTTTCCTTTTTCTTGTTATTTTTCTGTTATTGGAAAGTGGAATCCGCCTTCTGTACAACAGATCAACATGCGACACTCGTGATTGTCATCTTTGTTGAATACCAACCGAGTTGTTAGACCCTTTTTGTATGAAATGATACTGAAATTGATTATCAATGTTCCCCTAAATTATTTATAGAATTCTTCTGTTTTGAATATGCCATTGTGATACCTGATGCTGATATAATTGATCAGTAATTCGAGTGTCGTCAGAGATTATCGATTTACACTTTTTAATAATCGATTTGCTTGGCAATTTCAAATGACGTTACCAATGTGTTGTCATTTCTTCTTTAATTTCGCATACCCAACTCTCTTATCAAAGCAACAGATTCTATAGGTCATCCCCTTCAGTTGACCTTGTAGTACTGCTGAATTGTCTTTCTTTCGACACCGTTCTTCCGTAGTCATATTTCTGATTAGTTGCAAACAACTGATGATGAAGACTGTCCCACTGTGACACTAAAAAGTAGTTTGTGGAATATTATTATTACAAAAGTTACAATGCATTTTACTGTTTCCCTTCCTAAGTTCAATTCAAATTCAACCATCCATTTAAGATTTTAGCTTTATCCTATCTTACACTTTTAGCAGTGCCCGACATAATTTAGTGACTTTGTCGGTAAAACTGTCAACTTGCTTTATGGAGTTCTTGTGTCATTTCATGTTGTGAACAGTGAATTCAGTAAGGCATTCCTAACGTTTGTACTTTTCTTTTTTTTTCAATTGATCACCACATTTCAAGGAGGAATGTTTACAATTATCTCTTTTATATAAATAACACGGTCGTTGTTTATCGTTTTAGTGGAGGTGACTGTTCTATTTCGATCGCATTTATGTTAATTATTTGGGTCCTAATTACATCTTGCTAAGGCTATTGCATATTTCAGTTAGTAGGCCGAGTCACCATCAACGATATGTCTGACAACAAAGATTGCATTGTTTCTTTATTCACACCATTGCTTGTGAAAAACTAACTAAATGATCAAAATGAATGGCTGCGCCAATCGAGGAGGAGGAAATTGTCATTAAAATACCTTTTAATGTCGAGGTATAGTGACTAATGAAAACATAACGTGAACTATGTAACACAGCTGTGTAACTCCAATATAAGATGTTCTCTACTAAGATCCTAATTACATCCTGCTGAGACTAGGATGTTTTAGTCGGTAAGCCAGATGACAGTTAATTCTAAAACTCTTCCTTTTCAGAATACTATATTAAAGTCTACTTAAAGGTTTACAAAAGAGAAGATTTCGGTAATAAGCTTTCCATCACTGTTTGCACCTGAGAAGGAAATATGATAAGAGAATAAGGCATTAACTAAACAAGCTGAGATCAACACAAAGAAGTATCTACACTGTGGATGGGTGCAGATTACTTCCACACGCAGGGATTGTGCCAGGCCCGTTTCGATTCGATCGGACACTGGCGGGGAGAAGTTTGACACGAGGGAGAAGTTTGATACGATACGAAATGATAGGGGAAGAGCGGGTGGGAATACCAAATGGGGTTGGGAGTCTGATAGAATATGACCCAGTCAAGGGAATAAGAACACTGCAATGCAATCAAACATTCAATTCCAACTAACAAACACTTGTTAAGAGTGTGTGAGCGAACACACATCTTCTTTTCTGAAAACACCATCAAATAAAAGATAAATTAAATACTTTCAAATAAAACAAAGGGAACAACGCACACACACTAAAAACAACACTTATGTGATTTATGTCATTCCAAATTCCTTATGCTCGTATGCAGTTCGTCTCTGTTAATGGATGAACAACCTTCTAGGAAATTACTTCCAACGGATTCCACATTCACGAGGGTTAAATCCAAGGAAGTAAGTGATGAACAATTACTTAGAAAAAAGTTTCCAACAACTGAAACATTGCTGAGACTTGATAAGTTTACAGATGTTAGAGACGAACAATTACTTAGAAAACAGTCTCTAATAGCTGAAACATTGCTGAGACTTGACAAGTTAACAGATGTGAGGGATGAACAATTACATAGAAAATAG
Organism: Flectonema sp. DT1601; assembly: GCA_964019425.1. Lineage (NCBI taxonomy): Eukaryota > Euglenozoa > Diplonemea > Diplonemida > Diplonemidae > Flectonema > Flectonema sp. DT1601. The sequence goes on along the minus strand of OZ025804.1, from coordinate 285,131 downwards.
TCTCCAACAGCTGAAACATTGCTGAGACTTGGTAAGTTAACAGATGTGAGTAATGAACAATTATTTAGAAAAGAGCTTCCAACAACTGAAACATTGCTGAGACTTGATAAGTCGACAGATGTGAGGGATGAACAATAATATAAAAAATAGTCTCCAATAACTGAAACATTGCTGAGACTTGATAAGTTAACAGATGTGAGGGATGAACAACAATATAGAAAATAATTTCCAACAACTGAAACGTTGCTGAGACTTGATAAGTCAACAGATGTGAGGGATGAACAATTATGTAAAAAAGAGTCTCCAACAACTGAAACGTTGCTGAGACTTGATAAGTCAACAGATGTGAGGGATGAACAAGCACTGAGAAAATAGTCTCCAACAACCGAAACATTGCTGAGACCTGATAAGTCAACAGATGTGAGGGATGAACAATCGCTAAGAAAATAGTCTCCAACAACTAAAACATTGCTGAGACTTGATAAGTTAACAGATGTGAGGGATGAACAATTTCTTAGAAAAGAGCCTCCAACAACTGAAACATTGCTGAGACCTGATAAATTAACAAATGTGAGGGATGAACAATCACTAAGAAAATAGTCACCAACAACTGACACATTGCTGAGACTTGATAAGTCTACAGATAACAGTGAATTGCAATCTCTGAGGAAATTATTACCAACAGATGTGACGTATTGAAGACCAGGCAGACTGACCTTTATAACCTTATGAGATGAGAATAAGAAATCATCCGAAACGGTCGTGACTGAGGGTTCAGAGTTGCTGAATGAGAGGTTCGTAACATCATCCGAGAACCACTTTCTGTTACTAAACTGAAGACAGCCATCCACAGCGAATGTGGGAGTATCAAGGCAGAAAAACCCGTCCTGATCCCGTTCTCCTCGTAGGAATGCCTTCGCTCTCTTTGCATCATCTGTGAACCATTCCAATCCAAACAAGCGCACCACAGATGCATCCAACAGCGAGCCGTCCTCCACTCCGTGCGACACCAGTCGACTACCTGCTCGAAGCAGCGATCCTGCGAATGAAAGCTCAAGAAAGTCAGCATCGGTACCCCACTCATCAGCTGCAACCTGCAATGCATCCTTCACGCGCGACTCTCCAGAAGCTGTGAAAACAACGTCAGGAAACCCTGTGTCTGGGAACGTAACCGAGAGTTGCATTTTAACTCGCCTGAGTAACCTACGAAATGTGATGATGAATGGCTTGGAGTATGATGAGATTAAAGAACGTGCAAAAACAAATTTCTTCAAACAGACTTTCTGTTTTTTTTGTTGCACAATATGGTCCCAACCTGTTGAGATTAAATGCCACTGGGGGTTCTGATAATGTCATCTTCGCTGTTAAGTAAAAAGTGATAATTAAGGTTCGCTTTAAAAGAAGCAACAGACAAATCAAAAACAAACAGTAGCTCACTTTAGCTAAACAACACAGTGATTGCGGTGACAAGTTCCGTATCAGTTTCTGAGTCGACTCGGAACGACATCGCACATGTTTGCATTCAAGGATAGTACTCACAGGATCAACGTCCCTAAGTACAAGTCGATATTTCTGGCAGAGTAATTAAAATTGAGGTTCACCTACAGCAACCTTGTTACGACTTTTGCTTCCTCTAGCACTCCGAAGCTGAGCACAGTGGGAGCTCATATGAGAAGGCCAGTAGCCTAAACATCGAACATGGAGGAATTAACAGGTCAGTCTAGTGGAGCATATTATTAAGGTTCAAATCAGGTCACTAAAAACAAAGGTTCAGCTCCCTTTTTATCTCTCAGAGGGAAACCTGATTATGGATTGCTCAATGCACGGAATTACTAATAACTTTTGTGAGCCCTCCTAACACACCTCTTGTGTTCACCCCTCAGGTACCACGCGGTCTAAACCTTTTGAGTGTTTTTAAAGACTTCTAAAGTGCCGAAATACTGTTTCGGTGGATCGCAATCCCCAATTCAGGGATCGGATGAGAAAAGTTCTGGATTCCATTCCGGGGTGATACGTTAACGATGTAGAAAACAGTAATAAACTTTATAATACAAAAATATGCAATAAGGGTTAAACTACAAAAAAAAAGGGGGAAGAAGAGATTGAAATGTTCCAACACATTTATGAAGAAATAAAAATCTGTACTGCACCAAAGGTAAACACTGCATACGACGTAGAGGAAAAAAGGTTAATAACCCACCCCTTTGATTCAATGTATAGAGAGATGTAGTGCATAGGACACAATTGGGCACAGCCAGGTAAATGTGTTGAGTGGTGTAGACAGTAGTCAGTTAACAGCTAGTTGTACTTTCGCTTTTCAAAAAAGAAATCTTAAACGTAAAATCTCATTGCCAAGCGAAGGCTAGAAACATATTTAGTTATTTTACACTGCGTAGTAAGGTATCATTTTTCTTCCGTTTTTATATGATATCTCACAAAATCGATCAATAGTTTTCTCTCTTGTTTATTTTGATTCCTAATTTGTAATGAAAAAAAAAAAAAGTATTCAAAGCAAAAAAAAGGAATCCAACGATAAGAATTAATTGTAGTATCAATGCACTACTTAAACTAACTTATGAAAAGGAGGAGAGAGGGGGAAAAAAAAAAAAAAAAAAAGTGCTGCATTTTTTTTTTTTTTTTTTTTAAATTGGGCTTAAAATCTAATATTGGCGACGGGGGTATTAATTATTTAGAGAAACATCGGAAAACAACGCTAAGGCCATATTCATAATAAATTCTTAATTTCCTTACTTTTCGCTCAAGAAAAAGTTGGAAGAGGCTTGTGAAGTTAGATTCGGTTCACCTTATTATTACTCATCGAAACTCATTGAGGGGAGCTTCCCCCTCCTCTCACATTATTGCTAGCTGAGAGGTCAACTAACAGATCTTCGCGTTTGAGAAATCCATTTCCGGGTGAGCAGCCATAAATTTCTTCATAATGTCATGTTTGCCTTGTTCATCACTTGTTGGTTTTCCCATCGCCTTTTGTCTTTGGTCGTACATCATCTTTTCGACAGTTTGACGTGTTTCGTCATCCAAGTCACCGAGTTTACTGTTTTCAGGTTGAACCTTCTGCAGGTCCAAGTCTGCTGTTTCGTCTCCTGTTTGATAGTAGTGGTTCGCGATAATCGAATAGAAATAGAAAAGAAATATTGAAAACATAAATACCTAAAATAAGATTCTTCCACCACTCCATATCTTTTACCTTCGCTAAGTGTACGACGACAGTGTCTCCGTCTTCGAGTGTCCAGAAGGAGTCCTCTTCCTTAACTGTAGCATGAAGATCGCCTTCAATGATAGGAGCGGTTCCCTTGACGCCGATTACAAGTCTGTTTCTCGATATGATGACGTTTAGCATCTTTGATTTGTATTTCTTGTCGAGACCGACGCGGACCTCACACTGTGGTTGTGTTTGTTGATATGTGTGTGTGTGTGTTGTGTTTATATAAAATATCAAGTACAGTCTTACATACTTCTTGAAGTGTTTGTGTCCACGAATACGTGTCCAGATCTGCGCCGTTTCCGACATTCGGAATGACTCCTTTGGAAACTTCAGGCTCCTGTGATTCAGGATTTTCCTTCATCTTCTTCTCTCTCTCTGCGATTTCTTCTTCGCGAAGACGGATATCGCGATCGGCTTTCTTTTCTCGATCAGCTTTCTCAGCTGCTCGCTTGGCGTTGACGGTTTTCTGCTCTTCTTCATCATCGTCAAGTACTTCGATTTTACTTTCCTCGTACTTTTTCTTTTCAGCAGTCTGTTGTTTTGTGTTTCTCTTTATTATTAATTAATGTAACAAAACAATAATAATTTGTTTGTGTCACGAAACCGTGAACCGACTTAAACTGATAAAGCTAAAGGAGGTTTACGTGTGCTGCCAACATTCTTTTTCGTTCTTACAATACTTGTTAAATGCAAAAAAAAAAAAAAAAAAAAAAAATCAGCATACCCTCTTCTCTTGTTCAGCTTTAAGCTTTTTCACAGATTCCTGTGAGAGTCCGTTATGTTTGTTAAAAGCCTCCATTATCATCTTTTCAGCTTTGTCTGAAGTCGCTCCGGTAAAGAAATCAGTTTTTCTTCTTAAGAAACTAAACCAGATTTCAATCAAATCTTTAATTCCTTCATTACCTCCTTGAGCAGTAAGCTGCTGGGCCATACCAAGTAGCATCCCATCGAATCTGTCATTTACCGACATTGTTGAGTCTTATGTGTTGTTGTTTTTTTTTTTGATGCTAAGTAGAAGTAACTTAAACTGAATGAAACTGGTTAAAACCAAAACTAGTATTTGAGTAAACCACTCGGTTACTTTACAACTCCATACGTGTTGTCGAATAATGAGAAGTGAAGAGGGCTATAAATACAATTGTATTGGATCACAGAGGAATATAACGATAATTTAACATTAATTCATAGATACATGTTGACTAAAGGGTAATGTTAGTGTAGGTATACACTCTGCAATTGACGTAAATACTTTACATTACAATAAATGTTTCTAACTTAGCTGCATACACATCTCTTTTTCAATCCTGTCGAATATGAGTAGGGGGAAAAAGAATATTAAAACATGAACTTTAGGGGAAAAAAAAAAAGAACTGGCACGTTCAGATTTCATGGGTAAATAAATGTTTAACTTACAGGATAATAACAAAAAAAAAAAAAAAAAAAAAAAAGGGTGTAATTTATTTTCAAGAAATATTAATAATTGCAAAGTCATATTCCGGTCGTAAATCTCTTTCGATATTGAGATTCGATGCGGAAATGTCAATCGCAGTGATCGATATGTTAATTCCAATTAAGCAACTTCCTTCACCTTCTGAAGAAACATGAGAGATGACATCATCGTTGGTTACATCACATTCTGATAAAGTAGGAGAATCAAGCATCAACACTCCCTCAGGACTATGGGCAGAGCTTAGTGGGTTGACACGTCGAAGTGGAAACCATCCCTCAACCGGTGGAACACTTTTGACTTTCTTCTGTCTAAGAGAATTCACTATTTCACTCAAGTCAACATTAGCAACAAATAAAATAGAACTCTGAAATGTGTTGTGAACGATAACTCGTAATACTCCTGATAATTTATTATTTAGATAAGCAGCAATTGATCGAGTGTCTTCACAATACAGATGTCTGGAATCTTCTCCTTCAAAAGCAATTTGTCCTTCTCGAATCAACCTAAATCCCTTGTGTGTTATCTCATTTCCAAACAACGAATATCTCGCAGTCCATGTGCTTGTTTCTTCTTCACCCAGATCACCGTCGATACCTGAGATGTTGACGTCTAATTTCCAAGCAGTATACATCGTCGGTATTGGAGCAGAGCTCATGTTGCGTGTTAATTCCACTCGAACACATTGTCCCAGTGATCGATGTAGTTTATTATGTTTCATGGATTTGTCGATATTTATATTTGTATCATCTTCATTTGATGAAGTTGTACCCGTCATTGTTCCCCAAGCCGTAGGACAGGGTGACTGAATTCTGAGAAGTCGTTTTCGTAGGTTGGACGAAGATGATGATGTAGTCTTACTGTGGTTATCAATTTCAAATTTATTTTTATTTATTTGATCGGGTTGTTTTGGTGGTAGTGGATTTTTTTTCTTAGACCGATCTCTCTTTCGAACCTCAGCTGATAATTTATACTTAACCCAACTGGGTTCACGTTCAATACAGTTGAGAAGTTCCTTCGCAGAATGATGCTCTTCTTGTAACCTCGACATTACACGTCTTCGTAAAGTTCTGTTTTTGTATTTTACGCATAACATTCCTGATTCTGAAGCTGGCAGAGTATCGTCAGTCGATGTGTTTGGGATTATTAAGCCGTCAACAACTGGATTAGATTCCTTCTTGACATCACAAATAACCAATTGTGGTTTAGATAACTTCGCTATGTATCCTGCGATGATCTTCCTCCATCGAAGAGGGAGTGATAAGATGTTACAATATGGTTTTTTTGGAAAAAGAATATCAGGTACGACTTCATGTATAGTCATCTGATCTCCTTTCGGTGCCGGTACATTACTTTTGGTAATCCCAATTTGCATTTTTAGACAGCACTTTTCAAGAATCGAACCCGAAAACATTTTGATCAAAATCACTTCATCAATAATTCCTGAACAGAGCTGAGACAAACTAAACTTAGCGATTCCTAATACAGTATTATTTGAAGTACATAACTTAACATTAATTTCCGACTGAACTCGAAGGAGTTCAGAGACTACAGGATTAAGAGGTATTTGAATGTCATCATCATCGTCAACAAGCGAAGCAGTCAGATCTTTGTTTGTTTTAACAAAGAACGGTCTCATTCTCATTACTCCAACACCACCACCGGTGCGGGAGTTGCATACTAATTTCCCAACAGGGATTTCATCAATCTTTCCGAATATCGATGTTTTTAAATAAATATTTTCCGAATCCAACGCATGTGGAATCTCCAAAACTTCATCAAAATAAAGCATCAAAAGCCAAGGCTCCAAGTGAACCTAGTAGTGGTATTGTTTTTTTTAATAATAATAATAATAATAACAATAATAATAATAGAACATACCGCATCAGATATATCACTGGGAAGTCCAGTAGCAGAAGTCGTTATCACGTCATTGAGGGTCGGTTGTATATCAAATACTGATGTAGAAGTGTTTGTAGTAGTAGTCACCTCATATGTTGTTTTTACTCCAACAGCCGTTGCAAGTTTTGCTTCTCTATACGCTGTGTGACCTTCTTCATTGTAGTCTATATAACACTGTTGGCAGACGGCTTGAGTTTCGTATTTTGATGAGATTCCGTTTGGTCGCTGTGATGGCAATGGAGACTTGCTCAGGTTACGAAGACGTTTTTGATTAAGAGCCTTCGAAATCATATTAGCGGTGAGCTTGTTGCTGTACTGATCTCTTACAAATCTTTTTCTACACATTGCACAGTATCTCCCATAGTTGGTTGAAATGGGTTTTCTCAAAATGCGTGTAGTTGACTGTCGTATCTTCCAACCTTTTATTTGTGTAAAGTAGAACAGTCCTGATGTGTCTCGTACCCAGTCGGCTGCCAACACTTCGATACGACCGACGCTGCAAAATCTTTTTTGGAGTAATTTCGCAATATCTCCCGTCTGATTAACAATTTCCTGACACGATGAACAACGAAGGGGAACAATAGTGAGTCCTCTATCAGAATAGTTGTCGTTCTCTTGGGATGCTAAGTAACGAGCATCAGCATCGATCAACATGTCCTTCTTTGAAATCTTAGAAGTGATCTGATACGTAATTCCCCTTCCACTGTTGTTAGCCTTCCATACTGCTCGGTAGACGCATGCGTGGTTTCCCTTCGATTTTACAAACTGTTGGATAACTTGCATCCCTCCAATTATCTGCTGCAATGCCGCTCCTACCTGCGTCTCTGTTAACGTATGGCTTATCGTAGAGTTCGTGTTGGGCGTCGGCCTTTTGATGATAGCGACAGGTTCAATTCCCTCTGAAGATGTTTTTTCAATCGATTCAACAACAACAGCACAGTTAATAGCGATTCCCGTTGATCCCCAGGTTAGTGGATGAATTCTGATGTGAGCGGCTTGAATGGGAACAGGGAAAAAGACTTTTCCCTCCTTGAAAATGTAGTCTGAGGTCTGAGGTGGCAGAGTCTGAGGAGATGGTAAAACAGTACCAGAGAGAGTCATCCAGGTACAACCATCACGTGAATAGCTTACTGTGTAAGATAGATGTCGGTGGTTTCTTACTGATCCAGTTTTTGAAGTATCTGAGACGAGAACCCCATGAACAAATCGTAACGTATCAAACGACTGACCAATAGCAATACTTGTGTATTCTGAGGTCGAATTTGATAAAGGAATCCACGACTCTCTATTCAGTCTTCCACAACCAGAGTTGGCTGCCTTACTGCTGTGGGCACGAAATGGCTCTGTTGGATTTTCTATTTTTGTTTTAAAGTGGTGTCTGGAACTATTGTTTGATAAGAATGCTTTACTTTTAAAAGCTTTTATTCCGCAATTATCTAATCTGACCATTTGAGAACTCACGGGGTCGGTGTAAAAACATGTGTATCTACCACACTCCATCAGCAGAGTAGGTGCTATTCTCACTTTTGGTAACGAACTTATCTCTGAACCTTTACCGAGTAACCGAAATACATCAACACCCGGCCAGCAAGGATGGCTGTCATACAAACCCTCGAAGGATATTTTCTGAAGCATATCATCATACAAGATACCCTGCCTATATTGGGTGTATTTGTGTAGTTTCGTCGTGTGGCTTTCAGGTTTCACATCAGGTTTTCGTCCTCGTTCAATAAATGAAAAAAACTCTTCTCTTTCAGCACTACCGAATTGTGGGCTGACTGGCATCTGTTGACAGAAACACCTGTTTTACAAGTATTGATAGACTGATGTGTGATGCAACAATAGCCGGATGAATTTAAAAAAAAAAAAAAGAAAGAAAAGAAAAAAAAAACACGAGACACGATAACCACATTCAGCAGCACTGTTGACAAGCTCACCACTCGGAGTAAAATTTTGTGGGGGGAACAAAAAAAAAAAAAAAAAATCGTAAACCCTGCAAATAAAAACCACCTTTTTTCAATGATTGAAACGCAACAAGAAGAAGGTCTCCAGCTGATACCTAATCAGTGATCACAGCGATCTCAATTCACAGAGGCACAAACAATACAAAAAATGGTAGGTTACACACACGTTCAATTTGGCATAAAATTGCTTGTTTGTTTGTTTGTTTTTCCTTTTCCGACATGGATTCAGTTTGGGAGGCGGGGGAAAAAGTTATTTTAGAAAAAAAAGGGCTTACTTAGATGTGTGCTTTTTCTGAATGACAAAAAAAAAAAGCAGAATCATTTCACCACCGATACGGAAGATAAATCGCAAATAACTAAAGTTATAACGAGAAAAAAAAAGAGGGGGAAAAAAAAAATACACTACTCATTTAATTCGTTCTTTACCAATATATTCATTACGTGTACAACTTTGTGTTATACAGCATAATGATAGCAAGGAATATAATAAATGAAAGTGAGTTTAAAATAAATGATACAAAAAAAAAAAAAAAATAAAAAAAAAATATCTTAGAGTTTAGCTATATGGGGAACGTGTTCAGAGTATTTCACGGCGAATATGCTACACCACCAAACATGCTTCCTCTAGTTTTTTTTTTTTTTTTTTTCTTTCCCACAAGTGATGTTTTACTATGGATTGATATCCAACGTTTACAAAACCTTAAGTGTGAGAAAGTATTTGGAATGAGTGAGAGAGAGAGAAGGGAATTTTTAAATTCAAGCCCATTGAAATCTATTATTTCTTTTTTGGACAGTCCTCATGAAGACCCATGTACTCAAGATGATCAGACGCGCTGTATTCAATAACCGGAACCGATCTTGAGCACTTGTGATCCTCACCGCTACCATCACACATCATATACGTGCTATTCTTCATTCTCCAGACCTCACGATCAGTGTGATGAAATCCCATCTCTGATGGAGCCATATGTGGAACGATATCCTTCTTGTTAACCATTCTGAATACAGTCTGTTTGTATGATGCAGTAACACCGTCAAACCAGGCAGCATATTCCTTTGTACCAACACGCGGTTGTCCGAATGTCCACATTTCTGGTTTGTGTCCCTGAAGACGAAGGTCAGTCGTACATAAAACAGCTTCAGCAGCACCAAGTGAATGACCAGTAACATGAAGTACACAGTGAGGACATGCAGTTGTAGCTTCCTTAACCCACTTGTTAACAGCAGTTCTTAAAGACATGTAAGAATCAAGAAATCCCCGATGAACTTCAAGTCCTTTAGGAACACCTGGCCAGGTCAGCTTTACTTTATCGAAAGTGAAGTCAGCGATCCAATTTTCGATGTTGTGAGAACCTCTAAAGCTGACAATGATTTCAGATGCGTTGTTTTGAATAACAAAAACCTGACCGTCCCACGTGGCATTCTGAAGCACTCCGTAGACCTTTGCTACTCCCATCTTCTCACACCATTTACAGTCCCATGACTTCAGATCATCTTCATGACAGTAGGCTCCATAAGCTGCGTACAACTGGTACTGCGCCTTAGCCTGTAACTCCGCAGGGAGAACTTCGTGTGGAAGTACCGCAGTCACCGCCGTGACTGTGGCCAGGAAAAATAATGCCAAAACAGTTTTCATATTTTAGAAAGGTGTGACTGAGGCAAAAAAAAAAAATAATAATAATAATTAAAAAAAAACCCGACAACAGAGACAGTAAGAGGCCAATCAAGAAAAAGGAGGTTGGAAGGGAGCAATACAAAAACAAGAATCAATTACAAAAATTATTTTTTTATTCTTTTATTTTTTGTCGCGCGTATTCGTGAACGAAGTTTAAAATAAAATTACTAACCCTATTCCGTGATCAGATCAAAAAAATAAAATCTCTTCGGACCATCCGTGCGCTTCAAGAACACCTGAAAAGGTTATTGGAAAAAAAGGGGGAAAAAACGGATGGCTGTAGAAAAGACTTAATATTTTTCGATATTTCACTAAATTTGTCACACAAGTGTAAATGTGATCATAAAAAGAAGAAAGGGAAAAAAAAAAAAAAGGGGGGGGATGACAGAAAGCTTTTCATTCCCTAGCCAAAAAGAACAAGACAAGACCCAACCGTGTAAATCTGTAAAAATAACATGGACATGGGCATGGGGAAATAGAGGTTTTCGAAACAAAGACAAGGATATGACTTTCGTAGAGACCGCATAGCGAAGTTCCTTTCCAACACTGAGAGAAAATCATCATCAACATACCAATACACCGACAGATGTAAGGGAAGGAAAGAACAAAACAAAAGGTCAAATCGCATAAAGTAGAGCAGAGCACTACTATTCAGTAAACGCTGTATGTAAATAAAAAGGAATATATATAAAAAAAAAACGGTCAAAAGTTGTCTTTGTTCGCGAAACGCATTAGCGAATTGGAAGCTTTCGAGGTTCATTATTCTTTTTCCCTTCATCATCACCTGACATTTACTGTCAAGAATACAAAGGAGAGGAACAACAACAAAATATAACTAGTAGGGTTGTTGCACCGCATAACTGAAAACAGAAAAAAAAAAAAAAAAAAAAAAAAAAAAAACGGATATCCTATTCATCAGCTGTAGTTCCAAATAAGTCCTGTCCTGTAACATTATTGACAGGACATAGCGGAGGAGGATCTGGGGGAGGATCCAACGGCAGTTGTGATGAAAGTCTTCTGATGATTTCTTTGTGAGATCCTCTCCTTGGAGAAAGAGATCTCGAACTCCCCGTTTGTCGTGATTTCGGGGAACTCGAACCATAGCTTTGCATTTCAACGATGTCAAGGTCACACCGACTTTTCGAATGTTGATTGTCAGTTTTATAAGGCAATCCTAAAAGACAACTACTACGACGACGAATTTCACATTTCACATGGCGATCATCCTGAACAGCCCAACTATGAGTGTCTTGAAAGAATCTATCCATCGATAGGAAAGGAAAGACACCAATCAAAGAATAGCTCAACGACCCTTCAGATAAAAGTTCATAAACTAAAAACACACTCACAGCTAATATTGGATAAACAGAAACTAAAAGAATACCAGTAAGCAGGTCACTATTTGCTAATGAAGTTGTTGAGAACATAGTACCACAGCAACAGGTAACTAATAAAGACGACAGTGATGCTGTTTCTAAGGTGTTCAGGATTGGTGTTGACATTGGCATGTATGATTTGTGTACAACAATGAATGTTATGATGAGTAGAAATAATAAAGGTACACTCATTCCGCTATCAGCCGGGACGATTGAAATTGCAAAACCGACACTGACCCTCCTCATCATCGCAACTGCAAAATACCAATAACAATTTGGATTGTAAGGAAGAAATAGAAATCCGCATAGTTTTCGGGCTCCTGCCGATTCCCTAACCCGAACTTCTCTAATGCGATAAACGATATAAAGATATAATAGTGGTAATCCAACAACAACTGTTGGTATCAAACAGATTGACGTTATAAACATTGTTTTATATCGACCCTGTCCAGTAGTACACTCAACTGAAGGAGAATAAATCATGTAGTCTTGTCTATCAACAGGATCAGTCTCACACTGAAATACCTTCATACTTATAACAGTAACAGGCAGGTATAATAATGATAAAACTGTTAGAGCTGTTTTAGATGTGAGTACAGCATATTTCGGATATCCTTCAGTTGCAGGATCGATAACTAAGAAATCTTCTTCTTCTTCAACTGTTGCGATGTGACGCTTTAAGGCAGAGTGAACAGCCAGACAAAATATCGCAGCAACGACAACCCAAAAGCAACTCATCAGAATTATTGACAGATTTCCTCCTTCAAAATTAAACCACGAGAGGTTAGCGGCACATGAAAATATCGCAGGTGAGAGCATAAATGTGCTGAAAGGTCCTCCGAGAACCCTTTTAACAGTACGCGGCCATAAGAACTGACTGTCACCGAGAAGAATAGCTTGAACCTGACCATATAAAACTAACACTCTGAACATGTCAAAGAGCTGACTGTGTTTTTTCCACATTCGCATTGCAGCTAATGCTCCAGCCAGAATAAGTACAGTCGAAAACATTATTATAATGATGACGACATTTATCGGACACTCAACGCATTGTCTTCCTCTGTTGTAATAATTTTCAGCACAAGAAGAACACAGCCTTCCCTGATATCCAGTTTTACAAGTAAAATTAATAGCATTGTCTTCATTGCAAGGAGTACTCTCTACAGCATCAGCATAGCAGGGTAATAGCATTATTGGTTTTGCAGGTGGTGGGGGGGAAGGCCAATAGCCTTTAGTCACAATCATACTACCTCCGCCTGGACAGATACCATTCTGAAGACAACTGACGCAGAAGGGTGCTGAACCGAAGAATCCTTTACCACAATCACATAAATTGTATGAATAGTACGAAGGATCTATTCTAACTACTATATTCTGTTTGACTCCATTTAAAATTGGACATCTCACGGAGTCAGATTCACCTGACAACGCACTGGCTGTTGTGGTTGCCACGAATAACGGTAATCTTCCATCTACAGATTTTAAATCTTTATTATTATCCATGAGCGCCATTCTTAAATTACCTAACCCTTCAGGGATTGGACCTTGAAGATTATTAGTAGACAAGTCAAGAAGCGCAAGTCGTAGTAGTCCCCAACCGATGCTTGTTGGGATTCGTCCGGTTATTTTGTTTTCACTTAGAACGAGTGAGGACAATAAAGTAAATCGACTTCCAGTGCTGACGGAATAGAACAAATGAACTGACATGTCTCCCAAGAGACCACAGTCATGACAACTAATTGAAAGCAGTTCAGGAACTGTTGTGAAAGGGCTTAAAAAATCATTCACAGGGCAGTTAAAAGGATTTCCAGAAGAATGATATTCTTTTAAGTTAACCAACCCTGAAAGTGACTGCGGAGGCGCACCCGTTAGCTTATTATTTCTCATCCAAATGAAAACTAATTTTTTTGCTTCTCCGAGACTCCACGGAATTTTTCCAGACAATTTATTGTCGTCGATATTAAACTGCGTGAGCTCTGACATGTTACCTATACAACTCGGTATCTGTCCAGTTAAAGAGTTATTTTGAATATAAATATGTTCCATTTTCTTATAAGAACACCATTCTGAGGGAATCGTTCCCTCAAACAAATTATTATGCGCATTTAGAATAACGAAATCAGGTTGAACAGTCTTGGGAAGCTCTCCAGTAAGACTATTTTTATCTATTGATAACTTTCGTAGCTTTGGAAGCATGTACAAAGAGTCTGGTACAGTTCCTGTCAATAGATTCGTTGACAAGTAAACTTCAGTAATCTGACTACGTTGAAAGTTAAATGCCGGTATCGTTCCAGACAACTGATTGCTGTACAGAGAGAGTAGTGACAAACTCGGCATTGTTGTGACGGCTGTTGGGATTTCTCCTTCTATGCTAGACTCCATTAGGGCTACGAATCCAAGCTTTGTAAGTTTAAATATCCCAACAGGTAGAGTCCCACCTAACCTTGGACAATCTTGTAATACGATTGCTTCAAGTGAAGTTAAGTTACCGAGCGAGTCAGGAATAGTTCCCGTCAGATCTGAGATCGCAATAATTAAATATCTGAGATTTCGAGCGTTTCCTAATTCCATTGGCAGCTGTCCAGTCAAAGAATTCCCACCTAAGATCACTCCCAAGAGATTTGATGCATTCCCTAACGAAGCTGGTACTGTTCCTGTCAGACCATTTTCCGCAACACAAAATGATTGTAATTGAGGCATGTCCCCAACACAGTTTGGAATGGTACCGCTTAAAAAACACTTCGTCAACACGATATCTCTTAACTTTGAACTACACATGCTCTCAGGTAGGGTGCCTCGTATTTGTGATCCATGACTATTTATGACTTCTAGTTCTGGATAAGTATTAAGAAATTCTTCAAATGTTTGATAAGGAAAACTATTAACAGAAGAAGGAGCATAACCCATCCTTGCAACTCCCGAGTGAGGTGGTAGCAACATAGGCAGAGCTAACGATCCAATCGCTAGCGTTTTTAAAGTCAATTTCGCAGCTGTCAAAATTGGGAAATCCCCCACAAAAGAACACTCCGATATTATAATTCTTTCAAATGGACATGCTGACAACGACTCAGGTAGCTTTCCTGATAGGAACTCATTACCGCTGGTGTCTAACTTTCTAAGATGTATTAAAGGAAGGAATACATCAGCTAGGAATCCTTTCATGTTATTATAATCGAGTTGAATTGATATGATGTTTCCTGAGAGATCACAACTAATCCCATCCCAGGAATTGAGACACGGATCTCCATTCATCCAGTTTGAATTCCGATACCACTCCTGACCACCAGCTGCGTTAAAAATTGATTTCAAACTGATTGACTGCTCCAATGACGTTGCTGACTGCGGTGCAGGGTTACATAAGTTACAAGAACTTGGACATAGTGAGCTGAGAGGCGTTCCAGTTGGGAGACCCGTTAGAGCGCTTAGGTCGAAATGACATCCCATATTAGTCAGTTCTTCACAACCACCGAGTGATATTAATAATGGTGAATCCATACAATAACAACTGTTACAGGTATCTGGACATAACAATGAAATAGTCACACCAGGAGGTGATGACGGGTCAAGGTTGCTTAACGGAAAATTACATCCAAACGCGATTGCCGCATTTCCACATCCACCAACTACGGCCATCATTCCAAAAGGGTCGTCGATGCAACTCGGTGCTGAAAGTGGTATTATGGACCTCTCGTGAGATTTTAAGTATGATTTCGTTACTTCGATCAAATCCATTGCCATCCCAGAACCGGGTAATAACAAAACGAACAGCTGCTTCAGCAGCAGCTGTCTCGTCATTTTTTGAAGACTTCTGTTTAAGGAAGCAGCTGAGTAGTGTTTTAAAAAAAAAAAGAAAACAAAATCGAAAAATATTTTTTTTTCTTCTAAAGAACGAACAAGGCGCGAGCCTCACAAATTTTTTTTTTTTCTTCTTCTTTTCATACTGTATGTTATCAAATTGTTATTTTTTTTTTTATTTTTTTTTTTTTCCCCCAACCTTCTATTTGTTTTTTTTTCATGTTTGTTTAAGGTTCACACGTAAGGCTTATAGATTTTTTTTTTTCGTATTTTTTTTTTTTTCCTCTTCTTTCATCATCATTAATCTTGTGGTTAATTTTCTTTTGCCTTTTTTTTTTTTTTTTTCCATTCCGTATTCTCCTCTTAAAACATTCCATCAATTTAAAAAAAAAAAAAAAAAAAAAAACCCGAACGTTGCTTTTTGACAGACAACAAAACATGTCTAACAATTCACCTACTAACAGCTGGGTTTAAACAATTTAGTTTATTACCTCACTGATGGAGAGAGACCCTCTCCGAGGCGTCGTATTGTAATTAAAGGATTCGGGTGGAGTCACTCTTCGCAGATAATAGCTTGTTTTTGCCTCAAGTATTTCTTGCTTTCTTGCACGTTTGGTTAGTTTCGGTGGCTGCTCCAATATTGTGGGCCATCCACCCCTCTTCAGGAGCGGATGGACAGGAAACAAAAACAAAACACAAAAAAAAAAAAAAGGACATCGGGTACTAGACATTTAGAGTACTCCGTCCGTCACTTAAAGTTACTAATCGAGATCGTCACTAAGGGATGGATGTCATCAATAAGACGATCGTCGGGTCTAAAACAGACCAGTTGTGCGTGGGTGTCTTCAAACCTGTAGCTGTTTGCAAACATTTCTAAGAATCAACTAACTTTGGAGTAACTTCACTGTCAACTGCTTGCTTTGCTTTCGGTTTCGCGATTGCTGACGGAAGTTCCTCCTCCAGATGATTGTATTCAAATTTGTAGTTTTCTTTCTTTTTATTTTTCCATTCGTCCTGAAAGTCAAAGAAGACGTAAGTACCCATTTCGTAATCGTCTTTTGTTTCTTTTGGAGTGTTACTTCTAATAAACCAACACTTCTCTCTCTTGTGATACCTGTTGTGTGTGTTGTGAATAACCATCCTGTCGTTATTCCTAACAGTATTAAAAACAAAATTAATATCAAAATATTTGACTGAAAAGAATATATTTGTAGTTGCTAATTAAAGACAAATTACGTTTAGAAAAAAGAGAAAATATAAAAGGGAAAAATTATGTTGTCAGGTTGAGCGACCCACCAAAACAAAAAAAAAGGAAAAAATAAAATTAAAATAATTACAAACCTCCACGAGGCACCCTTCAGCTGTCGTGCTGCAAGGTACTGCTGGTATGTTTCTTGCTGGTAGTAGAATATAAAAAATAGCGTGTCTTGCTCTAATTTCTCGAACAGTTCAGGAGATGAAAGTCCAGGCAATACCTTCTGTGGGTAATAAGGAGGTGTGTTCTTACCATTACTCTTTAAAGGTGTGACGTAGTTCGGCTTAACAGAGTCTGATGGCTGTGTTAAATTATAATAACTGGAAGATAAAAGCATTTCGTGAATTTCTTTTTTAGCGGATTCCTTCTCCAGTTCAATTCGAAGACGTTCGCCTTCAGCGTCAGCTTCGGTTTGCTGAGCGTCTCTCATAGCCTTCAATCTTTTGACTTCTTCCTCTACAGCTTTCTTAGCAGTTGTTTCTTCGACAGTGTTTACGTTGATGTTAGTACTGCTAACGATGTTATCAAAACAAGCTCCTTTCTTAACGTCTTCCACATCGAGATCGAAGTCATCTTCCATATCGTCTTCATCTTCATTGACTCCACCCTCAGCCTCGATTTCTTCATCTGTTTTCATGTTGTGACAACTATAGTTCCTGTTGGTTAGTATTAATAGTTATCAGTCAAAAGAAGGGGAGAGGGCGGGAAAATTCAATCGAATGCAAAAGCACGGTAACTGTTGAATATTGCAATCTACGATATTGACATCAGCTGTGAAGGGAATTAGGGATTTGATTTTTAACTTCTTTTTTAAAAAAATAAAAAAATAAAAAACAATAACAAATATTGCATCTAATTATAATAGTCAGAGAAGGGTTGTAACTTCACTGCAGATACAACACAGTAAGACGGGGTTGGCATTTTTTTTTTTTTTTTTTTTTTTTTTTCCCCATTTATTTTGTTGAACCAATTTAGGTTAACATTAAGAATAAAATCAAATAATGTTATAAATACATGTAAATAGAACAGAAGGGATGTATTTTTTTATTTTTTTATTTAAATTTTATTTTTTAAAAAAAAATAAGGAAAAACAGAACAGATCATGACGCAGAATTAAAATAAATTATAAAAACTAAAAGTAAGCCTTACCACAACGTATGATTTTTTTTTTAAAATGCTTATTTTTTTTTTATTTTTTTTTCCTATTAGTATCAAGTTACTCCCCTTCTTTTCTTATTACCAACACAGCAAATCTCAAAAAAAAAAACGGAAAGTTTATTTTAACCTTGAAGACGACCAACGTGCCCACAGACCAACAGCATTTAACACAAACCAAGTGGTGGGAAGTCTCAATACATCTTTTACGATTTGAAAGAGTTGTCGATGAAGCGACAGCGGAGGATCAGCAGCGAAAACAGCACCAGTCTGTCCATTTATGATGAAGTGTTGACTGGTTTTCCCACCTGGGACTACATACTCTCCTTTATAGAAGGGAATGTGAGACACAACTTGAAAGTCACATTCCGAAGGGACTGAATTCATTTCTATTTGCCATTCTTCAAAGAAAGGAAACTTCTGTTGAAGAAAAAGTGTTGAGCAGCATATTAGGAGATCAATTGGCCAATTCTTATCAGTCATGGCAACAGCTCTCTGGTGACAATTCTTTTTTGATTGTTGAGTTGGTTTGAATTCAAGTTGAGGAACATCCCAACAATTACCATTAGTTGTGAGACACCTCTCGAGTAGTCCTATTTCTGTCATCGATTCAGTTCGTACGAACCAAGCGAGGAGGGATTGCTGTACAACAGGATCACCAACAGCAGTTTGTACTTCTGAAGAATCAGTCGATCCATCTGAAGATGTGTCAGACCACGTTCCTAAAGATTGATCTTCATTGTGTTGTATTTCATCAATCCAAGCTTGAAGTGATAATATATCAACCTTGTCTGGAACACTACCAGAACCTCCAACTTGTAACTTCCTCAAAACCAACACCACTTGAGATAACAATTCAAACTTCTTAGAACTGGATCTACATGACTGCGCTAATTTTAATAACTTCTTAAGATGCTCAACAATCTTTAAGTGAACTTCTAACTTGTCAGCTTCAGCTCCAACAGCTCGTTGTTTCTGTACTAATAATGGTCCTAAAGAACCCTCCTGAGCACCTAATTCGACGATACATTCCTCAAGTCGTTTTCGTTGTAAGATGACTAGTTTGGTGTACTTCAAGAGCCCGTCAACCACACCTTTCGTAAGACGATCTCCAATCTTCTGTTGTAATTCGGTAACAGCGTCTTCAGCAGAGGCTGGGTCAACACTTGCAGCATTTACTACCGAAGCCAATGTCTCAGTTGCTGCAAAAAGCGAATCAGATTGTGAGTCCAGTTCAATTCCCGATTCATCTGCAATCTCCATATGATTTTCCCCATCTGTGGTTGCATATAGTGAGAGTGGATTTTGAAGTCTGGTATCACCAAGTTCGATTCCGGGTATTGCTGCGTGTTGATCTCCATATCCCTCTTCAACTTGAAGGTCAGCCGTACCGACAGCCACGTCGTGGTGTGTTGGATTCGTGTTTTGAGTAGCAGTCTCACTGGTTTCTGGTAAGTCTTTGTATTCCTCAAGTGCTCTATTCCACAGTAGTTGAACAGACTGTAAATCTTGTACAGTAGTCCACTTTTGAATACTGTGCATAGCGTCTCGTTGATCAGGTGTTAAGTTTTGAAGCATCTCTGTGACACAGTCAGGAGCAATGTGAACAATCAACTGAGTCCTTGTAATCTGAACACTCTCTCTCAGCTGTAATACTTGTTCTCTGTGTAGTAATTCTAACGTCTGAAGAAGTACTCTTTGAATCTGTTCTTGTACGTGTTGAGGAGGCTCCTGTGTTGGTTATTTTTAAATTAAATTATTAATAATCTGGTGACAGCAAGAGACGATTAGAAACATACCCGCATCACACTATTTTGTTGCTCTTCCCGAAGCTCATGAATCTTAGGCTGTAGGGACTGCAATAAGTTTGGTAGTGAAGAAGTGCTTGGTGCAGTTGGGAGGGGCACCATCTGTTGGTGTTGATGTTATGTGTAAAAAGAACATTTCACTTCATGGTTGATAAAAACAAAAAGAAAACACACCACAGGAAACGGTCTCGGTTGTGAAAATGTCAATTGCAGGATTCCAGACACTCCACAATTGTAATATTGCCTTTGAAAAATCCGAACTTGCTGAACATTTCTCAGAACACTTAACAGGTCAAACCTCTCATGTCTGATGTTTGCTTCTTTTTCTAAAGCTTCATTTTTTGGAGAATTTTTCCAATATTCTTCTGAAGCTTCTTCATAAATTAAATCAAAAGTATTTAATATTTCTAATTGCATGTGATGACAGAACGCCATCACTGCTAAACTTTCTTCATGTTGGACCGAACCCGTATAACTTTTACTGCTGCTGAAAACATTATTTGTTAAGGTTTCGCTGTTTAAATTGTGTTGAGAATATGCGACCTCAACAGCTTGAAAGTCTGCCCCCAGGGTCCTATCAATTCCAATTAGTGTTATCGTTTTGTTAAGATTGCTGAGGTGAATGTCATTTATGGTTTTGGATGCGAAAAGATCAAAGCCACCCGTGGCAGTCAACTCAAGTGTAATACAATTATCGCCGACTGACAGTGTAATAGATGTGTCTTGAGGAGATGCGTATACCACAGTTATGTCATACAAACCTGAATAAACAATTTTCGAAATCGAGAAAATTATTTTTGATTTCGATGAATTGTCACTATTACTGGCGGCGTATTTTTCTTGAGATCCGTTTCCTATTTTTATTAGTTCAGCACCTCCGATGAGGACTGCCGTCGTAGCAGGAATGACCTGCTTATGATCAACTGTTCCCTTCCATGTCTCGTATGCCATGTATTGTTGTTGAAGTAGTGTTGTTGTTGTTGATTGTAATTTGTTAAATACTTCTTCCTCTTCTTGTCCTTGTTTTCGTAATGCCTCTTCCATATCTGCTACGATATTAAGTAACAATCTAGACTCAGCTCTTGATGACTTGGTGTTACCTCCAGGCAGTGGCGAGAGTCCTTCCAATACAGAAATAATGTGAATTTTACGCTGAAGAGGAGCGCATAGTTGTTTATAAATTAATAGAAGCATCTCAGTAAGTGTGGCTATGTCATTTGATAAACCTCCATCCCAAGATGTTGGATTCGATATTGAGGATGAAAAGTCGTTTAAATGTTTTGAGAGTTCTGAATTACTGAGAAGCTCATCCAGAGCTTTTAGTAACGCAAGCTGTCTACCACGTGCTTCTTGTAAACGATATAAAATAGAAAGTTGTTTTGAATATAACGGTTTTAATCCTGAAGCCTCTACCTCTGCAACTATAGAAGGCGATCCTAATTGGTTATCACACAGTGTTAAAAGGGGTTTTGTTGTTGTTATCGTTGACGTTTGAATTTTCCATTTGGTATGGACACGTAAAGAATGACTGGGAGCATACAGTCTTGATACTGTTTTGATTGTAGCGTTGGATAGACCTCTTCTGTTTAAATGTTTTTTTAAATTATCGCTTGCTGCGTTCCATCCTATAAAGAAAGGATAATATCTCTCGTCAGACCTACAGAGGTAGTCATGTTCTGAGTTTTCTGCTTTGCAGCTTTCACAGACGGCTGCTTTGCAAGTCGGACATATCTCTGGTTTGTCAGTTTCTTCACCCTCCCCACCCTCACAACAGTAGTCGCAGGGAAGCATATTTTGTTTGTGTTTTTCCTCTCTTAAGCCGGAGCATAAATTGCTGACGGTGGTATTTCTTGGGAGTGTTCTGACGTCGGTCACTTCAGTTACACCACATCCAAATGGACATTTTACTGTGACATCAGTTTTTGCCCTGTCGCTGACCCCATGAGAACACCTCAAACATAACATATGCTGACAGGACAACACTCTTGGATCACACATTATAGTTCGACACACAACACATTGCAATTCCTCCTCCATCATGCTTCGGTGTTAGTTTCCTGTCATTGTAAAAGTGTCATAATAGCGTTATAATAATCAAACAAATAAACGCTGACGAATAAGGCAAGGAGACTCAGTAATCAACGTTTTTCCATTTTTTTTTTATTTTTTTGAGGCATATATTTTCTGATTAGAAAATGTGCTCAGCAACAAGAATAAAAATCAAAATAATTTTAAAAGAAAAAATGAAAAGTTCTTCGTTCAAAGAAATGAACGAAGTGTGTAAAAAATATTACCATCGAACACAATCACCTTTGAATATTCATTCCTGAAACCCTCTAAAGGGAGGAAGAATAAAAGGGCCTCGTAATTCTTCTTATTTATTTTTCCCGCCTAATTTGAAATATCCCCCTTTAAAGGATGGACAAATATAGTTAAAATTGTGATTGAGATTCACCTCTCTTGAATCTGCCGTTCAATTCTTCTTATTTTTTTTGTTTCATAAAGAAGATTTTCTATTGAAATGTCGCCTCTTCTGCGAGTGATTTCCTGAATTGGTGATATTCCTTCTCTATTACTGACACTAATGTCAGCCCCATGACATAATAAAACTTTAACAGTCTCGAGACTATTGCTACGACAAGCTAATTGAAGAGGGCCATCTCCCCAACGATAGGTGTTGGGATTCGTTCCAAAGCCGAGAAGCTTCTCAGCAGTACAAGAATCGCCCATTTTGGAAGCACAAATAAGTGACCATGGACAAGAATGAGGACACAATCTACAAAGAGTATCAATCGCTTCAGAGTTACGTGATGAGATTGCTTTGCTTAGTGAACACTCGCCTCTGAGATGACGTAAAGGTGAACAGATACCATTCTCAATTAACATTTCAATAGTCTTCCCAGTTCCTGTTGTACACGCTAAATCTAACGGTGAGATCTCAGGTCGTAATCCGTGTTTTAAAAGTTCAGAAATCGCTTCATGTGCAGTTTCGTTACTACTTGCACAACCCCTCCTAAAACAGTAATCCTGATCCGACTGCGACAGAGTCCTACCTGATGATAGCAACGACTTAACTGCGACATGGAATCCGATTGCACAACAATGTCCAATTGCTTTTCTAAATAAAGATTCTTCTAAGCGAATGAAGTGAATGATATTTTTTTCATCACCATTTTCTATACATCTCTCCAGCTCTTTACCAGAATGAACATAACCCGCCTTGTTAAGTATCGTTTTGGCGTGTAACTCAGACGAAGGTTCGATAAGAATTTCTTCATTTCCAGACATTTCCATTAACGATTGTTGGTGAGATAGGACGTCTCCTTCATGGATCAAATCGAAGTCAGTGATTCCAAATATTTCCACAACTTTTTCTTTTAAACAATTCAAAGAATCACTCGGCAGTATCGTTATCACCTCAGCATCGTCAGTGAGGATGTTTCTGACAGTCAATTCCATTCGTGAAAAGAAAAGAAGGGGAAAAAAAGGGATCGAAACTATCACCAAGGGGAGACAAAGAAGAAGAAAAAGAGGGAGGGGACAAATATAAAACTTCTGTACTGTATCAAATCTAAATAATAAACTTATGATGACACAGTGACTAAATTCTCTAAACTCTCTCTTTTAACCTCCCCACCGTAACTAATTCTTTTTCCATATGAACTGTTTTTTTGTGAAATATTATAATTTTGAAAAAAAGGAAGATTTCAGGGATCAGAAAATGCCTCTTAAGAGAGTTTTCAAAAACATCAACACAACTACAGAAGGTATTCACTATATTTGTGACTACTTTACCGTTGTAGAAGTGCTAACAGCATACCACACAGAATCAAGTAAAAAAAAAAAAAAAAAAAACATATAAAAAAATCTCATTCTATAACAAATGAGGTACTAAAAATTCACACCAATCGACGTCAAGTCAAGTGCTGCGAAACATAAATAAAAATAAAACGAACAAGTCAGTAACTTTATGAAGATGTCATGGGGTGCAGTCCATAATAAGACTTTTTGATTGAGTCAGTTTATTTTTTTTCTAAAAAGTGAAAATCTATTTTCTGATTACCTCATTAAATGACGTAGATGATGATGATGTGGATGTAGTGTACCCCGAGCTGTCCGAATCAGAATCTGAGGAAGACGACGAAGTAGATACCGTCGACTCTGATAGCGTTGGTGAGTACGACGCTTCCCACTTAGATTGACACCATTGAGTACCACGGCGAGTAGCCTTTCGTTTTGCTGCTGCCATAGTTCGACTTTTTCTACGCGCACGTCTTCGAATTCGACGTTCGTTATTATGCAATAGCAGTCGATCCATATCAAACGCATCCATTGAGTTTAATGCCATCGCTCTCTTTTTAAGTTCCGGGCTCATTAATTTCAACCACTTTGTACTAAGACAAGGTCGTTCATAACGACTACTCCGCCAGACTGTGTCGAAGTTGTTACGACCGCAATAATTCTGAGTGACTGCTATAGTGTCGGTTATATTTAATACGCAATGCCAATACCCCCCCGGGACGAATATTGTTTCTCCCTCTTCCTGAATAACTTCAGTGACAGATATCCCTTCGGCTCTCAGACGAGGTATCAAATTAACAAAAAAATGAATTGCCTCATCATCCTCACCAGGTTTGAGTACTGAACGACCTTTTGCTACTCGTCTTGGAACTGTCGGGTCGATAAAAGCCCATTTCTTTCTTCCAACTAAGAGGGTGTTCCATGCTGAAGTATCCAAGGGGTCAATGTGACACGATGTTCCTGATCTCTTCGGACCCATGAGAAACCATCTGTGAGGAGGTCTATTGTCACCTAATACAGAGAAATAGTCATCCGGAAACAGTGAAGGAGGTCGGTACCCCGATAACAAATCAGGTCGTGTATGTTTGTTACCAAAAACACTGTCAAATATATAAAGTGGTGAATCATCTGATTGGTGTTTTGAATATTTTTGATATTCTTCGAGAGAGAGTCGAAGAGCATGACCATCATCATCTTTGCCGACTTTAAAGGAATGTTTAGCAAACCTTTTATAAATAGAATTGAACGTGAATAACTCTGTGTTCCAATTTTCAGCCTCAGGAATGCCTCGTACGATGACTACGTTTTTACCTCTTTCCAATTCCATGAAATCTTCAGTTGATAAGTTGTTTATGTCAGCTCTGACAACTCCACCAACACAACGTTCACACGCTTCTTCAAACTCTGCCTTTCTCTCAGAAGCAAATCCACTGCAATCCCACTCGCACAGTTTCATGTCAGTGCGTTCCTTTCTCTTGACATGTCGAACAGACCGTTCCCAGTCGGCCATTTCAATGGAGGGCTGTTCGTGTTAAAAAATGTTATAATTTACTACGTCGACGTTACTCTCGCTCTCGTAAAACGAAAGAGCTTTTTAACATCATCAACAGGCGATATTGATGGCGGAAATTATCGCAGGGGGGTAATGGCACTCGACCTGTCCATTAATATATACTCGGAAAACAATAACAACAACAAAAAAAAAAATGAAAAACAGATTAACACCCTTATAGGATAGCAGGGTGTGATTGGGTACTTCTGAAATCTCTCAGAGGTATATCGAAGGCAGTTTGCTCAAGGGCGGTCAGAAAATCAAATGACATATCCTCCTTCTTCTACGAATAGTAATTTACTTTTATTTTAAAAAGAATGTTCAGCAATATAGCAGTCTGTGAAAGGAAGATGCGAGCTAGAAATGCAAAGCTAGGAAGATGTTTTTTTTTTTTTTTTTTTTTTTAAATTTATAAATTGACTCTCGTCGTTCACGAGTTAGAATTCCGGAGGTAGTTTGCTTGGTTCAATTTTGGCAACAAAAAAACCGTTCCTAGGAAAATTATAAGCTCTTGGCAAAAAAAAAGAAAAAAAAAAAAAAAAAAAAAACGTTTGTGAAGAACAGCCCTATTTATGTAGTTCACCAGTAGGAAAAAAAATAGGACGATGTTCAATTTTATTTTATTTTGGTTTGTTTTTTTTATACATAAAGACCAACTCGGGAATAGATCCCCAGCTAAGATGCAACCAGACGTTTGTGAAATATCACCTCCCCACACGTTGTAGTAAATAAATTAGTAGTAATTTTAATTAATTCTTTTTTTTTTTAAATATATAAATTGACTTTCGTCGTTCACGAGCTAGAATCCCAGGGGTAGTTGTGCTTAAGTCAATTTTGACAACATTCCTAGGAAAATATTAAGCTCTTGGCAAAAAAAAAAAAAAAAAAAAAAAAAAAAAAAAACGTTTGTGAAGAACAGCCCTATTTATGTAGTTCACCAGTAGGAAAAGGAAATAGGACGATGTTCAATTTTATTTTATTTTGGTTTGTTTTTTTTATACATAAAGACCAACTCGGGAATAGATCCCCAGCTAAGATGCAACCAGCTGTTTGTGAAATATCACCTCCCCACGTTATCTGATCGTGGTAATAAATCAGAAGTGATTTCAGTTTTTTTTTTTTTTTTTTTTTTTTTCCCCCGCTTAAAAAGATTTCTTCCACTTCAGGACCTTAGAAAACAGAGTGAAACTTTGACAACTTTTATTAATACAAAAGAACGCGGGAATTTAAAAAAAAAATATGAAAAAGAAAAAGAAACAGAGGTTCCCACCCACCCATACAGATGGCTCACAGGGAAAAGAAGAAAAGACAAAACAACGAGAAACAAAAAGAGGGTAATATGATACCGCATTCTTAAGCGAAGGGGGGGAAGCTTATCGAACATTAGTTAAAAAAGTAGGATGATTTGGAGAGGTAGAGGCTTCCCAAGAAAATGGAATAAAAATAAACAAGGCCACGCCTAAGGTAGGGCAAGCATTAAAGCTTTACTACGTGCACGAAATAGACAAGAGAAGGTTTTACAATTGAGTGAAAGGAAAAAAAGAAACCCCTGACAACCTCATTTATGCGATCGTATTCATTATCACATTAGTGAGCATGTTATACGAGAGGATAACAACATAACAACGTGAAGGGTTTTCTTTGTTATTATATTCGCTTTTTGAGAGACAAGAGAAACAGAACATATTTGTAATCCACCAAGGCAATCACTGCTATTGAATGAGCGGACGGCTCTCGTCGATTTGGTCCTCATCGCTGCTAGAACCAGACTCGATGTCCTTTGCTGCCTGTTCTTCTTTTTCTTTCTCTTTTCTGAGAATTTCACTTCTCTCCCTCGCTTGTCTGATGTACTTTTCCCAATTTGAAAAATAAAGCAATACTGAACAAGCTGTCATTGAAGCACCATAGCCTGAGATTGCTGCCAGTAGTGGTCCCTTTGGACCAAGGTCATATTTGTATATAAACACAGCTGCTAACGGAACGTTTAATCCCCATGTACCAAGTGCGATAATAGCTGCTGAGACACTAGGACGTCCTTGAGCATCAAGAACGAATAAACCAACAGCTCCTAAGTTAAGAGGTAGTAGTGAGACTGCCATCAACCAACACATTCCTTTAATAGAGCTGATTACTTTATCATCGGTGGTGTAGATTTTACCAACGTAATCTCGAAAAGAATAAACAGACACTCCAGATAAAACACTAAATAACCCGACTGATATCATTCCGTATGCTATCGTTCGAAAGGTGTCTTTGAGTTCACCAGAACCTAGTAAATGAGCTACTCGAATGTTTACAGCTTTACAAAATCCAAAAGACGCTGATGATAGAATTTGCCACAGAATACCAACACAAGCCCATGCAGACACGTCAGCAGATCCCAAATGTGCAGTAAAAACCATTAATAATTGCCATTGTCCTTCCTCAAGAAGCATCCCTAATGCCATCGGAACTGATAGTTTTGCGTATTCTTTCATTCTTGCGAGAGTTAAGTTTTTATGAACAGGAGTATCAGGCCAATAGTCTTTGTGATATTGTTTCACGTAACAACAATAAGTTAAGTAAGCAGTTACTTGTAACGATTGACAAACTGCATTAGAAATAGGAGATCCAATATAACCTAAACCATCCCACGACGTCCCCGGAATACCAGACATAAACAGGATGTTGAATCCCAAGTTCGCAGCTGTAAAAAACAGATTTGCTATCATAGCAGGTTTTGCAATATGAATCGAAGCAAAATATTGTTCACAACAATAACGGATGCCTTGAAAATAGTAAGCCGGGATGGAATACTTTGCGAATCTAAGTGCCATGTGAGACACGTCATCTGCCATACCCATTGCTCTGAGAGCTTTTTCAGTGGAAAACCACCAAATAAAAAAAACTGGTACAATCGCGAAGGAAAAGCAAACGATTCCAGCCTGTAGCCAAACACCTGCTAGTTTTTTATTACCAGATCCGAGTGCTTGTGGACACAACGTATTAAGACAGTTCGCTGTGGACAAAGCGAAGATTTGAGTAAGGCTCATAAACGCTTGGGCTATGGATGCTGCAGCCATGGCATCGACTCCAACAATGTGCCCAATACAAGCAGTGTCAACGATCTGACTTATCACCAACGAACTATCACTCATTGCTTGCGGCCATGCGAGAGCCCAAAATAACTTCCATTGATCATCACCTTTCCACCAATCACGCCAGATTCCCATATTATAATTTTTTTTTTTTTTTGGTGAAAAGATGCTGTTTTTTTTTTTTGTGATCAAAAAAATAATAATAATAATAAGAAAAGCAGCCAACAATTTTTTTTTTTTTTTCTATAAGTCATAGTTACTGTTTTTTCGCATACATTAAATTTTCTGTAGTGACTTAGATGAAGTAAAACAAGGCAGTCTATTTGATTGAGGGAACGAGAAGCGCAAAAAAAAAAAAAAAAAAAAAAAAAAAAAAAACCAAATTAAATTAAAATCTATGAAACGCTGTGGAAATAACATCTAATTAAAAAAGAAAAAAAAATTTAAAAAATTAAAAATTTTAAAAAAAATGTTTTATTGTTGACACACACAAAAAAAAAAAAAAAAAAAATAATAATAATTCTCCGACGTCAGTTGGAGAAAAGACGAAAGAAATAATTCAAAAAAAAAAAAACTGTTTTACCTATCCTTTCCCATCATCTGGGGGGGGACTTGGATAAATAAATCAACGTTTAACACGCAACAAATTAGACATGAATCACTTTAACTGGATTCCGCAAATCGCATTGTAATTTTACCCATCCGTTCCCATCTAGAGTGGTTTAACTCAGTTATGGTTGGTTTGACGCAAAAGCAGGTATGGTTCACAAATCAACTGATGGATTTGCAAACCTCGGGCGGGGGATGAAACTTTGACAATGTAAAAACAGTAACAAACTTTAGGGTATTAAAAAACAAAATTAATATCAAAGTACTTGACTGAAAAATTCGTTCCCATCTAGAGGGGAATGATTGGTTTTTTATGTATAAATTTAACTGGTTATTATTACAAAAGAAAAATTTAAAAAAAAAATATATTTAAAAAAAAGAATTGAATTTATTAATTTCTATACATCATTCAGGGTGGGACACTTTTATTGCTTTTTTTTAATTTTCTTAACTACTCACTGCTACTGAAACAATAATTCATGATCATCAAAAAGGCAAAAAAAAAAAAAAATTGGTTTCGCTTTTTTTGCTTTAATTTAATTTAAGGCAATCTTTTTTTGTGAGGAAAAATCCAAATCAAAAAAAGAAAAAGGTTTTACATGAAATAAAATTATTCCTATTCTACAGTTTTTAAAAAAAAAAAAAATCTTTTTATAAGTGACTTGCCGAGAACAACAAAAAAAATCTGCGTATTTGTTTTATCTTTATGTACATAGCGGAGGGGTGAAACTTTGACAATTGTAAAAACAGTCAAAAAATATTTGACCGAAAAAAATATTTTGTAGTTGCTAATCAAAGAAAGCGGAGGGGTAATTTAGTACTATTTTTTTTTTTTTTTTTTTCTGAGGTCGGAGGTAACTTGATACTGTGATTAAAATATATCGCATCAAAAGTTAAACGTCGGAGGGGTTTTTATTGTTTTGGTTTGGTTTTTTTTTTTTTACTCTTTGATCGCATTACTGTTATACAGTTATTATACATTAGAATTCTTCCCACAGCAGGTATCCCTATCTAGAGTCGTCTTTGGTTTAGAAATGCTTCTTCAAGAAGTTTTGTATTGTCACAGACCTGTTTTGTGTTGTTGTTTTTGCTGTTGTTGTTGTTTTTACTCACATCACCGGTTAATAAAGAAGATATGTGATGGCATACTTTATTCAATCCTTCAGTACGTTGTTGGATGTCTGTAGACATTTCTTTTTTAAAAGTATCAATATTTTTTAAAACAGCATCATTCAAAGACGAAGTCACTACATTTACTTTTTGCTCAGTTTTGTCGTGGTATTTTGTTAGCTTCTCAATGTCGTGAGCCTGCTCTTCAAATAATTTATTGATCGTATTCAGTCCTAAGCTGCAGGATAGTTCTGCTTGCAATTTTTCAATTATTAATTTTTGTCGATGTAATTTTTCTCTTAAACTTTTATTCGTAGTTACAAGAGCAGTCTCAACCACTGAACCTTCTTCTTTGAGATTAAGTTCACCCTGAAGGTCATTACACTTATTTGTGAGTAGTTGTATCTTATCTTCTAATTTACTTTCATTTTCAGGAACGCGTTCTATCCGATGCTGTAGAGCGGTGACTCTCTCTCTTAACGAAGATCGTTCCGTTTCCAATGACGATACTTGCTGTACCATATTTGTTGTTATTTCTTTATCGTGGATAATTGTTTGACGTAGTTTCTTTAAATTGGATTTTTCCATCTTTAATTGGTTTTCTGAGACTTGTTTCGCTCTCTGATGTGTTTCTATTTGTACATTCATTCCATCAATTTCATTGCGAAAGTGTTGTTCTCTCGCTAGAGAATCAGTCTTGGCAGCCACCAACTCCGATTGCATGGTCGACAGTGAAATTCTAACTTGCTTTGATGCGTCGACTTCACTCTTTGCGGTTGATAGTTGCGATTGAAGATCTGAGATAGTTTTGGTGAGATCTCCTCTGGTTTCGGTTTCCATCTTTTTAGAGGCTTCCGATGCATCTTGTAATTGATTATTAGCATCCATTGAGACTCGTAGTTCTCGCTGTAGATGAACAACCTTCTGAGATAAATTCTGATTCTCCGATTCCACAACTTTCAATGTCGTTTCAGCTTTGTCCTTCGCAGCTTCCTGATCTCTAGTTATTTTACGGAGGACGTTGATGCGATGGGATTTTTCTTTTTCTGCTTCTCTGACTGAGAGATTGTGTTGGTGTTCAGATTCAAGTCGTTGTAGCTGTTCGAGTAGCAGATCTCTTTCTGATGTTGTTCTGTCTTGTTCGTCGAATAGCTTCCTAACTTCATCTTCTTTTGATTCTAACTCTGCGTGATATTCCTTCAATCTGAGACCTTCATTCTTTAGTTGGTGTGTTAGTTCTTTCATTTCCTGGTCGAAATTAAATTTCGAAACGTCGAGTTGCTGCTCCAAGCGACGAACTTGTTTTTCTAATCTCCTGGATTTTGATCTTTCTTCTTTGAGATTCTTTGAAATTCGTTCTATTTCTCCATCGCTTTGTCTGAATTTCCCATGAGAGCCAAGCTTCGCTTCTAAAGATGTTATGTAGTTTCTGAGTGCTTCAACTTCTGTTTCTGCTGCGATGCAGCGTTCTTCTAGAGACTCGTTGACGGATGACCAATGTTTTTCTTTTGTTCGTAGTCTGTTATGCAAAGTTGAAATTTTTTCACGTAATTCAGCCGTGAGTTTCCCAGACTCTTCTTCCTTGTTAACCGTCGCCTTATTAATAATATGACGAGCCTTTGATGAATATCTAAGTGTGCTGAGTGTTTCATTAAAGTTTGTACTACTTGGACTGATGGTTGCTATCATAAAGGTTTTGCTGTTACCACCAAGTGAGTCAGATAAAAGCCACGTGAGAGCTGATTCTCTGTAGGGGGGTAGCTTACCTCCATATTTCTTTTCTGACCTCTCAACTAGACAATCGATTACCCTTCCGAGAGTTGTTAGTGACAGGTTTATATTTCTTGCTTCTTCGAAACGATCTCCGTGGACGCCAGAGCTGGCAACACGTTCAGACCCTGCGAGATCGACTAAATTAACTTTTGACACTCGAGTACGAGTTTGTATGGTATCGATGACTTGTCCACTAATTGTTAATCTTGTTATTGTTAGTGTGAAGATCGCATGAGATCGACTGCTATTGTCATTCAGATTAGTTGTTGCAGTAGACCTTTCTGATCCACCTCTTCTCAATAAACTGAAAATGCCAGCGACGTCATTAACCTGATGAGTTGATAATCCTTCAACGAAAGGGCCGTTTAAAGGATGCTGACGTACTCTGAGTTGATTTTGAGATTTATCTAATAAATCGATAACTTTTTCGTTATAGATTTCATGATACGAGGCGTCAACTTTGAATGATAGCGTGGGTGTTTCCGATTGTTCTTTTTTAATTCTTGAAAACATCTCTTCACACAGTCTTGGAATAACTCCCCGGTTAGTTTTATTATAAATATCTCCCATCATTGTGTATGTCTTTCCCGAACCAGTTTGTCCATACGCAAACAGACACGTATTATATCCATCCCACATGCTTGCAAGAATCTCAGGACCAACACATTGATAAACGTATTCTTGATCAGCACTTGTGATTTCAGTTTTAGGAATGAGACTTTTTGATTTCATTTTATCAGATAGAGTGCTCCATAAACATTTATCATAACCAAATGAATCCTTGACTTTAAATTCATTATTTGGATCATACACGGTTGTATTACATTCAGTCATGCTAATCACAGGACCACTCGATGACTCCCTCTGATTAAACGGCCTCACGCGTACCATAACGCGGACCGCAGCATTTCCCGTCATATTTGGCAAAACAACGGGGCTACTTAAAATAAAATTGAAATTTAAAGAATAAATAGTACTCCAAAAGAACTATCTCTAAAACAGAAGAGCACATGTGAATATCTCGATTTTGTATGTTGTGAAAGTGTGAGATCTGATGAAAAAGAGAATTTGTGTACTTCTTGTGAGTTTGCAGAAACGAGTTTGCAACAACCGAAACACACAAAAAAAAAAAAAAATCACAAAGTGAGTATCATACAACCGGCGTTTACACGATTTCTCATAAGAGGGTGATTCGCGAGTTTTCTTTTTTTTTTTTTTTTTTTCAAAAAAAAAAAAAAAACAGAACAAAAATCCATTTCAATTCAGAGGAAACCAACTTGTTCACAGAACTGGTCTGATCGAAAGTATAAAAGTAATAAATAATCTTTCAACAACATTGTCTGTAGAAACAGTAATGAGACTCTTTAATACTTTTTGAAAACCTCCTCGAAGGACGAACAACAACTACTCACTGTACTTCAGAGGTCTGGAAAGTAAAGACCTCGTGTTACTAACTGCAGCTACAAAAGGCTTTCGACTGCCATCATTGAGTGTCGTGTTGACGGTTGTTTTCAATGAGCGTTCCTTCAGTCTAGGACGGTATTTATTGCTTTGATGAAGATGGTGGTGTCGAAGAGCAGATTCAGCTGTGGCACCGAAAGCTTCATGTAACTCAGGTTTTAACTCCTTAGCAGCGAGTATCCCTGGTATGGATGATGTTGAAGCAATGTAAAGAAGATGTTTAGAAACACAATGAAACTTTGATAAATATTGATCTTTTTCTTTTTGTTTCAATTCCTCTACTTGAGCTTCGTAGTGTGAGGTGCATGCAAGACGGACTTCCGCACTTCGTTTTTCAACTTCCCGAAGATATTTCTTTCTCGCATGATTATCACATAAGTACTTCCTATCCCTGTATCCTCTGTAAAGTCTTTGAATATTAGTAGCAAAGTAATCAAATAACAACATCCTCTCTCTCTTTAATTGTTCAATCTTCCTTTCTTCTGCTTTAACCCTACCACGATGACCTCTGAATACTCTCTGAGCAGTTAATGTACTTTTTTTCTTTCTCCAATATAATTTATGGTCTACGAATCCTTTCCACTTACATCCTATTACTAGGGCGGCGAACTCTTCTCGTTCGCGTTCTCGTTCTGCTTCAGAGACTGCAGTAAATAAGGCGCTCATCAAATCGCTTACACCCTTTTTCTTTACTTCGCTGTATTGCATCTTCTTTCCTTTTTTTTTTTTTTTTTTCTTGGAAAACTACACAACTGTAGGGGAAGAAAATTTGAATTTGAAAATTTAACAATTTCCCGACTGACTGTAACAAACAAGTCGAGCACCGTATTGCAGGTGGTCGCACCCTTTTTTTTTTTTTTTTTTTTTGAATTTTTTTTTTTTTTTGTACTTTAAAAAAAAAAGGATACTATTGTTGTAGAGATTTCGAGAGAGTTCAAAATCCATTATGTGAGCCTAGATGGCAATAATCGGAAAATGAAGGGGGGGAAAAAATATATAGAGAGGAAAAGACTACTATATTGTGAGGGAGGTGTAAGTATTGTTTTTTTTTACTCTTTTTTTTTTGACTATTTTTTACACTTTTACTTTTATACTTTTTTTTAGTCGTCATCATCTTCAAGGTCGAGACCCTTCTTCATTGCCCAGTCAACAAACTCTGCAAACAACACTTGCCCTCCTCCATTGGCATCGATTTCTTTGAACGTCGCTGATGGATCATCGACCTTCACTCCCCATTTCTGAATCATCGGAACGGCTTTCGTGAACTCTGATTCGTCAACTCTTCTGTCATCACCTGTATCGATTAATTCAAACATGTGCCACAGTTCGAACATTTGACGGAGGGATACCTGTTTGTGTTTCATTATGGGATTGTGGGATTCTTGATAGTCAGATTTTCTAAGCTGTTGTGGCAGTGAGAGAATAATTGGAACCTCACGATATCAGCAGGAAAGATAAAATAAAACAAAACAAACCATAAGCAATCTAAATTCAGATCTCGTCACGTAATCGTCCGAGTGCGGAGTGTGTGCAGGAGCTGTGTCCTTCACAGCATTAAATGCTCGCAACATGGCAGGTTTACAATCAAACAAATCATCAGATTTCAATACATCTCTCACACCCTTGTCTACTTCAGCAAGACTTAAATATCCATTCCCATTCATATCCATCCCGTTGAAGATTTGACGACGCTTTTGTTTGTCAGCTGCGGTCTTTGACGATGGCAGCTTACCACTGAGTTCAGCCCAGTCGATCTTACGATCACCACCGCGGAGGGTTGACATGTTGTGAAAGGTAAAGGTTAACCTGAAGAAGTAAATATAAATAATCACTAGCACATCATCATCGACAACAACAAAAGCTAACCTGAAGAATAACAAAACAAAATAACAACAAACGAAGCATCACTCCTCCTCTTGCTTAGGAAACAACATATTAATAAAACATTTCGTATCTGACTGAGGAATATCTGGATACTTAACATCAAACCCAAGAGAACGCAGACAATTTCGGATTTCTGTTTCTTTTGAAGCTGCTGCCTTAGGATCAATAAAGAAGTCCTGTGAGTGTAGTTCTGTTACAAGTTTGGGTGTTTTCATTGAACCGAATGAGTGAAGAGATCGCTTCTGTAATTCAGGTCGTGGAGGTGGAAGTATTCGACTTGGGAGTTTACGAGAAGCAACACCAGGTAGATGAAAAAGTATTTCCTTCACTGTTGGTATTGAGAATCCAAAAAATCGATGAGCAGAACACATCGCCAAAGGTTTTTGTTCCGCATCGTGGAGTTTTCTTACAAAACTGCGATACGTTGCAAGTGGTGAGAGGCCTCGTATTTTTAGTCCATCTGGACCCTCAACTACGAAGGTAATCTCACCATCGATCTCAGCAGTCCCAACAGTGTACCAAAATATACTTCCATTAACCCAGTTTATCTCCTGGCGTTCACCTTTATACCCCAACGGAAATATAAGTGTTTTTGTTATACAACCGGGCTTGTTTACTATGGTACCACTTTGTAGAAGTTTAAATCCCCTGTCGTCACTGAGTCTTATATTATAGAGCCCGTGTTCTGGAGGTAGGGATAGGCCACTCTTTAGGATATCAAGCGCGTCCTTTACGACGTCTCTTTCAGCCATGAGACTGTATTTGCTGGTAAAAGAAATAATAATAATGAGAATCTATATTTGGAAGTATTGAGCTGGGGGGAGTCACCAAGGGACTATTTACAAGTTATTGTTGTCTTCTTTTGTTTTGTCTTTTTTTTTTCGTGTAGATTAGGACTCGGAAAAATACATTTTCTTATTTTCTTGGATTGCGAGGTATAGAGTTTTTAACTTTTTTTTTTATACTTTTTTTCGGGGTAATTTTTTTTTTTTTTTTTGAAAAATAATAAAAACTTTTCGGTTTTCTTATTTTAGTCGTCATCATCTTCAAGGTCGAGACCCTTCTTCATTGCCCAGTCAACAAACTCTGCAAACAACACTTGCCCTCCTCCATTGGCATCGATTTCTTTGAATGTCGCTGACGGATCATCGACCTTCACTCCCCATTTCTGAATCATCGGAACGGCTTTCGTGAACTCTGATTCATCAACTCTTCTGTCATCACCTGTATCGATTAATTCAAACATGTGCCACAGTTCGAACATTTGACGGAGGGATACCTGTTTGTGTTTCATTATGGGATTGTGGGATTCTTGATAGTCAGATATTCCCCCTCCGACATTGGTACACTCAATAACATTAAAACAAAACAAAACAAACCATAAGCAATCTGAATTCAGATCTCGTCACGTAATCGTCCGAGTGCGGAGTGTGTGCAGGCGCTGTGTCCTTCACAGCATTAAATGCTCGCAACATGGCAGGCTTACAATCAAACAAGTCATCAGATTTCAATACATCTCTCACACCCTTGTCTACTTCAGCAAGACTTAAATATCCATTCCCATTCATATCCATCCCGTTGAAGATTTGACGACGCTTTTGTTTGTCAGCTGCGGTCTTTGACGATGGCAGCTTACCACTGAGTTCAGCCCAGTCGATCTTACGATCACCACCGCGGAGGGTTGACATTTCTAACAAGTGTTGTTTACCTGAGAAATAACTAACAGAACGCTAACAACAAGTCACAAATAATATTATTCCCTACAAAGGATCACATTTATGTTTTTCCCCCCTTCATGGTGTATGGGCTGTTTTATCAAATATATTAATTTACTAAAGAGGAAAATAATGAACCGCAGAGAAGCAGAGTGCACACAAACAAATAAGCAAAGCAAGCAGTAACAATAACAACAAAAGAAAATCCCTGAGTTGAACGTTACGCGAACAAGCAATGCAATCTTTTGTGTCTGCTCCATACTTTTTATTGTTGTGTGGTGTTACATTTTTTTTTTTTTGTTTTTTTTTAGTATTAATGAGTTCGCACCCACTTTTCATTGTTCATCTCGGGAAGTGTTGAAGACGACCACTAGATTTGTTTGAAAAGAGAAAATGAAAAATTTCTGTAGATCGCATTTTTTTTTTTTTTTTTTTTTTTATAATACTGCACTTCATCTTCATAAACGACTAAGGGAAAAAAAAAAAAAAAAAACAGAGGGGGAATGAAAGGGAGAATAGTGGGAGAAAAAAGAAAAAAACAATTTAGTTCACTGAAAC
Organism: Flectonema sp. DT1601; assembly: GCA_964019425.1. Lineage (NCBI taxonomy): Eukaryota > Euglenozoa > Diplonemea > Diplonemida > Diplonemidae > Flectonema > Flectonema sp. DT1601. The sequence goes on along the minus strand of OZ025804.1, from coordinate 247,991 downwards.
TTCATTTACCGACATATTAAGCCACGGCGAAAACGCTCCGGCGGTAATAAACACAGCAACTGAGAACACGATAAAAGGTCAATTTTTATTGTTGTTTTTTTTTTTTTTAAAGCTCGTTAGTGCAAAAAAAATAAAATGCAAATGAAGAGTGCGTTTTACTCTTTGAGCACCAAAATATAACAATCAAACATGGTTAAAATATCAGACCAAAGGGAAACACCCAGCCTTGTAGTCTTGGTGGTTAAAAAACTGTGTGGTTATTTTACACAGAGAGGGAAGGGTGTTAATTGCACTTTGCAGTACAGATATGTTTTGACGTTTTAGTCGTCATCATCTTCAAGGTCGAGACCCTTCTTCATTGCCCAGTCAACAAACTCTGCAAACAACACTTGCCCTCCTCCATTGGCATCGATTTCTTTGAATGTCGCTGACGGATCATCGACCTTCACTCCCCATTTCTGAATCATCGGAACGGCTTTCGTGAACTCTGATTCGTCAACTCTTCTGTCATCACCTGTATCGATTAATTCAAACATGTGCCACAGTTCGAACATTTGACGGAGGGATACCTGTTTGTGTTTCATTATGGGATTGTGGGATTCTTGATAGTCAGATATTCTCCCTCCGACATTGGTACACTCAATAACATTAAAATAAAACAAAACAAACCATAAGCAATCTGAATTCAGATCTCGTCACGTAATCGTCCGAGTGCGGAGTGTGTGAAGGCGCTGTGTCCTTCACAGCATTAAATGCTCGCAACATGGCAGGTTTACAATCAAACAAGTCATCAGATTTCAATACATCTCTCACACCCTTGTCTACTTCAGCAAGACTTAAATATCCATTCCCATTCATATCCATCCCGTTGAAGATTTGACGACGCTTTTGTTTGTCAGCTGCGCTCTTTGACGATGGCAGCTTACCACTGAGTTCAGCCCAGTCGATCTTACGATCACCACCGCGGAGGGTTGACATATTCTTTTTTGTGAGAAGAGTAAAACACCTAATTGAGTGTGAGTATTATTATTGAGTTGTGGACAGCGATAAGATCCTCAATAATATCAAACATGACTTCGAACTATTTAAGTGAAAAAATACCAATATTAATTAATCTCAACATTACTACAACAACAGTTATTACCGAGCAATAAACACTAACGCTTCGCGTGTCTACGCACACTGGACTGATTTGCTTTTTTTTTTTTTTTTTAGTTTTTTCTGTCGTCTTTCTTTTTTCATTTTTTTATTTTCAGTGTTAGGCAAGGATACCAATAAGTGTTTTTATTTTTTTATTTTTTTATTTTTGTTTTTTCATTTTGTTGAACTACGATTCTGTTCGTTTCTTTAAAAAAAAAAAAAAAAAAAAAGAATTCTCTCTGTTTCACTCTCCGACTACTGAGATTTCGGATAGCTCTGCGAAAATTAATATCAATAATCAAATCACCTGGAGATATGCTTTATACTACAAGTGCAGTTTTTTTTTTTTTTTTTTTCCATTTTTTATTTCCAACAAGTTATTGCCAGACTAGGAGAATGACGGCTACGTAAATATTCCCAGCTTGCCTCCCCCAACTGGATCTCATTAAGTGAGTTATGGTACTTGTGGGCAGGGAACTGCTAATCACTACATGGGAACTAAACATAACAGATAGGACGTACATATCATAAAAGATGTTAATAAACGATTTATCTCATTCCACGACCAAGACCTCCCATCATCTTAGCGAGGTTGGCTTTACCACCCTTACCTCCGAGTTGCTTTGCCATATTAGCAATTGAGCTCATGTCAGGCATGCCGCCGGCTCCCATGCCGCCCATGCCACCCATACCACCCATGCCGCCCATTCCTCCCATCCCACCGAGAGATTTCATCATATTAGCGAGTCCTGCTTGTCCTCCCATTTGTTTTAGCATCTGTGGGTTGACAGCCTTGGCGAGATTACCCATCGCGTTCTGACCTCCAGCACCTCCCTTTAGTAAGGCTGTTGGGTCTTTCATTAGTTGACCGAGGTTCATCTTTCCATTTCCTTTTTTCTTAATTAATTCTTCGAACTTTTGATATGTTTTTAACAAGTCCTGAACATCTTGAATTGGTTTCCCAGCTCCCTTACTTATTCTATTTATCCTCTCTGGGGTCATTATCTTTCTAACGTGACCGTGATCGAGTTCTTGATCACTCATAGAATCCATCAAACAGAGGAATGCTTTTAGTTTACTAGTTTGTTCTTGTTCAGCACCTTTTCCTAAAACACCTTTCATTCCTGGAAGCATGTCAAGAATTTGTCCCATAGGTCCGAGTGACATAATGTTTTGAAGATGTTCGTACATGTCTCTGAGAGTGAATTGTCCTTCAGCGAATCTATTGTAGAGGTCTGACTTGGCATCGATTCCAGCGTCTTTGATTCTTTCCATTAGCCCGCCTATATCACCCATCCCAAGCATTTGAGAAAGGAAACTTTTTGGTTCAAAATATTTCAAATCTTCAAACTGTTCTCCGACTCCGATGAACACAATCGGTGAACCTGTTGCTGCGACAGCTGAAAGAGCTCCTCCTCCTTTTGCATGTCCGTCAAGTTTTGTTATGATTACTGATCCGACTTTAACTTTTGACTTAAACGCCAACGCCTGGTCATGAGCAGCCTGTCCTATTGTCGAATCCATTACGAATATGATTTCATCAGGTTGAGCTGCTTCAGCTATTTGTTCCATCTCATCAAACAGTGATGCTTCTTGTTTGTGTCGACCTGTTGTTGTTTTTTGTTAGTTATTAGCAACGTTATGTATGACAAGGTATTAAAAAAAAAAAAAAAATAACAAAACCAAACCAGAGGTATCGACTATAATAATATCGCAACCGTCATCAACAAAACGACGAATTCCGTCCTTCGCGATGACGACGGGATCAGTTTCTGTGAGCGAACCATAAAATCTGACTTTTGTTTTTGCAGCATTCTGCTTCAACTGGTCGTAAGCTCCTGCACGAAATGTATCCGCGCATACAAGTCCTACTTTCCATCCCTTTCTCTGATAGTAGACAGCGTACTTTGTGCAAGTTGTTGTCTTTCCCGATCCCTGTAGTCCAACAGTCATGACGATATTCGTTTTTCCTCTCTCGGGTTGGTATGGTTTTTTACCGGGTGAGAGCATCTTAAGTAACTCAGAAAAAATCACATTTTGAACTGCTTTTTTTCTGTTTTTTTTTTTTTTTTGTTGTTGTTATTGTTGACGTACTAAAATTAAATTATTAAAAAAAAAAAAAAAAAAAAAAAAAAAATCATACTTTCCGCTTGCCTGAGACTCATCAAGGGATGCCTTCAACTTCACCTGATCCCTAAACTCCTTTACGATATTAACGTTAACGTCAGCCATTAACAAGGCATTACAGATTTCACTTATCAGTGTATTGATTGCCTCATCATCGATAGTCGACGACTTTGAGAGTTGTGAAAATGCTGCATTGATCTTACCTCCGAGTTCCGCCAACACCATCTTGTGTGTGACCCTTACTTAATAATGAATTAATATACGAATCAGGAAAAGCTCAACATGGTAACATACCAGCAACCGTGAGACTCTCACAGACATAATGAGATGCTTTCGTCGACTGAGAGATGCGAAAATCCATATCCTTTGTTAAGAAGAAATAATATAAAAAAGTGGTTTGCTTTGGTATCGAGATGTCAGAATTAAATAGAAAGAAGGAAACGTACAATACAATACAAAGGAAATAATCAAAAAGTGTAGTTAAGTACTAAAAGGGTTTTTCCGCATTCGAATTGAGAATCGAGAAGGAGGACATCTCAATTATTACAACGCGAAGAGTTATTAGAAATACTTGGCATGGCGAGCCCATTCTTCAGGTGCTGGAGGGCCTCTTATAATGTGAGTATCTTTATAGGCAGGCCATAATTCCATTAAAGTATGTTCGGGGTGGACGAGGTGTCTCGCATGAGGGATTGGCACTTCAACAATTCCTCCGTCATGTCCGTCAGGCCATCGACTGTGTTCGATGTAAAGTTTACGTCCTCCACGAGGGATGTTACCGTCTCCTGTTGTAACCCAGTCAGAGACGAGTTCATTTCTAATTGTTTTTATTTCATTAGAATTTGGAGGTCGAGGTCCATGAGAAATATCAAACTTCGTACTACAAGTTGGACAAGGACGTTTTGAATCCCTCACTGGACTGTTGTAGTCATTGTTGTATGTTACCCAGTCATTTATTTGATCTTTTTTTTCAATTTTTTCTCTTTCTCTACCCGAAAGATATCCAACACCACCTAAACTTCCATGCCTTGGGATGCTGTCGTAACGAATTGAGTCTTCTCTTGGTTGAGTACTTTGAGGGGAACCTGATCCCATCCAACCAGATAACACGGCTCCTTCATCATGGTGTCCCCAACCTGATGCCATCCCGTTACTCCTTCCAGACTTAAAACCTCTCGTTGGATTTTCATTTAAAGGAGATCGAGGAAGGGGCGATTGACTCATTTAATGAAAACCTGAAGAAAGTGAATACATAAAAACTAGAAGGTTAAAAACACTTTCAGATTCTATCCTTTTTTTTTTTTTTTCAATTTCAATATAATCACTCTAGCTATTTGTGTGTTTTTTTTGAATAACAAAAGCTGACTGCAGTTTCCTCTTCCTTCTCATAGATACTTCAGCAAATTAAAGAAAAAAAAAAAAGATTTTTTTTATAAAAAAAAACACGTTCAGATAATAACGATAATACAACGACGGCAATACCAACCTGGCACAAAAGAGGAAAAAAGAATATATAAATAAAACGGCTCTTAATCTGAATAGTTGGTACAAAAAAAAAAAAAAAAAAAACGAAACTGCAAAATGCTTTTATTCCATGGGAGAAAAATAAGAACAAGAAATACCAAAAGAAAGTAGATAAATTGGTGAACAAGAAAAACTGCTCATCAGGATTACATTAAAAAGGATATGATGTAAAAAAAACAGATTGCTAGATATGTCTTTAACACAACTCTACTTACGCATTTAGGCTCCTGTGGTGACGACATAACAGGTCTGGTCACGGGGATGCCAAACTATATTTTATTTATTTAAACTTGACAAGGTGCAGGACACCATGACGGTGTAAATCTTTTAACTTCTCTAATCCCACTTATTTCAGAGAGGTGTTCATATAGTCGTGTGATTGGCTCTTTTGCTTTGTTAATGAAATGAGTAGCGACTTTCTGACCCTCATGAATGGCACCATGAAGATTACCATAGTAGAGGGGTGACGTATATTCAGATATAAAACAAAGAGAACCCTTACTGATACATTCACCCGCAGCTAGGTTATCATCACCAGAAGCCAGTGGAGGCCAATAGCTGAAACCACAACCTATGAGTGGCGATGAAACAAAATTCGCGGTTTTTACATCAACAGGATTTGGAATATCATTTCCATATATCTGACGAAGTGAAGTCATTATACTATCGAGGCGATCAGCTGCTGGCTGTGCAGTCATCCAGTCAGCATGATCGACGTCAACTTCAAGTACCAAAACATTAGATCCAGGATGGAAAGCATTCATGTTTATAAATTCCATGTGAGCTCCTTCACCAAATATTGTTGAATTCAGACTCCCAAGTTTCCCAATAAACTGAACATCAGATTCCCAAAACTGAGAATCGAACTTGAGAGCAAATTTTATAGCACTACTACACCCGAGTCTATGAATTGAACGTCGTTTCCATTTTGGAAGAGGAGGGTTGAAACGAATACTGCTTTGTTGCATGACTCCGAGAGGGACGGCGACAATTACGTTCGAAGCCTTAAATTCAGATCCTGACCCGGCACATTCAACTCTAAGAGGAGAACCTTTTGTTGTGATACTATTTACTGTACAGTCAGTTATAATGTTAAGCTGTTTTGCTAACTTATCAGTTAATGATTGCATTCCATTAGCTAGAAGGTAATCATGACCAGGGAATGCTGTACTCGCATCGTATTCGATAGTTGACAAGTCTTTTAAGTAAGCTATTTGGTCTTGGACAATCTCCCAGAAGAAGTGCCATGTTAGTCCTGACTGCTCTTCTTCAGTCAAATCAATGTTTAGTTTTGAGACACCCTTCTCCATCACATATTGAAGGCTCTGATCTTTGTTTAGAGAATCTCTGTGTTGCATTGTGTACTCACGTAGCTTTCTGTATATCTTTTTAGTAGATTTCATACTCTTCAATGATATCTTCTTACCAAACTTATCATAGACGGCCATCTTACTGTAGTCAACTTTAATTAACGGTTCGTTGAATTGCTTTGCTAATTCAGTTAATGGATTGCCTTCAACACCATGGATGAAGGTCGCACCCACATCTATGGGGTAGTCTCCCCAATCTCTTATCGTCCAGACTCTTCCTCCAGCTCTGTGACTTGCTTCTAATATGGTTACTTTGTGACCAGCTTTCTGAAGCTCATATCCAGCAGTAAGACCAGCTATACCTCCTCCAATTATTAAAACTGGTTCCTTCTCTTCAGTAAAAGAGATTACGTAATTTGTCACTACCGCTGCGAGTAGGATTGCTATGGTAATGCGAAACATGACTTGAGGGGTACCTGGGAGGGGAAAAAAATAAAATAACATAAATAAGACACATCAAGTAACCCTGTTTCAGCTACGAGCATAACATTATAACTTGAATCAGTGCCGTGAGGAAATATCACAGAAAACGAGAACACCGAGTCCCATCTGTCTGTTTCCCTCCAGATAGTACAATACACAATTTTTGAAGATACTTTCCCTCAATAAGAAAAACTTGGGTTTCGTAAACCACACGATTAACAAAAGAGAGAAAAAAAAGTATCGGAGTTCGAAAACACGCAACTAGGGGAATGAGGGATTTTTAAACTTTTCAAGAAAAAAAAAAAAAAAAAAAAAAAAATACACGTTAACGAAAACATTCGCAGCTTACTGGGACCCTAAAGGAACAACAAGAGTAAATGAGTAATCCTGAGTATCACCTCCAGGAATGACACCAGTACTCAACGCAATAGGAACTTGTTGATCGTTAAAAACTAAATGAGGACGTTCTCTTCTAACGACATCATATTTAGTGTCGCCAACAAGATACGACCATCCGTAGGAATCTCCACCAGTGTAAGTCCAGCTGAAACCATCTTTTGAAAAAGCATGACCTCCACAAGGCATGCATCCGTACATATTATGAAATATCGCGTGGTAATACCCATCACTGTCTTTAAACAGAAATGGATCTTCAGTCGGACCTCCCAAATTAAACAAATCACCTGACCAACTTACGTTATATTTATATGTTGAAGGGTCCTTGTAATCCGATGCAGTCACTAAGTGGATTCTACTGTAAGAATGATTGTAAAACGACCTCCAAAGACCGATAAGAGAACCATCCTCATTGAGTAGAGGAGTCAAATTACTATCAGAGAATGTATCCTTCATAATAGCGATAGGTGTTGACCATGGACCACTGTGATTGGTGGCAGTACTGACATATGTGGGATCTTTGTCGGGATGGGCAGGATATAAATTACATGATTTTGGTGTAGTTCCATTAGTGCAGTCACACAAAGGGAATTTATCTGGATTTCTCATTGTGAAGAATATTCCTACCTCTCCATTGTTTTTGTTGATGACTTTAACATCAGGTTCGTGACTGAAGACTGGAAATAGTTCAGAGCTGCCATCATACTTGTAAGGGCCGAGAATATTGTCGCTGGTCGCATGGATGATTTTTGAGTTCGTAGCCCAGGAATCGAGTCCACACTTGTGAGTCATAAGACTACTGTACATGTGAAAAGTTTCATCACTTTTTAGAATAGCACCTCCCCAACTGCTGTGATTCACTCCTTCTGATGAAAATTGAAAACCATTTTGAGATTTAGTTGGTCGCTCATCAAGTCGTGTACATGCTAGTCCAGTCCATCCAGAGTTACACAAACATTGTTTTGTTTGTTTATTACATTTTCCATTAAGAGCACAATCTTCTTCACTGTCGCATCCGTAAAAAAGTCTTCCGCTGAATGCCTGGTTAACTCCATGTGGAAACCAATCCCACTTGTTAGTAGCAACTGCATAGCACATGTTTTCATAGGAAGTATTCGCAGTCTTTGCAGAAAACCAGGTGTAGGAGTAGTACTGTCGACTTCCTTCTTTCACAACATTGCTGCAATCTTTCTCAGAGTTAAATGATCCTAAATAATAAATATCTCCGGCACTAGTCGCTGGATTCGGTAACGATGGTTGAAAACGACCTCCGATATTACTACAGTCATTACATCCCTCAATGATTGGAAATGATGTCCCTATGGAGATCAGTGACGCAAAGAGTGCTAATTCACGCATTTAATTATTCCTTTTTGTGTTGCTAAAATAAAAGAAATACTACCTCAAAAGAAGAAAAAAAAAAACGATGCAAAAAAAACTAATAAGTTTAGTTGAGCTCGCTGTCAACTGCTCATATGTGTATCAGCCCTGCAAAAAGAAACATAATTTGGTGATTCAAAAAAATAAAATAAAATAAAAAACAGATTTCAACAAGTTCCATAATAGAATCGTGTAAGGTTTTTTTTGGAATCTCAAGTTCAAAAAAAAAAAAAAAATTTAAATACCAAACAGAATCATATTAGCAGCTGGTGTTTAAAAATCACACAGCGTAGACTCTTACAGCAGACGTGTATGTTCTGACTGCAGGAATACGTGTAATGTTGTCAAACAGTCACTGCTTCAATAAGGTACTTCACTTCACATAACGGTGCATTCACATGTTCTTTTTTTCTTAATTGGTGGTACGCAAGACCACCCTTCTTTTTCAAATGCTGGACTTTCATGTCCGATGGAACCATCTTCGTCGTCGCTATCATCGTTAAGAAGTTTTCCGTTTGGATCAGAACTTGCGTCATCGCGATCAGCAACATGAGATATAAAAATATAAAACACAATATCATAAGTTCTCATAAACAATGCTTGTAGTGGTATCGAATCGATCAACGAGAAGCAAATCAAATTTAGAGGTATTTTCGTAGCCCAAGTTACCAGTTGAACTTCAAGTAGGTTATATCGAAGTTTGTCCCAACCAGACATGAAAGAACCAGTCTTCCCCCATTCATTTATAAGAAGGATTCCTCCATGAGCGATTGGTGAGAATATTAATTGATTTATGCAAACTTTTCCAATAGCAACACTAAGACCATATCCTGGATACACTAACGATATAAACGAAAACCTAGCAAACGTTGTCGTTCCTCCCCAAAACATTCCAACAGCACCAAACCTCAAAGTCCGAATCCAGTCGATGCTTTGCACTTCTGCGTCTTGTTCTACTTTATTACCCCAACTTCTTTCAAATTTCTGAGCAAGTTGATCTGACACTAAATAAGTCGCACCGTTAATCGCCATTGTAATCATTAATCCATCAATCGTTGCGGTGAAGAAATAAAGATCTCCATTGTGATGTAAATGATGGTGTGGAAGATGCATCCTACCCCACACACAGAGGGGGGGGGGGTGTGTAACTGATGAAGTCAATTATAATTATATTAATAAAACACACAACGACAATAATCACACAAAGGCAGGCTTCAGTCTACTTGAGCATGTGTTAGAACATTGGATTAAATGAAGTCATGAAAGTCAAAAGAAAAGGGGAAAGAATCCCCTTCTTCTTAAGTATCTGGAATTTTTTTTTGTTTTTTTTGTTTTGTTTTTGTTTTTAAAGTTCGGTAGGAATCAAAAAAAACTGACTCTCTGCCACCTCACCGACTAATAAGTAGGTAGCTCTCTCCCTTCTATGTCACTCAACGAGTATTGCTTCATAACAAAAAAAAAAAAAAAAAATTCTGGTTCCTTTTTAATTTTTATTTTCCTCCTTATCATCCAACAAAAACAACAACAAAAAAAAAAAAAAAAAAAAAAAGAACTGAAAACAAATAACACAAAAAATGAGATTATCTAAACGAGGAGCGGGGAAGTGAAGGAAACGAATTTTTATTTTTTATTTACTTTTTTTTTTTTTGGTGAAGTGGATTCTATTTTTTGTTTTTTGTTTTTTTTGTGTGCCCAAGAGACCGGATCTCGTAATTTTACCAAGAAACTCGTTCGCATCTATATTTGTTATTCTTTTTTCTTTTTATTTTTTTTCAACCTCCAAGAACATGCCTTACACTCAACGAGTGATGTGAAACAGACAGCCAAATTTGTAATCAGTCAGGGGTAGACACGCATGAGTTCGCGCCCAACGTTCTCTATATAAGTAAAGGTTGAGGGATTCAGCTCACAGCACATCACTTCTCTTTTGATCACCTGCTTGGTTGTGAATCTATGCTGTGAATGGTGGCGTTGTATTTTCTCAACTATCGTTTCGTAGTTTTTCGTCTTTTTTTTTTTTTTTTTTTTTTTTTCTGTTTTTTTTTATGAAAAGAAAAAAAAAAAAAACGGAACGGGGGATGCCAAGAGAGAGAGAGAAAAACGGCACTTCTATTTATTTTTTTGTTTTCGTTTTCTACTTTTCTAGTCTTTACACAAGTACGGACTAGATGAGTGGGTTTGCTAAAGCCACAGCCGTACGTATTAATTTATTTCATATCACCCAGAGCGTGTTCGATTGGTAGAGCTACTTCGATTGCAGTACGGTCGATATTCGCTGTTATTTGTCATTGGTTCACGTTTATCTGTTTCCAGAGAAACGGTTTCTTATACAAATCCAATACAGCTGTAATACAGGAGGTGGACATTATCATGCTATCAGTGTGTCCGTATATCATAAAATAGTGCACTTCTTCTTTTTCTTCTTCTTTTGGTATTCTTGTTTGGGTTGTTCAGCTTGTTGATTGGAACCTCCTGTTGGTTGTTAATAAAGTATTTTAAAGAGAACTCTTTCCTCACATCAATAATAAATAATAACAATACCTTGCGGTGTTGAGTGATCAGCGCTCTGTGTTGGTGGTTGCGCGGCGTTTGCTTTTTGATAGGTCTTTCGTTGCTGTGCACGTTTGACCTGTCGGATGAGTTCATGGAAGGAAACCTCAACGTTGTCTTTTGTTTTCGCGGAAGTTTCAAAAAATTTGCATTTCCAACGAGCAGCCAACTCCTCACCTTCAGTTCTCAATACCTCTCTCTCCTCTTCACCCACTAAGTCTATCTTATTCCCGCATATCACAATAGGTGCGTGTTCGTTGTCCCCGAGTGCTTCGGGGCTGAGATCTTGTCTTTCCTTGACTAGTTCACCGTGAAACTTTTCTAACTCTACAAAACTACCTCTATCTAATACGGAGTAGACAAGCATAAAACCTCCTCCCTTAGCGTAATACATGGCTCTCATATTCCTGTACTCGTCTTGACCAGCAGTGTCTAGAATAGATAAATGACAAGCCTTGTCATCTACTTCAACTATCTTTCTGTAGGAGTCTTCAACAGTGGTATCGTACGTGGATACAAAGTTACCCTGAAGAAATTGCACAGTGATAGCACTCTTACCAGTCAGACCAGCACCCAATACCACGAGACTGATTTCCTGAACCATTTTACTTTTCTCCTCACCCTTATTATTTTTTTTTTTTTCAAGTAAAAAAAAAAAAAAAAAGGTGGGAGGAGGAAGAGGGGGAAAAACAAAGCCCCACCCCCTGTTTGGTAATATAAAAATCAATACTCCCTATCTCACACAAAACAGAGACGTTGACTTGCGTGGTGTTCTGGAGAAAAATTATTATTACAACAACAAACTATTTTAAAACCATACTTGACAATCAACACGTGTGGTTAACGATTTAGAAGAATAGGATATGAGATTTCCGACGTGTTTATGAATTGCTTTAAAAAAAAAAAAAAAAAAAGTCTATAAAACAATAAAAACATTACAAAAGCAACCCAATTGCAGGTGAACAGAAAGGTGAGATTTAACGCTTCACCGCTTTCTTACCACCCTTGCCTTTCTGTAGCTTAATTTGTTTTTTTGCCTTAGCTTGTTCCTCAAGTTTTCTTTTATTGATGGTGGCTACAGAAGCCGGTTTGACAGTGAAAAATTGATCTAATCTTGATTGAGGTTTTTTAGCTCTCGCTTTCTTTAATTTTTCGATTCCTGCTAAGATTCTGTCCTTGTTAAACTTCTTTTCATCGACCATGAATTTTAAAAGTCCCTCGACATCAGGTGCCTTGTAATTAGTATCGGCATCCGTAGAATCATGGCAACCAGGTTCCTTAAAGAGTTCACGAGCTTCCTTATAAGGATACGGTTCTGGGAGAGGATGTCTTTTCCTGTTGTTTTTATGTTAGTTAGTTGTAACTGCAGTAAAAAAAAAAAAAAAAGAAGAAAAAAATAAACCAAAGTAATCTCATACATATCCAGGTTACTTAGGAAAGTCTCAATTGTTTTGTGTTTTTTAATTGCTTCAAAAGCTTTAACAGGCCCAATACCATGAATACGAGGACAGTAATCACAACCTAAGAGGATACACATATCTACAAACTGTTCCATTGTGAAGTCGAGAGCCTGGAGTACGGCGTCAAGATGGAATTCCAGAATCGGTTTTTTTTTTGCTTCGGAGTACGACATGTGACGGAGGAGGACTTTTGCTCCAAAAGTGAGAGCATCCATATCTTCGGTTCCGACAGCCCAGGCTTTCTTTTTTGCGACCAGTTCAGCACATTGAGCTTCTGCTTCAGTCTTTGCATCAACTGAGGGAACTCCCATTAGTTTTAATAATTTACGACAGTCAGCTGTTTGTTCTCTGCTGACTCGGACGGTACGTTTGCTCATTTTTTCAATCTGTGCGGCATCTCCTTCTTCAATTGCCTTTTTCAGGTCTGATGTTGCTTCAGCAGCTTTTGCTTTACGGCTTTCAAGTTCTTTTTGTTTTGCTTCTGGAGCAGCACCGTCAAAGACGTATATTGGTTTTAATCCTTCGTGAATCATTCGAAGTGTTCTACTCCACATTCCTTGAAGATGACTTGTTACTTCGCCGTCTGTTGCTAGTTCAGTCACACCTGACTCGCTAGCCATCTTCATAGCGATGACAAACTGGTATATACTTGTGCTCGCATCTACTGCTATTGTTCTTCCAAAGTATACTTTTATTTCAGTTTCTTTTATACATCCGGGAGCCTTATCTCTGAGTAGTTTTGTGAGACCTTGAATACCCATGTTGTGGCTTTTAACTTTGAAGGGGAAAAAAAAAATGGGGAGGAAAAAATATACTACAGAGATGTGTCAACTATCATGCAACGAATTTCGTACAAATTCCTTGAAATCGAAGGAGACATGAAAAAACATGAAAAAAAAAAAAATGTGAATCAGATTTTTTTTTTTGTTTTTGTTTTTTTTTTTTTTTTTTTTTTTCCCTCCTGTCCAATGGTGATACAATTCGTTCTCATCTTCGTCATTTTCAATCAGAGTAGAAAAGAAAACAAGAAAAAAAAAATTAACCAAAAGCAAAAACAAACAAATAACGTTGAAAAAAAATAATAACCAACTTTGGATTCCAACATTAATACTTGCTTAACAACAAATTATCTCTTTTCACTCAATTGTCCGGGAAAAAAAAAATACTGTAGTCCGGTGCTTGCTGCCACCGCATACGTAAATTAAATATAGTTATAGCCTTATAAAGAAGTAGGCTGGAGCAGTCAATATAAATAACCTGCTGCTTTGTTGTTGTTTTTTTTTTTTTTTTTTTTGATTGCACAAAAATAAGTGCAAAAAAAAAAAAGGAAAAATAATAATAATAATTTCTCCATATCGTGTGCCTCACAAGAATAATAATTTCCTGATGGAGGACAAATTTTATTTTCCTGCTATTAAATTGTCGTTATTAAAAAGCAGTCTTTCTCTCTCCCTCCTCCTCACTTTTTTTTTTTTTTTTTTTTTTTTTTTTTGGTTTTATAGTTTCTCCAAAAAAAAATAAAAACGGGGGTCCAAACACAAGATGTATCACAAAGCTTACTACTTTAAGAAAAGAGTTTTTTTTCTACACAGAAAGAATTCTTTTTTTTTTCATCTTTGCTCCATGTATTTTTGTGAACATCCGCAAAGACGCGGTGGAAAATCAAAAAGAAGAAAGGGGAGGGGGAAATAAAAATAGGAGAGGGGAAATACACGCACTGGAAAGCTCTGCAAATGCACGCAGAGGAAGTCTTTTACCGACAGCATTAATAATGGTATTTTCAATGCAGTAGGCAATTATGAAAAACTAGAATGGGAAAAAAAAGAAAGAAAGAAAAAAAAATACCTAAAGACCACGCAACATAATGTAAAAAAAGAAACTCATACATTTTTGCCGCAATTTTCTTTTTTTTTTTTTTTTTTTTTTCTAAGTAACGTAAGCACATTTCAATTAAAGAAAACAAAAGCAAAAGAAAGAAGAAAAAAAAAAGAGGGGAGGGGTTGAAGTTTGAATTTGTAAAATACAACTGTTTTGTATCGGATTAACATAACGATAATTTAACATCTGTTAAGGATACAGAGGGGGGGGGACTTGGATAAATAAATCAAGGGGGGAAGGTGGGGGAACAAGTCAGGTTACACCTTCCTATATAAATAAAAAGCTCAGCTAATCGGCTATATTAGAATAATAAAAACGATTGATTTATTTTTTAGGTTTGTGATAAGCGAATCGTGGAACTCAACCAATGAATATGAACGTGGGCTATAAAAATTAAATTTTCCATCTCTCAACACAATCGAACCGCCCTGTAGGCTGGCACCAGTAACCACGCACTGTAAATTATAACAAATAAGTAGCTCTCATGATGTCTGTGACGTAATAAGCGCCACCTTTAAAAACTGTTTGTAAATTATCCAACTAGTGAAGAGAAAAAAAAACCTTTTTTTTAAAAAAAAAATGAAAAAACTAAAATACACATATAGCCCACAGCTCACTAAGTATTAATCTCACAGTGAGACAGTTGACTATAATTTTGCTGATTTACGAGCGTGAAAGAAATCTCTTCCCTTCTCTGCGTCCTTAATAAGGATCGGAATGGCTTTGTTTAGGAGAGCCTGTTGTTGTGTTTGTTGATTTCATGGAAAAAATGACATTTTTTTAAAATTCGATTTCTACATACCTCTTCACTACTGTTGATTGCTCCAATTGATAGACGTGACTCAATTCCATCAGTTCCCAATTGGACAGGCCAGGCCATGTATGGCGCCTTAGACGCACCATCAGTGTCAACCATCGCACAAACAGATGGTTTACGATCACCACGAAGAGCTTCAACAAGAGCAACAACAAAGTATGCTGTGGCAGCACCCATAGAGAGAGTTGCAGATCCCCTTCCAGCCTTAGCTGTCACAACTTCAGTACCAGCATTCTGAACTCTTTCAGACAGTTTCTTCAGGTCAGATGTATTAATATGTTTACCTCCTTCAGTTAATGAAAACAATGGTACAATAGTTGTAGCAGAGTGACCTCCAACGACAGGAACTTCCTTAACAATCTTACCTTCAGGAAGCGCTTCGTTTACAAATTTGCAGGCACGCATGTTATCGAGAAGAGTAACTCCGAGTAACTTATTCTTGTCATAACACTTCCATTCCTTTAGAACTTCAGCAGCGATTGGGACGCAACTGTTGACTGGGTTGGTTCCAATGCAGAGAATGGAGTTTGGAGCAACCTTTGCTACAACTTCAGTCAAGTCTGCGATAATACCAGCGTTTACATTAAACAAATCGTCTCTTGTCATACCAGGCTTTCTTGGAACACCAGCGACAATGCAAACTACGTCAGCTGCGCTAAGAGCCTTTTCAAGCTCCTGGTTCTGCTCGGCCTTTGATCTGCCGCCCTGATACCACTCAACGTTGACTTGAGTGTCAACGTGAGAAATGTCAGCAGCGACACCAGCAGTGTGAGCAATGTCGTAAAGGCTTAAAGTTGTTCCTGCTGGTAAGTGAACTTTTAAAAATAATGATAAAGTCTGACCAATCCCTCCACTTGCTCCTAAAACACAGACTTTCATGTCTCTCGTGCTCTCACTCACAGCAGCCATACCAACTCCTCCGACGAGTCCACTGGCTGGACGTCCAACTGAACTGCTGTACGATGATCCCGACGTGAGCATCTTAAAGTTACTTTTTTTTTTGATAAAATATAAAGTCTGTTTTTTTGAAAATAAAATAAAAGTTTTTCATTAACACAAAAATTACAAACAACCGTTTGAATTGCAGAGGTACGCCACGTGTGTTCTTTTTTCCGCAAAAAAAATGACTTAATTTGCCCTTTTTTCTACAAGGTGCAAGCAGCCCCTCCCCTTAAGGTATTCTCACCGGCAGGCAGAGTGCTGATCAATACTTCTCAAAGAAAACCTGACATTCGAGTAGGAAAGAAAAACCATTCAGATTAGCCTTTTATTTCGTTGAACGCAGACAGAATCCTGTCGCACGGGAAAAATGACCATAAGAAATAACAGTTTTCGATCCGAAAACCTTTTTCTCGGACTACGTTGGCATAAAATAAAATAAAAAAAAGATCTTATTTTTTTGTTTTTGTGCAACAAAAAAAAAATCAATGACATAAATAAGATCAGAACCTGAAGCAAAAAAGAACTTTCAAAATTCAATCTTTTCTTTTTTTAATTTTTTTTTTTTTCCCTTGTGTTATTATTTCCCACACTTCTGACTCTGCGATGTCAGATATTGAATTAAACCGCTCCCATGTACGATACTCAGGCATGTTTTGGTGCGGAAACCAAACGAGAAGAGAGTATTTTTCTTTTTGAGCGAAGCAATTGACCGATACCTATCTCTCTAAAGGCCCATCAGTGACCTTAACTGGTGCTGACTACCCTGCCTGTGAAGTCTAAGCCGCAGTCAACTTTTCAACGTTCATCAAGTTGAAACAAAAGTTTGGGGGGAAAAAATGAAATATTTTTCAAAGCAAATAAGGCAAGATTCACTTCATCATGTGTCACAAACAAAAACACAAAGTGGTGAGCGCAACACGCGCGCAGCCGGGGAACCGTAATTTTTCTTTTATTTTTTTTTTTGTCCCCACAGGTGAACAGATGCACACTATTATTTCACAGATCGGAAATGAAATCACCCGGAAATCTTATGTTCCAGTTGGAAGCAAATCCGTTTCTGCTTTTTTAACACAAACAGATAAACAAAAATAAAAACGAAGGGGGAAAAAAAAGGACCTACGATTAACAACATCAATCATAAGAAAAAAAAAGTTAGTAGTTATTTTTTTTTTTTTGTTTAGGCACGAAACAGCAATCCAGATGGACCGTGAGGGGAGATAGGTATGCCGCTATTTTTTTTCTTTTTTTTTTTTGTCCTTTAATGCAATCACAGAGTCGAAAAGGGTGGAGGGGGGTTAATTTCAAAAATATGAAAAAACAATGAAGAAGTTTCAAAAAAAAGTAACTTCACTAAAATAAAACTTTAAAAATCCCTCTTAAGAACACAGGTATCGTATTGGGAGAGCGCGATAAGCGACCCTATGGCTAGTTATTCTTATTTATTTATATTTTTTTCGCTTTAGAGTATTTCCCATGTTCTATTCCCTTCAAAAAAAAAGAGAGAGATTGTGAAATTGAAGAGAACAACGTAACGTAACAAGAATGATAATTATATATCTACAACATAGCAAGAAACGGGGAATACACATGAAAAGGGAAACAAGAACACACAACACGGAAAGTAAGTAGTTAGTATGGTAGTGGTAGTTAGTTAGTTTTTTTTTTTTTTTTTTTTTTTTCCCCTCCAATTAATTGTCCATCACTGTTTGCAGAGAAAATAGTGACAGCTGCTTCAGACCTTTAAGTCTATTTTATGTTATCACTGTAGTCAAAAAAAAAAAAAAAAAAAAAAAAAACTTGTGATTTCGATACTTCATAATTAATGAGGATCTGTTTCTCACTGGAATCGATCCTTAGTTGCATTATAGCCAACGCAGTCAGTGAGTTGGATGACTAACATGCACATGGCTTACCATCTTGCTTTGATCCATTATCACCTGGTAGTTTTACGGTAGATTTCGAACTCGGTTTCTTGTCTGGATTCTTAATTAAATATTGTTTATATATTTCCTCAAATAACTCACTCACGTTATCACCAGTCTTTGCAGAAACTGATGTATGAAATCCGTCAATCATAAGTGCGACGTCCTTTGCATCATCACTCTCGTCATCCGACTCCAGAAGATCTGATTTGTTACCGACGAGAGCAACGACAACTTCTGCTGGCGCGTGTCCTTTAATTTGATCTATCCATTTCTGTACAGCTTTCAACGTATCTTTATTAGAGATATCGTATGTTAAAATTACAGCAGCAGCTTGTCTAAAATAAACAGGAACCATGCTGTGATAAATTTCTTGTCCTGCTGTGTCCCAGACTGAGAATTTGACAGGCGTACCTCCGACTTCTAGCTCTCTGAAGAGACAAGATGCTCCAATTGTTTGACTGACATTCTCTGAAAATTTGTTTGATGTAAATCGTGTTACAATACTAGTCTTACCAACACTGACGTCTCCGACCATCACAACCTTTAAATCCTGAGACATTGTTTTTTTTTAATTTTTTTTTTTTTTTTTTTTTCCTCTCTGTCAATAAAATTTCTTAAGACAAATACAATTTAATAAGACTACTCACACATCAGTTAAGGTCACTCATCTTGTTTATGTATACCTGTTGTATATGGTAAACTGTTAGTGTAGTTGGTTGGTTATTTTTCCAGCTTAGTATTGTTCCAAAAAAAGAAAACATTTTTTAACAAAACAAAATAAAATAAAATAAAAAACACACATCAACACTGTTGTCAACAATAAGGGAATCACGCGGGTAAAATCGATCGGCATCGCCTAACGATACGACATTAATCAAAAAAAAAAAAAAAAAAAAAAAAAAAAAAAACCTATTCAGATTAGCCTTATATTTCGTTGAACGCAGATAAAATCCTGTCGCACACGGGAAAACAAAACCATGACCACAAGAAATATCGGCTTTCAATCTGAATAGTTTCTTCACCGACAACGTCGGTACAAAAAAAGAAATTATTCACAGCAGTTGGAATATCATAGACCGCACTCAGAAAGAGGTCTCAAAAGGTTAGTAAGAAAATAATTGGAATTTGAATTGAGCTTATCCCCTTCTAACAGTCACAACAGTACTTCATTAAAAGAAAGGGAGGGAATCACGAATGCCGATTGTACGAAACAAAAACTGATTACTAATAGAAGTAGAGAGCCTTGTGTTAAGGATCATAACTTTCTACTTTTTTTCACTTTATATATTTCTGTTACGACATTGTTTCTCTTTATAGATAACTACTCAGCAACAATAACAGTAACACCACTCGGGGTGGGGGGAAGAGAAGAACTTTTGAAAAACATTGTTGCACGGTTGTTCTAAAAAAGAAAAGAAGAAAAAAAAAAGACACAAATCCACACATTTAGAACATAACCCGACCGAATGGTAAACAGCTGAGGATATGAATTGATCACACAAGAGAGATTTAACTCTCAAGACTACAAACAACGATATCACTTTTACAATCAGAACAAAACGGATGTCGAAGAGAACCAAGAAAGGAAGTGTGAATAAGACACCACAACCTCCTCCTACAAAGAAAATATTGTAAACGAACGTACAATTAATAGCGACGATGGATAACACGCAGGTCTGTGTGTGCCATGAGCTACTGTAATCAAAATAGCCATAAACAAAACAATAGTTTTATTACTTTAATTAATACCTCCAACACCAATTGGTTCCATCATAGTCACTGGTTGAAACGTTTCTATCTCTTCAGATTCTGAATCAGAAAGAGGGATAGCTGCTGAGTTGTTATTTGGTTTTGTCTCTTTCACATGAGTGAAATCACCAAGAGATGGAGGAGTACTGGCATGTGGAGTTGGACGGTTCAACACCTGCTCTAAGTCCAAACGTATATTCGAATCGGATGCGGTTTGAGGAGCAGCACTCGGTGTTGAGTCTTCTCTCGGAGTCGCATCTAAGAAGTCTTCAGTCTCGTCACTGTCTTCAGAGTTTTTATTATTTGATTCACCTGTTTGGTAGATGGTAACAAATCTATCAAACTCACCTAAAGTAGCATTCAAAGTGTCACTCAATTCTAATAAATAAGTTAATTGAGAAGTATTAGTACTGTGACTAGCTGCTTCAGTTACTTTACATCTACCATTACGAATATCGTCTGCTAGTGATGTTAAACTTTCAAAGGCTGTTTCAGTGCACTCACGTCCCCTGTTAATGTCGAGGAGCTTTGCTTTTAAAAGATTTACATCAGTCCAGATCTTTCTAATCTCATCAGGTAGGTCTCTGCGAGGTGAGATGACGACGGGATCAACACGAGCGTGAAGACCTTCTGGTGGAACTTCTCGAGGTTCAGATGTTCTGACAACGTGTGTTTCTGGTGGTGCTCTGGGTGAGATCTCCTGATAACTTTTTGGATCTGATTTGATTCCAGCAGTTCCAGGACCGGTTACAGTTCTCCAATCCTCTGTTATTGTTGTTTTACGATATTCTGCTAGTTCAGTGTGTGTTGCCATCGCTGTAAATCCCTTCAGCTCCCTCCTACCGTGTGAGAATAATGAAAGTGCCAACACCAACTTTCTCGCATGTTCTACAGAAATGTGATCTTCCGAAGAGGCTGCTATGATTGAAATCTCTTTTAGTAGATCGGGAGTACTTGACAGCAGCATATGAAATGATCTGCCTCCATTCTTAATCATTGTTTCCACTACGACGAGTGTTAGATAACAGATATTCTTGTCGGTGTTGGTGAGCCGTTTTCTTATTGTTTTTAAAAGTTCTCTTCCATTTTGAATTGTTAGATTCATTAAATCACAAATCTCAAGAACTTTCTCCCAATTCACATCCAGCCCACCATCCTCTGCCGGGATAGTAGCGGCCACCACCAGTTCATTAAATTCACCCAACACTCCGATAGCTTTCAGTAATCTATCCATTTTATTTTATTTTTTATTTATTTTTTTTTATGTTATTAATTTATTTCTTTCCCTTATAAAAAGAATTAAAGATTACAAAAGTCACTGAATAGATCTTCAATAAGCCTTCTTATATCAGGTAGAAGGTCAACTACAACCACAATGTTTCAACCTTGCCTGTTATATTAAGATGCTGTAAAGAAAGAATAGAATAGTAATTCAGTAGTCATATCGATGGGTGAGTACAAAAAAAAAAAAAAAACACCACTGATATCGATGTGCACAAAAGACACGTTTGCAACAAGAATAGAAGGACCTTATCACCAGAGTGCGTAAACAAAGACCTGCTTACACACCTGAGATAAAGTACTTCTCTGTTGTTTAACAAAACAAAACAAAAAAACCAAAACTGACGGACTAAGGGGTTGGAGGGAAACGTGGAAATATTCTCTTGCAAAAAAAAAAAAAAAAAAAAAAAAAAAGATAGGAAAATTGTCTACGTCAGTTATTTCACGGAAGGCAACAAAAAGAGCCCAAAACAGTAGAAACAACTAACAGTAAGAAGCTCACGAAGCAATTCATTGCTTTCCCTTCGCAGTAAAACAAAAAACCTGCAGTGCAGATTGTTGTTAAGAGATACCAAAAAAATGATAAAACTCCAATTCAAGCGTTTTTATCGTAGGATACGAAGTATCCTACGATAAAAAAAAACTTTTTTTTTTTATAAGAAAAAGTTGATATGAAAATGAACCAACGGAGCGGCTGTGTGACTTTTAACAAAAAACCCACCAACCGAGTCCTAACAGAGCACTTCATAACTTCAGGAGTTCCCTTCCCTACATTGTAAGTTAGTGTATGAGATTATTAAAAAAATAAATTCGAGAAAATAAGACACGTGAAAAACATCAAATAAATTACTCTGCTGTTCCCAAAAAACCACTTGTGGAATACGTAGTTTCAGGAGCCTTAATCTTGTACAGTCAATCAAAAAAAAAAAAAAAAATCAAATGCAGAAAATTCGTAAAATGAGTTTATCACAAGATAAGTGCGCTAAATCGAAACCAGTCACGTGATCTAACGTCACAACAACAGAGGACCCAATCCTTAACAGTTTCCGAAGACTTGGTTTGGATTGCTGAATTAGCTTCAGCTGAAGAGAGGTAATTTAATTTATTAGAAAAAAATTAAAAAAGACGACAAACTTCAGCTTTCTACCTTTACCCCCCCCTAGCTTAACAAACCGAAAAAAAAAGTAAATAAATAAAATGAATAACACGAACGTTTAAGTAAAGACTCATGAAGTGAATAATAATAGTTAAGTAAAAGTAAAAGTAAAAGTAAAAGTAAAACAAAGAAATACACAAAACAACGATTCTATAATAATATGATACCTTACCTTCGATGGATGAAAGCCAACTTCAGGCAGTAAAAAACTACGTTTTAATTTAAAACAGACATCAGGAAGTAGAAAACAATTCTTACATTCTACCGACAACAAAGTCGATTATTTTGTTAATCAAAAAAAAAAAAAAAAAGAATTTCTCCAAACTGAAAAGGAGAAGAAGAAACTTGGATGAGCACGC
Organism: Flectonema sp. DT1601; assembly: GCA_964019425.1. Taxonomy (NCBI): domain Eukaryota; phylum Euglenozoa; class Diplonemea; order Diplonemida; family Diplonemidae; genus Flectonema; species Flectonema sp. DT1601. The sequence continues at coordinate 225,514 of OZ025804.1, read as the reverse complement.
GACCAAAACACAACTTATTTAATTTGAATACAAAATATGAACTTTTTAAATTTTTTTTTTTTCACTTTGTTTGTTTTTCTTTTCGTTTTTTCTAAACCGTACAAACCACGAGTTTCGCATGACGACGAAGTCTTCAAAACTGAAAGCGAGAGGAACAATAACCCTCCCGCAGGTACGATGAAGTACAACAAAAATGAGTAAGAAGCAAAAAAAAAGAAAAAGAAAAAACGCGCAATAATTGGGAGCAAGGATCATGGATTGCTTTCGAAACAAATAATTTTTTTTTTTTTTTTTTTTTTCCACATAAAGCTGCCACCATAATTTAATTAAAAATCTGATAACAACTGCTGCGATACATATCTCAGTCGGCAATCGACCCTACAGTGCACGCAGCCGACGCCACTGATAACGCAAGCGCGAATGACAGATTTTGGAAGTGCTTTGGTGTAATATTTCGGTAGATTGCAGAGGACCAAAATGATGAAATGACAGGCGTCACAATAACAATAATCGGATGAGATACAGCAAGATTAAATGTTGTCGCAGCGTAAATAGCTAGAGCATGACCAATGCCCCAAATGGCACCAGAGCAGAGGGACGGAAGCAAGGCGGATGAATTTAATTGCGCAGCACCCCAACCACCTAAGATAGCTAACAGAGCATGGGATGTCGCTCCAAGAAGAAGTCCACAAGTTTGTGAAAACACATAATCTAATCCATAAGGACTAAATGGTACAGCATTACCTCTACTTAATGAATCCCAGTTATGAGCCATGTAAACTACAGGTGCCATGTGAGCACCGTATGCTACTCCGGCTGCAACTGATAGGAAGTAACCAACCAAACGACGCTCAAGGGGGCCTAACTTCTGAACCCAACTTCTAGAAATTGTTGGGGAGTCAGGATGCGGTAAATCGTCTTCCTCACACCCGCTCTCGTCTTCTTCGAAATCTTCTTCTCCACCTTGTGCAGCAGTGTACATTGCTTGGTTTTCAGTTGTACTCGTTCCAGTATTTTCAAGAGGTACGTTTTCTTTATTCCGAACTCTAATCCTCTGAAAGCAAAGAATAGCAACTGCTCCCAGAGAGAGTCCAGCAATGCTTAGGGACATGTTTATATCATGCCTTGATTCAGGGAGACCAAACAACCCAAAATATGAAATTGTCCACCCCGTGAACATTGAAGAGAGAGCCCATATAGACATCGAAACAGGTGCCCCAATTAAAGCAACAACTAATGGTGTAAGCATGTTTGCGACTGCATAACTAAGACCACCAATCACAGCAAAGGGATGCATGACTGTGCCAGGACGTGCTAATGAAAAACCAACACCGACAATCCACACTCCTGAGGCGAGAAGAAATTGAGTAACAACATCAATATTCGTCGGGTCAACGTGATTGTGAAGAGGAACGAACATACATCCGAAACAAGCAGCAGCCCCGAGTGCACTTATGACCGCACTCTTGGAACTGATGTGATCTAATTGAGTTGGTCCACATTCACATTTCTCTCCTGCACAACTGTCCTTTGTAAGTCTGTCTAAGCAATCTGCTTGCTGGCAATCATGATCTAACAAACATTCTGATCCTTCAGGTAATCCTCTCACACAGTGTCCCATAATCCATCTTGGACAGTGGATATTTGTGCAGTCAGTAACCTCATACGCTGGTTCCCCACATCCGACGTCAGAACAGTTCACAGGTAGTAAAAGTATTAACACACACAATGATACATTTCTTTTAGGAAAATACATAATAATATTAACCGCTGAGGGGGATAAAGAAATAGTAACAACTTTAGGTACCAATACAAAAGTAATATCAAATATTTTCTTGGCTGGGTGAAAAAAAAAAAAAAAAAAAAAAATCATAAATTTTCGATTTGACTTTGTGATACATCCTGCCAAAATAACAGCTGGCAGTGCCGACTGCGGAATTAAAAACGAATTTAAAAGAAACAATAAGAGGAATTAATAACAAAAAGTGTCAAAAAAAAATATAAAACACGTCAGCACATCATCTGTGTAAATACAAGTATCTGATTATGTCGATCTTAGAACGTGTTTTTTGTAAAAAGAAGATTTCCTAAATAATGTGAGATCGTATTTCTGTGGTAAGTCAGATTCCTGCATCCGTGAGTTAGCTGCAAGGGCTACATCTACGAATGGAGAAGAAGAGGAAGTGATTACCCCTTGGGTGGAATTCACACCTTCAACAGGAGCAACTACACCAGCTGGACAGGAATCTCGGTTTTTTGCTTCATAAGAAACGGGTCCAAAGGTAGCATCAGCTCTCCAAAGTAATAAAGAAGACTCAGATAATCCATGGTATCGATTCCAGTGATTGCAAGAAGCGCATATTAGAGTTCCCCCTCGCTGAGTGGCTTCCCTTCCAATAATTTTAAACATTTGACAGTCGCAGTTGTCAAAAGTACATCTTCCCTTAAAATATGAGACTGGGTCAGGACGTCGTTTTTGAACGGGAAATCTTGCCCATCGTTGTTTTTCTTTGCTTTTGACAATCGGAAGGCGATCGCCTTGCCTGGCAAAGGTTTCCCAATACCCAGCTGTGAATCCTGTATTAAGAATCGACATCTTACGAGCGACAGTTTTGGCGTGAAGAGATCCCAGTCTTGACTTTTCATGATTAAACGTATTCGATATAAAAGTTTGAGTTGCTTGATGATCAGCAATTTCAACAGCCTGTTGGATGGGAGCGTTCATCAGTATGGCAGTGCGGGCGGTGAGATCAACAGATTTTCTCTGAGCCTCTGCTCTCCGTTGTTTTGGAGTTCTTCTCAATATGTTGACAGGATCTATCCCTTCCTTTTGACCGGCTAACAATGGATGATGAAATCCTCCTGACAATACAAAAACAATACTTCGATGTCCGTTCCTTAACAACTCAGATAATATCACTGGGCGGGTCTGTTCCATCGGAAGTAAATCCTCCGCGTCGAGATGCTTCTTCTTTAAAAGTGCACCCCGCTCTGTAGCCGACAAGCCAGGAACAAGCACTGCTATAGAACGTTCACGATCTTTGAGGTAAGCCATGTATGTAAGATGATCAACAGAGTATTCAGTTACGAGTTCTTCCAGCCAGAAAAAGCCTGTTGCATTATTAGTTTATTTTTAATACTTGTATTATTAAAACATAAGTCGCGGATTCAAACAGTAATAACAAACCTGGAGAAGGAGAGATCTGCGTATCGATCATTTCCCGATCGTCGCGGACGCTTGGTGGAAGTCCACACAAATATCGAACGTTATTTTCACATCGATACATTTTTTTTAGAATTAATTTCCGCTCGCGGACACTACATCGCTGTTGACGAGTTTCAAAGCGCCAGTCAGCGTAGCGTTTCTTCCAACGTAGTTTTGCTTCGTTGTATAAATCATGAATGACGTCAAGCTTAAGCTCTTTAGGTACCCACTTTCTGAAGTAGTTCGCACTGATATCATTTATAGACGAGAACTGCTGAGATGATGTGAATCGTTTCTTACCAAGTTTTCGATTAGACAGAGACTGGTCTTGAGCCTCGGTACTTGACCAAATGTGAAGCAGCAATGCTTTCTTTTGTGAAATAGTTATTAGCCACTGTCTTACACATCGTTGGACTTTCCGAACAGATGTGAAGAGGGTTCGTATTCGAATAGAAAACCATCCAGCTGTGTGTAATATTTTTATTAATATGTAATGGATACTTTCTGAAATCGTATTCACATGTCTACCATCTAGTAATCCCAATGCCCTGAAAAGGTCTTCTTTCTTTCGTCTTCGTTTTTGGATGGTTCCCATGTTTGAAATTTCAATTTTTTCCAGATTTTGATTCACAGATTCAATAATTTGGTTCATGTGAGTCAGTCGGTGCTTTCTCTCTGCTTCCTTCATCTTCTGCCGCATGTCTTCGGCAGTTTCTCTCATAATTAAGAAGTCTTGAGGGAGATCAGTCACACCGATAACGGTATCAATATCAGAACTAAAATCATCTGCTGCTGACAACCTTCGGGAGGGGTTGTTGCACCAACGAGAGGACTGTCGGTCCACTTTGAAAAATCTCTAAAACTCACTTTTCTTCCTCTTCCCTCCCAAACTGTAGAAATAAAATTACAACAACAAAAACCGCCCTGGAGCTTATCACTCAAGTATGTTCAACTCTGTTTATATAACATCTTACGCTGAAGGGAATTAAAATACAATAATCACATCAATCAATAGGATATCTTCTTGATGTGCTTTACAGCAAGAATTGCTCAAAAGTCACCTAGAAGTATCCATTCAGAAGTGGGAAATTTGTGAAAATTATTATTTGAGAGGCTTAAGAAGGTTGGATGAGTATGTTAACCATTATAAGTACCCTAAAGAATCATTAAGTCTTCACAATCAACAATGTGGTTATATTAGGAATCTAACTCATTAATATTGTTTTTAGAAGGAAGATGTCGCAGTTGAGACATCCCACCAGAAGGAGCATCAAATCCTGTTGGCAGGTTCCCCACATCAACCGCTTCACTGGAGGATTTCGGTTGTTTCGTAGGCAGTGACAGCGTTGCAAATAAAAACACCGATATTGTTAAAACAACTATTAACAATATAGCAGGAAGCACACCTCCATTGGGGTGCTTTGAATATTTCTTGTAGAGAAAAGTCCCAGAGGCACTACCTATCATTTCTCCGATACCGCCAGAAATTGCAAGGGCGGACATCGCGCGGGCTTGTGATGTTGGCAGGGCAAATAACGATCCTATAACTTTGCATATAGGCTCTAAACATGCAATAAAGGAACTTCCCAATACGAAAAACAAAATATGAATTACTCTTCCCATCCACTCATTCCCAAACAGTACCGGAGAACCAAAAGCCATGGAAACACATATTCCCGACACAAAGCACAAAGCTATGGCTGATGGAATAAAACCAACATGGACCTCAAGTCTGGGAGCACAGGCTACGGCGAGGGTCATGAAAACAGAATTTATAAACAATACATATGAGTATTCCAAAGCACCCCAATCGTATTGATCGTGTAAAAACAACGGCCACAGAGTACCCATCACCATTGAGACTAATGCTTGGCAGGCCATTCCAACGGATGTAATCACAATACCGACCTTGTTGGACTCTGGTTCTCGTTGGTTGTTGTTTCGCTCATCAGGGTCTTCACATGCGTTTGCATCGTCCTCGTCCTCTCCGATGTCACTTGTTTTTTCATATACCGTTGGGCAAAGATCGGTTTTCGACAGCGCTGCCCTCGACCGATAAAGTATAAAAATTCCGTAAAAACAAAAAACTGTACAAACACCCATGTGCACCCTGAAACGCATTAGCTGATTGTTCAACCCACAGATTCGTAGTAAAGTATCCCATATGGGATACATACTCTTTCCTAACAGCCGCAAAACACCAACTTGAAATAGAAAAGCTGATATATGAGCGGAACGCCTATTCTCAGGCGTATGTCTTACAATATGAGATAAAGTAGTGTTCCATAGATTACCACCACCGAGTCCTAGAAGAAGCACTCCGCATAAAACCATTTTAAGAGTAGGTGCCACACCACGTAAAAGACATCCGGTTGCACATAGAAGACAGTTGAAAATCATGACTGGGTAGCTGCCGTGTTTGTCTAGAAGCCAACCATAGAAGGGTGCAATCAACATTCCACATGAACCAATAACTCCAAATAATCCAATATCCATTTCATCTGCTCCCATCTCAAGGTAGTAGAATGGCGTCACTGGGGCGTGCAGCGCTCCTCCGTAGCTTGCAGTCCAAATCATAATCATAGCGCTTCTGTATGTATCATCAGATAAAAAGGTTTGTAAAACAGCTTTATGCTCGGCCAAGACGTCTCGAACATGGTTCGCCACCATATTGTAAGGGGAGTAACCTAATGGGGGGAAGAGAGATTAGATTCAGAGAAAATAAATTAACCGCACGTAAGCTTTCACATAAATTCAATTGTTTCGAATTGATGCAGTTTGAGCATCTTGCAAACGCTTCTCGATCACACCAATAACAGATTTATGATGTTGGATTTCCTCTTCCGCTCGTGATGCACCTCTTGTATTCTAAGTAGGTACACTCTGAATCCGCTTTCGGTGTTAATGCTTCTTGACAAATGACTAAAGTCATCCTCATACCAAGCTATGCGGTTTAGCCATGTGACTGCAGCGAGCAGCAAGAAAGAAACAAAGAGGCAAACCTGTTTTGTTGCGTTTGTTTTTGGCCTAGGTAATGGCTGCAAGTCACGCAGAGTGTCATGGAAGCAATCTACATCATCAATCTCTATGCTTGTTAACAGGTTAAGTTATTTCAATGTTTCCAGGTCTGACTAATTCCTTTCTAAATACCAAACGCTTCCCTCTGTGCGCCGCTAATCCGCCCACAGCAGCCATTATAATAGGAGCGAGGAGCGAGGAGCGCCGCTTTTCATCACTTTTTAGTTGTGCAGAGCTTAGTGTTAACTTCAATGGTTTCTTCGGCGATAACATCTTCTTGACCTGTGTGTCTGCTAATAAAATTGCCTGTGTCACTGTTAATAAGATTGTGTCACCATGTTCATTTGGATCGATCGTCAATGTTGCACTTTCCCTTCTGTAACGCACTTGCGATCCTTGACCGTTGAGACCAAGACCTCGGTTGATCTAATTTATAACTCTTCAAATAAACTTCAGAGCAAACCAGAATCTACCAGGTGAAACATCTACCAGGTGAAACATCTACCAGGTGAAACTCCAGACACCACAGATGCATACCTATCAACGATTCCAATCCACTGGTCGATGTCAAAATAACCACAGCTAACTTCCCTTGTAATCTATCAGAAACTATTACAGATCTATGTTGATGATTAAAATGCACTCCCGAGAAATCATAATTCCAGCCATATTGAATGCTTCCATGTCGATGAAGCCTTCTTTGCGATTATCGAGTTTAGCAGTTCTAAGAGCTACTTCCTTCTTCAAGCCTGAATATCTGATGTTGTCGATCCAAGCATCAACTCTAACATCATGAACAGCAATGTCAGATCCATAGTCTGGATGCCCAGCGATAGTGGCAGCCAATGTGTGCATAATTTCCGGTGCACAAGAATAATCCATTGGCAACCGAGTCAACTCGAAATACTGACCATCGTCCGATCTGAAACCAAAGAACTTGCGAGCATCACAAGGAATCTCTACCTGATAAAAACCAGTTCTGAAATCCCTTCCACTCGCGCAATCAAATAGAACCGAGTCCAGATATTCCGAGATATGTCCCAAAGGCACATCAGCAACATATCCACCAGATGCTCATTCGACTCCTTCGTAAGAACGAACCTTTGGCACAAACCAGTTGACTTTTGTTCAATCGCAGTGAATGGGATGCTTTCAACTTCACCAGGCTGCAATGCCTTTTGCAATTCCGTTTTCAACCAGTAATCATGCAAGCGAGAAAACGAACTATCCGGTCTCACCATCTTCGATAAATTCAGCACATGATCAAGTTCAGAATGGAAGTCAAGAGTGGGAGCATGGGAAACAAGCGGACCTGTGGATCTGGTTCTGTAGATAAAATGTTAAATCCCAAACAAAATTAAATCTTTTTAGCCGCTTTTGCGACATTCTTTCCTTTACAATTAAAATCGACATGGGTTCAATTTTCGTTACATGAAGGTGGGCTTTTCATCTAAAAATCTTGGTAATACTGACCGCCTACAAATTTCATGCTTTCTTACAACAACACTGTTATCTCTCGTTCTCAATTCGATTCTCGAGCCATACTTATTGGATCCCCTTTTTTTTTTATAAAAAAGAAACAATCAGTTTGGACGCCAATGTTGTGCGTTGATAGGCAAGGTGACCAACCTTGACATTCTTTCTTTTCTCTCCTGTTGTAACAAACACAAAATACACACACAGCTTACAGGTACTCGCATCTGCTGGAGCAATATCGATGCTTCCGTTGTCCTGGCATTGTTTGTCTTGCTTTTTTTTTTCCGTTACCTGTTTTTGCCAAGGGACGATGGAAGCAGATCGATGGAGGTTCAGCAAGCGATGCGATGGACTTGTATATGTCTTCTTTGTGTATGTTTTCTTCAGGTGCGAGTAGTTATTTTGTTCTTGCTTTTCAGGGAGGGCCTTAGCCAAAAGCCAACAGTCCAAATCTCACCTGGCAACTTAACCCATATTCCAGTATCTGTTTTTGCTTTGAGTCTCGTTGTAGTCCTGTCATGACTCTAAACTGACCACACATCTCAGCTTCCTTTTTTTTTTGACAGAGCAGGAACCCCTCTCCTGATACACATATGCGTGTTGCGAGGCGTTTTGGAGAGGACCGATGAGGTGCACTTGTCCTTTTGGATCAGTTGCAGCCTAAGCCTGGCTCGTCCTGAGACAGCAGTGTAAGACAACTGGGTCATGGCTGGCAGATTTTTAAACTTCACAGCCCTTAAGCCATGACCAGGTGCATCTGAGAAGAGATCGGTCCACTCCGCATCGTGACATGCGAGTGTAGAGGAAGGACAGGGGCTGTCACTACAATGTGACAAGACAGACACCGCCACTGTAGAAGCAGGCACCACCGATCCCTATGTGTGACTTGTGCGGCCTAAATTGCCAACAATAAACACAACAAAACAGGTTTGAACACTTACTACTTTGCTTCTTTCCTGCTGCTGGCCGCTAAGCACACATCGGGATGATATGGATGATGCGCTGGATGACAGGTGAGAAGAGGCTGTTCTGCGCTCACAAACATAGTGCAGATGAGGGACGGAGGGCTGTTGCCACATTGCAACATGCATGGAGCGCCAGCGATGACGCTGATTCTTCGATGTCTCTGTGTGACTTTGCGGTTGACCTTAGCCAAAAACAAACACATCAAACAGGTTGGCACCATTACTTCTTTGTTTCCTTCTCACCGCTTGCCGCATTCACACAGAGCGGTATCGATTGGAGATGATGGATGAAGACGCTCCATGACAATGTGGAAAGGGAAGGCCGATCTCAAAAAGATTGCCTATATCCCCTGCACCACAACACACAAGCCAAAGAAAAAGAAAGACCGACTGGACGGTTAATTTTTTGCTGCTTTCTGGTGAGTTGAGTTACCAGGTGAGATTTGGACTTTTAGCTTTTGGCTAAGGCCCTCCCTGAAGAGCAAGAACAAAAAAAACTACTCACACCTGAAGAAAACATACACAAAGAACACACTGTAAGCTGTGTGTGTATTTTGTGTTTGTCACAACAGGTGAGAAAAGAAAGAATGTCAAGGTTGGTCACCTTGCCTATCAACGCACAACATTGGTGGTCTCTACTAGACCCTGAGTGATCCCACTGGATCTCTCATCGTTCATAGTACCCTGTGTGAAGTTATAAAATCAAAGGTAAACTATGAACTACAAATGACTTAGCCTGTTATTATAATGCCGCAGGCAGTTGCAGTAGTAGAAATACTTAGCAGCTTTTAAGGAGCTGAAAAGCAAAAAAAAAATCTAAGTGAGAAACACTTAGTAGAAACAATTTGTAGCTATAATAACAGGCTAAGTCATTTGTAGTTCATAGTTTACCCTGAGAGATCCAGTGGGATCACTCAGGGTCTAGTAGAGACCACCAATGTTGTGCGTTGATAGGCAAGGTGACCAACCTTGACATTGTTTCTTTTCTCTCCTGTTGTGACAAACACAAAATACACACACAGCTTACAGTGTGTTCTTTGTGTATGTTTTCTTCAGGTGTGAGTAGTTTTTTTGTTCTTGCTCTTCAGGGAGGGCCTTAGCCAAAAGCTAACAGTCCAAATCTCACCTGGTAAATTCAACTCAGTCCTTGTCAGTCTTGGCATCAAACCTGTAACGGTTTAATCATTACAGGTTATTTACTGAAATGTTTGTTCTAAAAGTTGCTAAGTATTTCTCACTTAGAAATTTTTTATTTTTTTATTTTCAGCTTAATTAGCTACAAATTGTTTCTACTAAGTGTTTCTCACTTAGATTTTTTTTTTTGCTTTTCAGCTCCTTAAAAGCTGCTAAGTGTTTCTGCTAAGTGTTTCTCACTTAGAATTTTATTGTTATGTTCGTTTTCTATCCCCTCTTCTATCCCTTTTGTTCAAAAAAAGCGATGAGAAATTTCTCTCATTCATGCTAAGATGCACTCTGAACTTTGATTTTTTGATCTGAGTGTGAGGGAATGACCTGTTAGTGCATTGGGCATAAGCTGGGCTGCAGTTTAGATGTCTTAGGTGTTAATAAGGGGTTCCTCTTAGCATTTTTCTTTGTTACCACCTTATGATTTTCTTGAAGAAAAAAAATAGAAGTCATAATGGTGCTTCCCTCTGGAAGGGTTGTAAGCCATGGTGTCCAACTAAATTAAAGGACAAGTCTGGGATAATCCCTGCCAGAGGGGCGAGTATTCTACCATGGTTGAAATACTCTGGCAACTGATCTTCAATTTTATGTTGTTTGTTAGCTGCTGGTGTATCCTGATCATGTGTTGATACTTGCATTTTTTTATTTGTAATCTTCTATTACAATTCTCTTTCTGTTCTGGTCTGTTACTTCATTTGTCTTGTTTAACTTCAGTTATATCCATTTTACTTTTTATTATTTCCCATCTACTTTTTATTTTCTATTAGTTCTGGTCAGAAACTCCTGGGCAGCAAGAAGGAAAGTAGTTTAGTACTTCTGGGTGTTTGGCATCACCCCCCATAGTGAGCAAGTACAACAGGTAGCATTGGTAGTCTGTTGATCCTGAGTGATCCCAGCTACAGTTTTGTTTTTCTTTCTTTTTTTTAGAAGAAGATCAGGACATCCAAGCACTGCTGGATAGTTGCTGAATGCAGGGCCTGCCTGTGGCATTATAATAACAGGCTAAGTCATTTGTAGTTCATAGTTTACCTTTGATTTTATAACTTCACACAGGGTACTATGAACGATGAGAGATCCAGTGGGATCACTCAGGGTCTAGTAGAGACCACCAATGTTGTGCGTTGATAGGCAAGGTGACCAACCTTGACATTCTTTCTTTTCTCTCCTGTTGTGACAAACACAAAATACACACACAGCTTACAGTGTGTTCTTTGTGTATGTTTTCTTCAGGTGTGAGTAGTTTTTTTGTTCTTGCTCTTCAGGGAGGGCCTTAGCCAAAAGCTAACAGTCCAAATCTCACCTGGTAACTTAACTCATTCTTTGTCAGTTTTGGCATCAAACCTGTAATGGTTACATTAACTACCATTTCAACAGGTTATTTACTTAATTATTTGTTCTAAAAGTTGCTAAGTATCTCTCACTTAGAAATTTTTTATTTTTTTATTTTCAGCTCAATTAGCTACAAAGTGTTACTACTAAGTGTTTCTCACTTAGATTTTTTTTTTGCTTTTCAGCTCCTTAAAAGCTGCTAAGTATTTCTGCTAAGTGTTTCTCACTTAAAATTTTATTTTTATGTTCGTTTTCTATCCCTTCTCCTATCCCTTTTGTTCAAAAAAAGCGGGAGGAAATTCTCTCATTCACGCTAAGATGCACTCTGAACTTTGATTTTTTGATCTGAGTGTGAGGGAATGACCTGTTAGTGCATTGGGCATAAGCTGGGCTGCAGTTTAGATGTCTTAGGTGTTAATAAGGGGTTCCTCTTAGCATTTTTCTTTGTTACCACCTTATGATTTTCTTGAAGAAAAAAAATAGAAGTCATAATGGTGCTTCCCTCTGGAAGGGTTGTAAGCCATGGTGTCCAACTAAATTAAAGGACAAGTCTGGGATAATCCCTGCCAGAGGGGCGAGTATTCTACCATGGTTGAAATACTCTGGCAACTGATCTTCAATTTTATGTTGTTTGTTAGCTGCTGGTGTATCTTGATTATGTGTTGATACTTGCATTTTTTTATTTGTAATCTTCTATTACAATCCTCTTTCTGTTCTGGTCTGTTACTTCATTTGTCTTGTTTAACTTCAGTTATATCCATTTTACTTTTTATTGTTTCCCATCTACTTTTTATTTTCTATTAGTTCTGGTCAGAAACTCCTGGGCAGCAAGAAGGAAAGTAGTTAAGTACTTCTGGGTGTTTGGCATCACCCCCCATAGTGAGTTTCGATAAAGTGGGAAGTAACGGACTGGGAGCTTTTGGCTCCTGCCCTATTCCCGATGTAAACTTTCTTTTTATTTTTATTTTTTTTTAACAGGCCCAAAGGGCGACAATGATGGTTGCTGACCAAGGAATAATATTCAAATGAATTTTCGTTTCAAAGAAACGAACAGAATTAAGAGAGAGGCAGAGGAAAAAAAAAAAAAAAGAAAGAAAAGAAAAGAAAAAAAAAATGAAGAGGAAATAATCAAACATGAAAAAAAAAAAAAAAAAAAAATATATATATAAATAAAAAACGTTGTATGAAAAAGGAAAAAAAAGAAAAAAAAAAGACCAGAAAAGGAAAGAGAAAATGAAAAGGTATAATATTATTGTGGGGATATGAGGGATAGCAGGGAGATGCTCTTTTTTTTTTTTTTTTTTTTTTTTCTTATTTATTATTTAAAAAAAGGAAACAATCAGTTTAGCGTCTCGATCAGGACGGAAAATAGAAATTAATCGACATAGTTGATCGATAGAAAAAAAAACAATGATAACATTGTTTATTCATTTTTTTTTTTTTTTTTTTTTTTTAAATCTTTTTAATTATTTTAAAGAAAAAACAATCAGTTTAGCGTCTTGACCAGGACGGAAAATAGTAAGTAATCGACATAGTCGATCGATAAAAAAAAAACAATGATAACATTGTTTATTCCTTTTTTTTTTTTTTTATTCTTTTTATTTATTTTTAAAGAAAAAACAATCAGTTTAGCGTCTTGACCAGGACGGAAAATAGAAAGTAATCGACATAGTCGATCGATAAAAAAAACAATGATAACATTGTTTATTCTTTTTTTTTTTTTTTTTAAATTCTTTTTATTAATTTTTTTAAAGAAAAAAAACGGAAAATAGAAATTAGTCAACAAAGTCGAACGATAAAAAAAAACAATGATAACATTGTTTATTCTTTTTTTTTATTTTTTTTTTTTAATATTTTTTTTTTATTTTGAAAAAAAAACAATCAGTTTAGCGTCTTGACCAGGACGGAAAATAGAAAGTAATCGACATAGTCGATCGATAAAAAAAACAATGATAACATTGTTTATTCTTTTTTTTTTTTTTTTTTTTAAATTCTTTTTATTTATTTTTTAAAGAAAAAAAAACGGAAAATAGAAATTAGTCAACAAAGTCGAACAATAAAAAAAAAACAATGATAACATTGTTTATTCTTTTTTTTATTTTTTTTTTTTTAATATTTTTTTTATTTTGAAAAAAAAAACAATCAGTTTAGCGTCTTGACCAGGACGGAAAATAGAAAGTAATCGACATAGTCGATCGATAAAAAAAACAATGATAACATTGTTTATTCTTTTTTTTTTTTTTTTTTTTAAATTCTTTTTATTTATTTTTTAAAGAAAAAAAAACGGAAATAGAAATTAGTCAACAAAGTCGAACGATAAAAAAAAACAATGATAACATTGTTTATTCTTTTTTTTTATTTTTTTTTTTTAATATTTTTTTTATTTTGAAAAAAAAAACAATCAGTTTAGCGTCTTGACCAGGACGGAAAATAGAAAGTAATCGACATAGTCGATCGATAAAAAAAAACAATGATAACATTGTTTATTCTTTTTTTTTATTTTAAATTCTTTTTATTTATTTTTTAAAGAAAAAAAACGGAAAATAGAAATTAGTCGACAAAGTCGAACGATAAAAAAAAAAACAATGATAACATTGTTTATTCTTTTTTTTTTTGTATTTTTTTTAATATTCTTTTTTATTAATTTTGAAAAAAAAAAAAAACAATCAGTTTAGCGTCTTGACCAGGACGGAAAATAGAAAGTGATCGACATAGTCGATCGATAAAAAAACAATGATAACATTGTTTATTCTTTTTTTTTATTTTAGATTCTTTTTATTTATTTTTTAAAGAAAAAAAAAACGGAAAATAGAAATTAGTCGACAAAGTCGAACGATAAAAAAAAAAACAATGATAACATTGTTTATTCTTTTTTTTGTATTTTTTTATATTCTTTTTTATTAATTTTGAAAAAAAAAAAACAATCAGTTTAGCGTCTTGACCAGGACGGAAAATAGAAAGTGATCGACATAGTCGATCGATAAAAAAAAACAATGATAACATTGTTTATTCTTTTTTTTTATTTTAAATTCTTTTTATTTATTCTTTAAAGAAAAGAAACGGAAAATAGAAATTAGTCGACAAAGTCGAACGATAAAAAAAAAACAATGATAACATTGTTTTTCCTTTTTTTTTTTTTTTTTTATATTCTTTTTTATTAATTTTGAAAAAAAAAAAACAATCAGTTTAGCGTCTTGACCAGGACGGAAAATAGAAAGTGATCGACATAGTCGATCGATAAAAAAACAATGATAACATTGTTTATTCTTTTTTTTTATTTTAAATTCTTTTTATTTATTCTTTAAAGAAAAGAAACGGAAAATAGAAATTAGTCGACAAAGTCGAACGATAAAAAAAAAACAATGATAACATTGTTTATTCTTTTTTTTTTTTTTTTTTATATTCTTTTTTATTAATTTTGAAAAAAAAAACAATCAGTTTAGCGTCTTGACCAGGACGGAAAATAGAAAGTGATCGACATAGTCGATCGATAAAAAAACAATGATAACATTGTTTATTCTTTTTTTTTATTTAAAATCTTTTTATTTATTTTTTAAAGAAAAAAAACGGAAAATAGAAATTAGTCAACAAAGTCGAACGATAAAAAAAACAATGATAACATTGTTTATTCTTTTTTTTTTTTTTTTTTTTATTAATTTTGAAAAAAAAACAATCAGTTTAGCGTCTTGACCAGGACGGAAAATAGAAAGTGATCGACATAGTCGATCGATAAAAAAACAATGATAACATTGTTTATTCTTTTTTTTTATTTTAAATTCTTTTTATTTATTTTTTAAAGAAAAAAAACGGAAAATAGAAATTAGTCAACAAAGTCGAACAATAAAAAAAAACAATGATAACATTGTTTATTCTTTTTTTTTTTTTTTTTTTTTTTTAATATTCTTTTTTATTAATTTTGAAAAAAAAAACAATCAGTTTAGCGTCTTGACCAGGACGGAAAATAGAAAGTAATCGACATAGTCGATCGATAAAAAAACAATGATAACATTGTTTATTCCTTTTTTTTATTTTAAATTATTTTTATTTATTATTTAAAGAAAAGAAACGGAAAATAGAAATTAGTCGACAGAGTCGAACGATAAAAAAAAACAATGATAACATTGTTTATTCTTTTTTTTTTTTTTTTATATTCTTTTTATTAATTTTTTAAAAAAAAAAAAAAAAAACAATCAGTTTAGCGTCTTGACCAGGACGGAAAACTGGAAGTAATCGACATAGTCGATCGATAAAAAAAACAATGATAACATTGTTTCATCTTTTATATTTTTTAATTTTTTTTTATATTTGAAGAAAAGAAAGAAGAAAAAAAAAAAAAAAAAAAACAAGCGGAATTGATCATAATGGGTGGCAGGGGTTGATATAACTTCATTTGAAAATTCTTCTTTTTTAATTTCTTTTTTTTTGAAATTTTTTTTTTTTTATTTAACAGGAGTTAAGATCACTTACATGAGTTAACACAACACAGATACGAGAGTAGCAAAATGAGGTAACACTACCAATTCAACAAAAAATAATCAGGATCGGACACAAGGAGGAGAGTTCATTCTACCTCTCACTGTCCTTGCTGGTATCTTAAGTGTCTTGGTATCTCTTGTGTGTCGGTATCTCGGAAGTGCTGGTATCTCGTATGTGCGTTGGTATCTCTTGCGTGTTGGTATCTCTTGCACATAATAAAAAAAAAATTGAGTTAACATGATCAGTTTTATTTATCATCAGAGACAGACCGGAACTATTTGAAAATAAAATGTAGATGGGAAACAGTGAAAATTAAAATGAATGATAGTACAACAGGTAGCATTGGTAGTCTGTTGATCCTGAGTGATCCCAGCTACAGTTTTGTTTTTCTTTCTTTTTTTTAGAAGAAGATCAGGACATCCAAGCACTGCTGGATAGCTGCTGAATGCAGGGCCTGCCTGTGGCATTATAATAACAGGCTAAGTCATTTGTAGTTCATAGTTTACCTTTGAGAATATTTAACTTCACATGGCAATGTCAGCTCGTGAAGGGATCCAGTTGGATCAAAGGTTTTCTCCCCCCCACTCTATTTATCGTCATTGGTGCGCACCTTCGAACAGGAAGGCCAACACTGACGGAATTTTTTACTTCTCTTCCCAGGGTTGAACCTTGGGAAAAAAACAAACAATAAACACAGTGTAGACAAACACCCGCCGGACATCTGCAGAGCAGCGATCGATGTCGATGTCTTCGTTGTCGAACTTCCTGGCGTTTATGTTTTTGTTTTTAACAACAACACAACACCAACTAACAGGTTTGTCTCATTGCCCGTTCTTTCTTGTTTCCCTTTGCCGCCGGAAGAACGAAGGTCGACGGAGGTCCGAAGCATTGCTTGCGATGATGTTCCGGTATGTGTTGCGTCTCTGTTATTTGTTTGTTTCAACTCAATTGGTTCATCTCAGGTTTTAGAAGTCTTCGTCCTGTTCGTTGGGAAGGGCCTGAATCAAAAGTTCACTGCCCCTATTCCTCTCCCAAATTTCTTATTCAGCTCGCCACATGACTGTGTGACATTATTGCTACATTGTAGCTCCCCTACAAAAACCTTATTTTTTGCAGTTGTCTTTTGGTTGTAGCAACTTTTATTTTATGCTTTTCTAATGTCCCAAAGTTGGTTTATTTACTTTTTTTTTCTGCAAGGGAACAGTCCAAAGCATAAGTCCGAACAGCCCTAAGGCCAGTGAACGCACTGATTGTTAGGTATTGTATTCCAGGGAAAGTTTGGTTTGTATACTTTATTTTTATTTTATTTTATTTAATTTGTTAAAAGAAAACAGGTAACTTTACATGAGCATCGGCTCGAACGGCTCTGGCGAAGCGAGTGAACGAGTCTGATTGCTGAGTATTGTATTCTGTTTTCTTGTTCTTTTTTTAATTTATTTCAAACAGGGCAACAGGGGGAAAGTTTGGTTTGTATCCCCTGGGTGTTTAGAGTCACCTGTTGAGGTGTAATGTATTCTGTTTACTTCTATCCCTTTGTTTTTTTTTTTTTTTTTTTTTATTTCAAACAGGACAGCAGGGGGAAAGTTTGTTTCGTACCCCCCGGGTGCTTAGCGTCACCCTCCATGCGATGCTTGCGCAGGGAGAACCAAGGGTCGAGAACCCTGGAGATTACCTTTGTTTCTTTTTGTGACTGGATTGCAGTGGCGCAACCCATCACCCCACCTGTTGGTATCTTTTTATTTTTTTTATTTAAAGAAAAAAGCAGGCTAAGTCGCCTGAGCTGGCATCGCCAGAATATTTAACTTCACATGGCAATGTCAGCTCGTGAAGGGATCCAGTTGGATCAAAGGTTTTCTCCCCCCCACTCTATTTATCGTCATTGGTGCGCACCTTCGAACAGGAAGGCCAACACTGACGGAATTTTTTACTTCTCTTCCCAGGGTTGAACCTTGGGAAAAAAACAAACAATAAACACAGTGTAGACAAACACCCGCCGGACATCTGCAGAGCAGCGATCGATGTCGATGTCTTCGTTGTCGAACTTCCTGGCGTTTATGTTTTTGTTTTTAACAACAACACAACACCAACTAACAGGTTTGTCTCATTGCCCGTTCTTTCTTGTTTCCCTTTGCCGCCGGAAGAACGAAGGTCGACGGAGGTCCGAAGCATTGCTTGCGATGATGTTCCGGTATGTGTTGCGTCTCTGTTATTTGTTTGTTTCAACTCAATTGGTTCATCTCAGGTTTTAGAAGTCAATTCTTCCGTCATGGTCATGACATTCTTTTTCGTTTCTCTAATGCACAAGAGATACCATCACTCATGAGATACCAACGCACATACGAGATACCAGCACTCCAGAGATACCGACACGCTAGAGATACCAAGTCACTTGAGATACCTCCTTGTAAATTAATTCCCGGTATTTCAAATTTGAATTGATAGTGTCAACTCTGCTTGCTGCTCTTGTTAATGTGTTGTCTCCTGAAAGTGATCTTAACTCCTGTAAAAAGAAAAAAAAAAAGAAATCAAAAAAGAAGAATTTTCAAACGAAGTTATAACAACCCCTACCACCCATTATGATCAATTCCGCTTGTTTTTTTTTTTTTTTTTTAAAACAAAAAAAAAAATAAAAAATTATAAAAGATTAAACAATGTTATCATTGTATTTTTATCGATCGACTATGTCGATTACTTTCTATTTTCCGTCCTGGTCAAGACGCTAAACTGATTGTTTTTTTTTTTTTTTCAAAATTAATAAAAAAGAATATAAAAAAAAAAATAAAAAAAAGAATAAACAATGTTATCATTGTTTTTTTATCGTTCGACTTTGTCGACTAATTTCTATTCTCCGTTTTTTTCTTAAAAAATAAATAAAAAGAATTTAAAAAAAAAAAAAAAAAAAAAAGAATAAACAATGTTATCATTGTTTTTTTATCGATCGACTATGTCGATTACTTTCTATTTTCCGTTTTTTTCTTTAAAAATAAATAAAAAGAATAAAAAAAAAAAAAAAAGGAATAAACAATGTTATCATTGTTTTTATTTTATCGATCGACTATGTCGATTACTTTCTATTTTCCGTCCTGGTCAAGACGCTAAACTGATTGTTTTTTCTTTAAAAAATAAAAAGAAGGATTTAAAAAAAAGAAGAAAAAAAAAAAAAAGAATAAACAATGTTATCATTGTTTTTTTATCGATCGACTATGTCGATCACTTTCTATTTTTCGTCCTGGTCAAGACGCTAAACTGATTGTTTTTTCTTTAAAAATAATAAAAAGGATTTAAAAAAAAAAAAAAAAAAAAAAAGAATAAACAATGTTATCATTGTTTTTTTATCGATCGACTATGTCGATCACTTTCTATTTTCCGTCCTGGTCAAGACGCAAAACTGATTGTTTTTTTTTCAAAATTAATAAAAAAGAATACAAAAAAAAATAAAAAAAAAAAGAATAAACAATGTTATCATTGTTTTTTTTTTTATCGTTCGACGTTGTTGACTAATTTCTATTTTCCGTTTTTTTTTTTTCTTTTTAAAAAATAAATAAAAAGATTTAAAAAAAAAAAAAAAAAGAATAAACAATGTTATCATTGTTTTTTTTATCGATCGACTATGTCGATTACTTTCTATTTTCCGTCCTGGTCAAGACGCTAAACTGATTGTTTTTTCTTTAAAAAAAAAAAAAGGATTTAAAAAAAAAAAAAAAAAAAAAAAAAAAAAAGAATAAACAATGTTATCATTGTTTTTTTTTTATCGATCGACTATGTCGATCACTTTCTATTTTCCGTCCTGGTCAAGACGCTAAACTGATTGTTTTTTTTTTCAAAATTAATAAAAAAGAATATAAAAAAAAAAATAAAAAAAAAAGAATAAACAATGTTATCATTGTTTTTTTTTTTATCGTTCGACTTTGTTGACTAATTTCTATTTTCCGTTTTTTTTCTTTTTAAAATAAAAAGAATTTAAAAAAAAAAAAAAAAAAGAGTAAACAATGTTATCATTGTTTTTTTTATCGATCGACTATGTCGATTACTTTCTATTTTCCGTCCTGGTCAAGACGCTAAACTGATTGTTTTTTTTTCAAAATTAATAAAAAAGAATATAAAAAAAAACAAAAAAAAAAAGAATAAACAATGTTATCATTGTTTTTTTTTATCGTTCGACTTTGTCGACTAATTTTTATTTTCCGTTTTTTTTCTTTAAAAATAAATAAAAAGAATTTAAAAAAAAAAAAAAAAAAAGAATAAACAATGTTATCATTGTTTTTTTATCGATCGACTATGTCGATCACTTTCTATTTTCCGTCCTGGTCAAGACGCTAAACTGATTGTTTTTTCTTTAAAATAATAAAAAGGATTAAAAAAAAAAAAAAAAAAAAAAAAGAATAAACAATGTTATCATTGTTTTTTATCGATCGACTATGTCGATCACTTTCTATTTTCCGTCCTGGTCAAGACGCTAAACTGATTGTTTTTTCTTTAAAAAATAATTAAAAGGTTTAAAAAAAAAAAAAAAAAAAAAAAAAAGAATAAACAATGTTATCATTGTTTTTTTATCGATCGACTATGTCGATCACTTTCAATTTTCCGTCCTGGTCAGGACGCTAAACTGATTGTTTTTTCTTTAAAAATAAATAAAAAGAATAAAAAAAAAGAAAAAAAAAAGGAATAAACAATGTTATCATTGTTTTTTTTTTATCGATCGACTATGTCGATTACTTTCTATTTTCCGTCCTGGTCAGGACGCTAAACTGATTGTTTTTTCTTTAAAAATAAATAAAAAGAATAAAAAAAAAAGAAAAAAAAAAGGAATAAACAATGTTATCATTGTTTTTTATCGATCGACTATGTCGATCACTTTCTATTTTCCGTCCTGGTCAAGACGCTAAACTGATTGTTTTTTCTTTAAAATAATTAAAAGGATTTAAAAAAAAAAAAAAAAAAAAAAAAAAGAATAAACAATGTTATCATTGTCTTTTTTCTATCGATCGACTATGTGGATCACTTTCAATTTTCCGTCCTGGTCAGGACGCTAAACTGATTGTTTTTTCTTTAAAAATAAATAAAAAGAATAAAAAAAAAAAAAAAAAAAAGGAATAAACAATGTTATCATTGTTTTTTTTCTATCGATCGACTATGTCGATTAATTTCTATTTTCCGTCCTGATCGAGACGCTAAACTGATTGTTTCCTTTTTTTAAATAATAAATAAAAAAAAAAAAAAAAAAAAAAAAAAAAAAAAGAGCATCTCCCTGCTATCCTCATATCCCCACAATAATATTATACCTTTTCATTTTCTCTTTCCTTTTCTGGTCTTTTTTTTTTCTTTTTTTCCTTTTTCATACAACGTTTTTTATTTATATTTTATTTTTTTTTTTTTTTTTCATGTTTGATTATTTCCTCTTCATATTTTTTTTCTATTCTTTCTTTTTTTTTTTTTTTTTTTTTTTCTCTACCTCTCTCTTAATTCTGTTCGTTTCTTTGAAACGAAAATTCATTTGAATATTATTCCTTGGTCAGCAACCATCATTGTCGCCCTTTGGGCCTGTTAAAAAAAAAAAAAAAATAAAAAGAAAGTTTACGTCGGGAATAGGGCAGGAGCCAAAAGCTCCCAGTCCGTTACTTCCCACTTATCGAAATTCGTCCTGTTCGTTGGGAAGGGCCTGAATCAAAAGTTCACTGCCCCTATTCCTCTCCCAAATTTCTTATTCAGCTCGCCACATGACTGTGTGACATTATTGCTACATTGTAGCTCCCCTACAAAAACCTTATTTTTTGCAGTTGTCTTTTGGTTGTAGCAACTTTTATTTTATGCTTTTCTAATGTCCCAAAGTTGGTTTATTTACTTTTTTTTTCTGCAAGGGAACAGTCCAAAGCATAAGTCCGAACAGCCCTAAGGCCAGTGAACGCACTGATTGTTAGGTATTGTATTCCAGGGAAAGTTTGGTTTGTATACTTTATTTTTATTTTATTTTATTTAATTTGTTAAAAGAAAACAGGTAACTTTACATGAGCATCGGCTCGAACGGCTCTGGCGAAGCGAGTGAACGAGTCTGATTGCTGAGTATTGTATTCTGTTTTCTTGTTCTTTTTTTAATTTATTTCAAACAGGGCAACAGGGGGAAAGTTTGGTTTGTATCCCCTGGGTGTTTAGAGTCACCTGTTGAGGTGTAATGTATTCTGTTTACTTCTATCCCTTTGTTTTTTTTTTTTTTTTTTTTTATTTCAAACAGGACAGCAGGGGGAAAGTTTGTTTCGTACCCCCCGGGTGCTTAGCGTCACCCTCCATGCGATGCTTGCGCAGGGAGAACCAAGGGTCGAGAACCCTGGAGATTACCTTTGTTTCTTTTTGTGACTGGATTGCAGTGGCGCAACCCATCACCCCACCTGTTGGTATCTTTTTATTTTTTTTATTTAAAGAAAAAAGCAGGCTAAGTCGCCTGAGCTGGCATCGCCAGAATATTTAACTTCACATGGCAATGTCAGCTCGTGAAGGGATCCAGTTGGATCAAAGGTTTTCTCCCCCCCACTCTATTTATCGTCATTGGTGCGCACCTTCGAACAGGAAGGCCAACACTGACGGAATTTTTTACTTCTCTTCCCAGGGTTGAACCTTGGGAAAAAAACAAACAATAAACACAGTGTAGACAAACACCCGCCGGACATCTGCAGAGCAGCGATCGATGTCGATGTCTTCGTTGTCGAACTTCCTGGCGTTTATGTTTTTGTTTTTAACAACAACACAACACCAACTAACAGGTTTGTCTCATTGCCCGTTCTTTCTTGTTTCCCTTTGCCGCCGGAAGAACGAAGGTCGACGGAGGTCCGAAGCATTGCTTGCGATGATGTTCCGGTATGTGTTGCGTCTCTGTTATTTGTTTGTTTCAACTCAATTGGTTCATCTCAGGTTTTAGAAGTCTTCGTCCTGTTCGTTGGGAAGGGCCTGAATCAAAAGTTCACTGCCCCTATTCCTCTCCCAAATTTCTTATTCAGCTCGCCACATGACTGTGTGACATTATTGCTACATTGTAGCTCCCCTACAAAAACCTTATTTTTTGCAGTTGTCTTTTGGTTGTAGCAACTTTTATTTTATGCTTTTCTAATGTCCCAAAGTTGGTTTATTTACTTTTTTTTTCTGCAAGGGAACAGTCCAAAGCATAAGTCCGAACAGCCCTAAGGCCAGTGAACGCACTGATTGTTAGGTATTGTATTCCAGGGAAAGTTTGGTTTGTATACTTTATTTTTATTTTATTTTATTTAATTTGTTAAAAGAAAACAGGTAACTTTACATGAGCATCGGCTCGAACGGCTCTGGCGAAGCGAGTGAACGAGTCTGATTGCTGAGTATTGTATTCTGTTTTCTTGTTCTTTTTTTAATTTATTTCAAACAGGGCAACAGGGGGAAAGTTTGGTTTGTATCCCCTGGGTGTTTAGAGTCACCTGTTGAGGTGTAATGTATTCTGTTTACTTCTATCCCTTTGTTTTTTTTTTTTTTTTTTTTTATTTCAAACAGGACAGCAGGGGGAAAGTTTGTTTCGTACCCCCCGGGTGCTTAGCGTCACCCTCCATGCGATGCTTGCGCAGGGAGAACCAAGGGTCGAGAACCCTGGAGATTACCTTTGTTTCTTTTTGTGACTGGATTGCAGTGGCGCAACCCATCACCCCACCTGTTGGTATCTTTTTATTTTTTTTATTTAAAGAAAAAAGCAGGCTAAGTCGCCTGAGCTGGCATCGCCAGAATATTTAACTTCACATGGCAATGTCAGCTCGTGAAGGGATCCAGTTGGATCAAAGGTTTTCTCCCCCCCACTCTATTTATCGTCATTGGTGCGCACCTTCGAACAGGAAGGCCAACACTGACGGAATTTTTTACTTCTCTTCCCAGGGTTGAACCTTGGGAAAAAAACAAACAATAAACACAGTGTAGACAAACACCCGCCGGACATCTGCAGAGCAGCGATCGATGTCGATGTCTTCGTTGTCGAACTTCCTGGCGTTTATGTTTTTGTTTTTAACAACAACACAACACCAACTAACAGGTTTGTCTCATTGCCCGTTCTTTCTTGTTTCCCTTTGCCGCCGGAAGAACGAAGGTCGACGGAGGTCCGAAGCATTGCTTGCGATGATGTTCCGGTATGTGTTGCGTCTCTGTTATTTGTTTGTTTCAACTCAATTGGTTCATCTCAGGTTTTAGAAGTCTTCGTCCTGTTCGTTGGGAAGGGCCTGAATCAAAAGTTCACTGCCCCTATTCCTCTCCCAAATTTCTTATTCAGCTCGCCACATGACTGTGTGACATTATTGCTACATTGTAGCTCCCCTACAAAAACCTTATTTTTTGCAGTTGTCTTTTGGTTGTAGCAACTTTTATTTTATGCTTTTCTAATGTCCCAAAGTTGGTTTATTTACTTTTTTTTTCTGCAAGGGAACAGTCCAAAGCATAAGTCCGAACAGCCCTAAGGCCAGTGAACGCACTGATTGTTAGGTATTGTATTCCAGGGAAAGTTTGGTTTGTATACTTTATTTTTATTTTATTTTATTTAATTTGTTAAAAGAAAACAGGTAACTTTACATGAGCATCGGCTCGAACGGCTCTGGCGAAGCGAGTGAACGAGTCTGATTGCTGAGTATTGTATTCTGTTTTCTTGTTCTTTTTTTAATTTATTTCAAACAGGGCAACAGGGGGAAAGTTTGGTTTGTATCCCCTGGGTGTTTAGAGTCACCTGTTGAGGTGTAATGTATTCTGTTTACTTCTATCCCTTTGTTTTTTTTTTTTTTTTTTTTTATTTCAAACAGGACAGCAGGGGGAAAGTTTGTTTCGTACCCCCCGGGTGCTTAGCGTCACCCTCCATGCGATGCTTGCGCAGGGAGAACCAAGGGTCGAGAACCCTGGAGATTACCTTTGTTTCTTTTTGTGACTGGATTGCAGTGGCGCAACCCATCACCCCACCTGTTGGTATCTTTTTATTTTTTTTATTTAAAGAAAAAAGCAGGCTAAGTCGCCTGAGCTGGCATCGCCAGAATATTTAACTTCACATGGCAATGTCAGCTCGTGAAGGGATCCAGTTGGATCAAAGGTTTTCTCCCCCCCACTCTATTTATCGTCATTGGTGCGCACCTTCGAACAGGAAGGCCAACACTGACGGAATTTTTTACTTCTCTTCCCAGGGTTGAACCTTGGGAAAAAAACAAACAATAAACACAGTGTAGACAAACACCCGCCGGACATCTGCAGAGCAGCGATCGATGTCGATGTCTTCGTTGTCGAACTTCCTGGCGTTTATGTTTTTGTTTTTAACAACAACACAACACCAACTAACAGGTTTGTCTCATTGCCCGTTCTTTCTTGTTTCCCTTTGCCGCCGGAAGAACGAAGGTCGACGGAGGTCCGAAGCATTGCTTGCGATGATGTTCCGGTATGTGTTGCGTCTCTGTTATTTGTTTGTTTCAACTCAATTGGTTCATCTCAGGTTTTAGAAGTCTTCGTCCTGTTCGTTGGGAAGGGCCTGAATCAAAAGTTCACTGCCCCTATTCCTCTCCCAAATTTCTTATTCAGCTCGCCACATGACTGTGTGACATTATTGCTACATTGTAGCTCCCCTACAAAAACCTTATTTTTTGCAGTTGTCTTTTGGTTGTAGCAACTTTTATTTTATGCTTTTCTAATGTCCCAAAGTTGGTTTATTTACTTTTTTTTTCTGCAAGGGAACAGTCCAAAGCATAAGTCCGAACAGCCCTAAGGCCAGTGAACGCACTGATTGTTAGGTATTGTATTCCAGGGAAAGTTTGGTTTGTATACTTTATTTTTATTTTATTTTATTTAATTTGTTAAAAGAAAACAGGTAACTTTACATGAGCATCGGCTCGAACGGCTCTGGCGAAGCGAGTGAACGAGTCTGATTGCTGAGTATTGTATTCTGTTTTCTTGTTCTTTTTTTAATTTATTTCAAACAGGGCAACAGGGGGAAAGTTTGGTTTGTATCCCCTGGGTGTTTAGAGTCACCTGTTGAGGTGTAATGTATTCTGTTTACTTCTATCCCTTTGTTTTTTTTTTTTTTTTTTTTTATTTCAAACAGGACAGCAGGGGGAAAGTTTGTTTCGTACCCCCCGGGTGCTTAGCGTCACCCTCCATGCGATGCTTGCGCAGGGAGAACCAAGGGTCGAGAACCCTGGAGATTACCTTTGTTTCTTTTTGTGACTGGATTGCAGTGGCGCAACCCATCACCCCACCTGTTGGTATCTTTTTATTTTTTTTATTTAAAGAAAAAAGCAGGCTAAGTCGCCTGAGCTGGCATCGCCAGAATATTTAACTTCACATGGCAATGTCAGCTCGTGAAGGGATCCAGTTGGATCAAAGGTTTTCTCCCCCCCACTCTATTTATCGTCATTGGTGCGCACCTTCGAACAGGAAGGCCAACACTGACGGAATTTTTTACTTCTCTTCCCAGGGTTGAACCTTGGGAAAAAAACAAACAATAAACACAGTGTAGACAAACACCCGCCGGACATCTGCAGAGCAGCGATCGATGTCGATGTCTTCGTTGTCGAACTTCCTGGCGTTTATGTTTTTGTTTTTAACAACAACACAACACCAACTAACAGGTTTGTCTCATTGCCCGTTCTTTCTTGTTTCCCTTTGCCGCCGGAAGAACGAAGGTCGACGGAGGTCCGAAGCATTGCTTGCGATGATGTTCCGGTATGTGTTGCGTCTCTGTTATTTGTTTGTTTCAACTCAATTGGTTCATCTCAGGTTTTAGAAGTCTTCGTCCTGTTCGTTGGGAAGGGCCTGAATCAAAAGTTCACTGCCCCTATTCCTCTCCCAAATTTCTTATTCAGCTCGCCACATGACTGTGTGACATTATTGCTACATTGTAGCTCCCCTACAAAAACCTTATTTTTTGCAGTTGTCTTTTGGTTGTAGCAACTTTTATTTTATGCTTTTCTAATGTCCCAAAGTTGGTTTATTTACTTTTTTTTTCTGCAAGGGAACAGTCCAAAGCATAAGTCCGAACAGCCCTAAGGCCAGTGAACGCACTGATTGTTAGGTATTGTATTCCAGGGAAAGTTTGGTTTGTATACTTTATTTTTATTTTATTTTATTTAATTTGTTAAAAGAAAACAGGTAACTTTACATGAGCATCGGCTCGAACGGCTCTGGCGAAGCGAGTGAACGAGTCTGATTGCTGAGTATTGTATTCTGTTTTCTTGTTCTTTTTTTAATTTATTTCAAACAGGGCAACAGGGGGAAAGTTTGGTTTGTATCCCCTGGGTGTTTAGAGTCACCTGTTGAGGTGTAATGTATTCTGTTTACTTCTATCCCTTTGTTTTTTTTTTTTTTTTTTTTTATTTCAAACAGGACAGCAGGGGGAAAGTTTGTTTCGTACCCCCCGGGTGCTTAGCGTCACCCTCCATGCGATGCTTGCGCAGGGAGAACCAAGGGTCGAGAACCCTGGAGATTACCTTTGTTTCTTTTTGTGACTGGATTGCAGTGGCGCAACCCATCACCCCACCTGTTGGTATCTTTTTATTTTTTTTATTTAAAGAAAAAAGCAGGCTAAGTCGCCTGAGCTGGCATCGCCAGAATATTTAACTTCACATGGCAATGTCAGCTCGTGAAGGGATCCAGTTGGATCAAAGGTTTTCTCCCCCCCACTCTATTTATCGTCATTGGTGCGCACCTTCGAACAGGAAGGCCAACACTGACGGAATTTTTTACTTCTCTTCCCAGGGTTGAACCTTGGGAAAAAAACAAACAATAAACACAGTGTAGACAAACACCCGCCGGACATCTGCAGAGCAGCGATCGATGTCGATGTCTTCGTTGTCGAACTTCCTGGCGTTTATGTTTTTGTTTTTAACAACAACACAACACCAACTAACAGGTTTGTCTCATTGCCCGTTCTTTCTTGTTTCCCTTTGCCGCCGGAAGAACGAAGGTCGACGGAGGTCCGAAGCATTGCTTGCGATGATGTTCCGGTATGTGTTGCGTCTCTGTTATTTGTTTGTTTCAACTCAATTGGTTCATCTCAGGTTTTAGAAGTCTTCGTCCTGTTCGTTGGGAAGGGCCTGAATCAAAAGTTCACTGCCCCTATTCCTCTCCCAAATTTCTTATTCAGCTCGCCACATGACTGTGTGACATTATTGCTACATTGTAGCTCCCCTACAAAAACCTTATTTTTTGCAGTTGTCTTTTGGTTGTAGCAACTTTTATTTTATGCTTTTCTAATGTCCCAAAGTTGGTTTATTTACTTTTTTTTTCTGCAAGGGAACAGTCCAAAGCATAAGTCCGAACAGCCCTAAGGCCAGTGAACGCACTGATTGTTAGGTATTGTATTCCAGGGAAAGTTTGGTTTGTATACTTTATTTTTATTTTATTTTATTTAATTTGTTAAAAGAAAACAGGTAACTTTACATGAGCATCGGCTCGAACGGCTCTGGCGAAGCGAGTGAACGAGTCTGATTGCTGAGTATTGTATTCTGTTTTCTTGTTCTTTTTTTAATTTATTTCAAACAGGGCAACAGGGGGAAAGTTTGGTTTGTATCCCCTGGGTGTTTAGAGTCACCTGTTGAGGTGTAATGTATTCTGTTTACTTCTATCCCTTTGTTTTTTTTTTTTTTTTTTTTTATTTCAAACAGGACAGCAGGGGGAAAGTTTGTTTCGTACCCCCCGGGTGCTTAGCGTCACCCTCCATGCGATGCTTGCGCAGGGAGAACCAAGGGTCGAGAACCCTGGAGATTACCTTTGTTTCTTTTTGTGACTGGATTGCAGTGGCGCAACCCATCACCCCACCTGTTGGTATCTTTTTATTTTTTTTATTTAAAGAAAAAAGCAGGCTAAGTCGCCTGAGCTGGCATCGCCAGAATATTTAACTTCACATGGCAATGTCAGCTCGTGAAGGGATCCAGTTGGATCAAAGGTTTTCTCCCCCCCACTCTATTTATCGTCATTGGTGCGCACCTTCGAACAGGAAGGCCAACACTGACGGAATTTTTTACTTCTCTTCCCAGGGTTGAACCTTGGGAAAAAAACAAACAATAAACACAGTGTAGACAAACACCCGCCGGACATCTGCAGAGCAGCGATCGATGTCGATGTCTTCGTTGTCGAACTTCCTGGCGTTTATGTTTTTGTTTTTAACAACAACACAACACCAACTAACAGGTTTGTCTCATTGCCCGTTCTTTCTTGTTTCCCTTTGCCGCCGGAAGAACGAAGGTCGACGGAGGTCCGAAGCATTGCTTGCGATGATGTTCCGGTATGTGTTGCGTCTCTGTTATTTGTTTGTTTCAACTCAATTGGTTCATCTCAGGTTTTAGAAGTCTTCGTCCTGTTCGTTGGGAAGGGCCTGAATCAAAAGTTCACTGCCCCTATTCCTCTCCCAAATTTCTTTTTCTTTATAACTTCACATAGGTACTATGAACGATGAGAGATCCAGTGGGATCACTCAGGGTCTAGTAGAGACCACCAATGTTGTGCGTTGATAGGCAAGGTGACCAACCTTGACATTCTTTCTTTTCTCTCCTGTTGTGACAAACACAAAATACACACACAGCTTACAGTGTGTTCTTTGTGTATGTTTTCTTCAGGTGTGAGTAGTTTTTTTGTTCTTGCTCTTCAGGGAGGGCCTTAGCCAAAAGCTAACAGTCCAAATCTCACCTGGTAACTTAACTCGTACAAGTTGAATTTCCAGGTGAGATTTGGATTGTTAGCTTTTGGCTAAGACCCTCCCTGAAGAGCAAGAACAAAAAAACTACTCACACCTGAAGAAAACATACACAAAGAACACACTGCAAGCTGTGTGTGTATTTTGTGTTTGTAGCTGGTCAAGACGCTAAACTGATTGTTTTTTCTTTAAAATAATTAAAAAGATTTAAAAAAAAAAAAAAAAAAAAAAAATGAATAAACAATGTTACCATAGTTTTTTTTTCTATCGATCAACTATGTCGATTAATTTCTATTTTCCGTCCTGATCGAGACGCTAAACTGATTGTTTCCTTTTTTTAAATAATAAATAAGAAAAAAAAAAAAAAAAAAAAAAAAAAAAAGAGCATCTCCCTGCTATCCCTCATATCCCCACAATAATATTATACCTTTTCATTTTCTCTTTCCTTTTCTGGTCTTTTTTTTTTCTTTTTTTTCCTTTTTCATACAACGTTTTTTATTTATATATATATTTTTTTTTTTTTTTTTTTTCATGTTTGATTATTTCCTCTTCATTTTTTTTTTTCTTTTCTTTTCTTTCTTTTTTTTTTTTTTTTCCTCTGCCTCTCTCTTAATTCTGTTCGTTTCTTTGAAACGAAAATTCATTTGAATATTATTCCTTGGTCAGCAACCATCATTGTCGCCCTTTGGGCCTGTTAAAAAAAAAATAAAAATAAAAAGAAAGTTTACATCGGGAATAGGGCAGGAGCCAAAAGCTCCCAGTCCGTTACTTCCCACTTTATCGAAATTTTAATTAAGCTGAAAATAAAAAAAATAAAAAATTTCTACACAAAGTTTTAAAAAACCACCAGCTCCACATCCAGCTCCACGAAGTTTTAAAAACTGCCAGCTCCACACTAAGTTTTAAAAAACCGCCAGCTCCACATTTCAAAAAACTACCAGCTCCACATTTCAAAAAACTACCAGCTCCACACAAAGTTTCAAAGAGCCACCAGCTCCACAAAGATTTTAAAACTGCCAGCTCCAGGCAAAGTTTTAAAAAACCGCCAGCTCTACATTTCAAAAAACCACCAGCTCCACGAAGTTTTAAAAACTGCCAGCTCCACACAAAGTTTTAAAAACCGCCAGCTCCACATTTCAAATAACCGCCAGCTTCGCAAAGTTTTAAAAAACCACCAGCTCCACGAAGTTTTAAAAACTGCCAGCTCCACACAAAGTTTTAAAAACCGCCAGCTCCACATTTCAAAAAACCGCCAGCTTCGCAAAGTTTTAAAAAACCACCAGCTCCACGAAGTTTTAAAAACTGCCAGCTCCACACAAAGTTTTAAAAAACCGCCAGCTCCACATTTCAAAAAACCACCAGCTCCACGAAGTTTTAAAAACTGCCAGCTCCACACAAAGTTTTAAAAACCGCCAGCTCCACATTTCAAAAAACCGCCAGCTTCGCAAAGTTTTAAAAAACCACCAGCTCCACGAAGTCTTAAAAACTGCCAGCTCCGCACAAAGTTTTGAAAAAATTGCTTGCCGATGCCTTGCAATCTTTTCTTCGCTGACGATTGGCTGGGGTGCGACCCCCCGTTGGAGAGCGGAAGTGAAGGGAGGGCCGATCCAAAAGGATCCCCTGTTGATTTATTCACTCCTAGGTAGGTATCATTGCCAGTCTTCATGTCATGTATCGTTCACTGTTCTGAAGCTCATTAATACACTTAGCAAAGTACAGGTCCAAATATTTGACTCGAGTCTGAGAGACGATGTCGATGTTGCGAAAACATCGCGATTGCTTCTGATTGTTGAGTAGCTCAATCACATTCTTCAAAGTTTTTGCAATGATGCACCGTTGTTAATACTAAAGTTCTCTTTAATCCAGCTCTTGTTACAGTTTCATTCTTTTTGGTTGCTGAACTATTCTAGCACAGGTGGGTTGATAGGCATGTGTGGTGATCGTTGAAGTGGTGGTGCTTGTTAATCCTATCGTTCTCTACAGTTTATTGTGGTAATTCATTCACATAGCTCTCGTAAGAGTAACAGTGCAGCTTCGCGATACCTTGCCAGCAGAGATCTTGCTGTATGTGACTAGCAGATCAAAGCTGTGAGATGTATTGGTATGGGACTAGAAGTTGAAGATGACTTGGAGGTTAGGGCTCGTGTTGCTGGCACGGATGACTTGCTGATCTGGTGCGATGAGAAGATTGGTGAGGTTAACGGTGTATCGCAATACACTGTTGCTGGGACTCTGCATCTCCGCCCTCAGCCACCACATCGCCATGCGCCGCATTCCGCAGTTTACCCGCCAGCTTCATGGTCTTGACTCCGTCAGTTATTGGGCTGCACGAAGAGAGATGATCCGGTGGTTGTATGTGCAGGATTGTGTGTTCCTCATTCGCAACCGGGAGAGTACATTCTGCCTGGTAAGTGACGCAACATCTGTGCTTCTTCATACGTGGGAATCGGTCGTTTGCTTACTGGCTTCACAAGAAGCACCGCATCTCTTTTAGGGCGTGCCCATTTAAAGAGAAGGTTACGAATGGGCGCTTCGGAACCTTAGCATTTGCATGCTATGTGTTATCATGCCTGCTTCGAGGTATTCCATTCCTCAGGTGGGTTCTCACATTCTTGCAGCGCAACAAGCGCCTCATCAAATACTCTCATCGTCGCAGGCGGGCATACGCTTACCTGATGTCTCTCAGTAACGAGGAAATGGGCAACATCATGGAGTTCATGTGTGCACAATATAGTATTGTGAATGGTGTGCTCAGACGTCTCATCTCATTCTCCCGGGAGCATCGCACTCCGCGACAACTTCTCCAGTTTTGGGCAGAGGTTGCACGTGACATGTCAGAGGCAGCCACAATTGACATCTCATATTTGCTGAATGATCATGGTCGGGTTGTTCGCGATATCTGGCTTACAGAACCAGCATTCACCTGTCTCCTGGCAGAGATGGGAGGAGTAATGGAAAGACACCACAGAACAGAACAGAACAGAACAGAACAGAACAGAACAGAACAGAACAGAACAGAACAGAACAGAACAGAACAGAACAGAACAGAACAGAACAGAACAGAACAGAACAGAACAGAACAGAACAGTCTGAACGAGAATGAGCCCCTCAGTGATTAAGCCCACCACACACGCGATGCGCCGGTCCAAAGTCCGGAACCTCACCACAAGCGATGGTCAGGAAGGGTGATGGGTCACTGGGCACAAGCGATGCCCATTTAGTTGTCAAAGTGACATGTATGGCAAACTGAACAGGTTTGACATCGCACAGCACACCAGCACCAACGGTACCATTTGGATATCACTCACTTTTTTCACTAGAATTCACACATTTTCACGGGATTTCACTACCAGAAAGCAGCAAAAAATTAAGTGAAAAATCGTGAATTTTCGTGTAGCAAAGTGAAAAATCGTGAACACCTCCACCCTGCCGATCGCCTCAATTGGTCACAGCTGATCGATATAAACAATCTGGTGTCTTTTTAGCATCTCCTCTATCAGTCATCTGACCGAGACCTTAAAGTTGACTCAGGCAGCAATTGTCGGACTAAGACTGAGCTTCACCCCATCAAGCAAGGTGGTAACGCACGACGAAGAGGCAATGTCGACGCTGCGTGACGACACGGACGCACTCAGGAACGCAACGGAGAGGATGGTTGAGCAGCTGAGTCAACAGACTCAGAATAAGTTCAGTCACGCAGCCAGCTGTTGACGATCTCAAGAAGTCGGTCCGAAGACACATCGGAACGGCTGGTGACCAGCAGAAAGAAATTTCCCTACTTAACATTGGCGTAGTGTCTTGTAAACCAGATCGTACTACCTTCCTTTGATATAGTTACCCGTGATGCCTCGTTGTTCTTGCAGTCCCCAAAGTGTTCCAGCATGGTTGTTTCCTTCTTG
Organism: Flectonema sp. DT1601; assembly: GCA_964019425.1. NCBI lineage: Eukaryota > Euglenozoa > Diplonemea > Diplonemida > Diplonemidae > Flectonema > Flectonema sp. DT1601. The sequence continues at coordinate 192,304 of OZ025804.1, read as the reverse complement.
AGTAAGTGCAGGCATCTAGGCAGTGGACACCATGTTTTGAGTCGCATTTCATCAGGCGACTGAGCGACTTGATCTGTACAAAGGCAACGATGAATGAGAGTGTAGTATGTCTTCTTGGCAACATGGAGTGCATTGCAGCCTCCAAGGGCAAAGTACTGATGAAGTGGTGTTGTTCCTCATTCTGTTCGATTGGAATTATCTCGTTGGATGACTGATGCAGTTGGGATCAGAGTAATCAGGAAAAGATCCTCAGTATCGAAGTTAACTCTCCTTGTTGATGCTTCCTTAGAAGGATGGAGAGGTGTTGTTGTCGAGCAATCGGGAGCGTTGACTGTAGTTGGCGGGTTGATAACACTTCTGAAGAACAAGATCTTGAATGACTTGGTTGCAGTATCAGATTGGCTGACAACGAGAGAGTTGGTGTTTAGCATCCTGTATGCTAAATTTGCATTGAATCCTGTGACTAGATTTGTTCTCATTATTTCTTAAAAGAAACTGGTGACAAGAAAGATTCGTATCACATTACTTGTATCAATTTACTCATATTTGTGTCTGAAAAAAGGTGAACGGATGACAGAATTATTCCTTTTACAGTAATCAATGTGTGTATCATGCTTCACGTTTAAAGTGAAAAAACCGGAGAGGCTCCTGGAGGTCGCATAGAAAATTATACGGAAACAACTGCCCAACCACCCTTAGAGAGAATATTACTGTAATGAAATTTTTATTGTTCACTGTTATCAATTCTTTTCTTTAACCTCCCTTCGCAGATTCTCAACGAAACGGTAAGACCAAAATGGCAGTGGTAGTGGAGGGTCACTTTGGTAGCCCCCGAAAGAAGGGTTCACAAAATTCTCCGTCGGAAGCTTCGTCTCCAGAGAGTTGCATTCATGAAGCTACAGCTCATGCATCTTTGTATGGGGATACACAAGAAGAATGTTCGGTGGGGAGCCCTGCAGGAATGGAATCCATGTTGTCAGAATTGACTGACATTGTTGAGTCGTTGAAGGTTCTCATAGCAGAGGCAAGATCACAGTCAGAGAGCTCCGTGACGCCTTCTTCGTCGCATTCCTTTTCAAAGCAAAAAAAAACTCATCCAGTAGTGTCACTTCTCCAAGGTGCTCGTTCGCAACTCGATAATATTGAACGACAATTCACTCAATATGTTGATCCTGAAATGTATTTCACGAAGAGGAACAAGCATAATAAATTACACGGTATTAGTCCTGTTAGGCTTGCTACAGAAGGTCGCGAAGCTTTGACATCGGCTTTGAGTACCGTACTACGAGGTTTTCACAATATGAAAACCCAGCCAACAGTACAGATAGAGCAATTATCTAAAGACCCTACTGCCTTTGATTGGCCTCAGTTCATTAGTGAGAATTGGTCTCCCCCACCAGGTGATGCAAGGAGAGCCAGCAACTATTCAAGGTCTTGGATTCAAATAGGAAAACAGATTGCTATCGAGGCAAGAACTAAAGATTCAGCCGTCGGAGCAGTGTTGTCAATGTTTGAGGCTAAAATCCTCGCTGATTCCATTGGAAGCGCTAGTAATACGATGGATAGGATTAAAGAAGATAAAATACAGTTTCAGGGAACTCTTTCCCAACATTTGTATAAAATTTGGAGACTTTGCTTAGAGAATGAAGATGCCCGTCAAAAGCTAAAAGTTTGTATTGAAAATACCATTCAGGACCAAACTGAAGAAAGTTTATTATCTGTTTGGATACGAAAGTTCGGAACAGTCGATTCAGATGTTGAGTTGAAAATATCGAGTGTGATGGAAGACCAAGATGACACTATTGAAATATCAAATCCAAAATATAAAGATGTTATTGCTCACCTTCAATGGATGTCTTCTCAAAGAGGTGTTTCGAACAGATTAAATCATTTAACTGAATCTCTTGCAATCATTCACACTGCTATTTCAGATGAAATGAACTTATCAGGAAACGATATCGGTGCTGATAGTATTGTTCCTATATTCATTCATTGTATCCTTCTCTCCAATCCACCAAATATATTTTCAGTAAGCGAATATCTTTCTGTGTTTGCACCCGCTAAACTTATGAATGGAAACGCTGGTTGGGCCCAAGCAACTCTTCACGCAGCTCTTCTGTTTATATTGGATGCCACTCCAGAGCAACTTAAGAGCCATTTATCTCATCCTCTGAGTGTTGGTGATGACATTAAACTAGTTACTTAGATTGATGTTTGTTCTTGTTTTAACTTCCTCTTTTATGACCTTCCGTTCAGTGCGTTTGATATCGTCGATTTGGAGTTTATTTGGTTTCTATTTTATGACTTCTTTTATGAATGGGGAAAAAAAAAAAAAAAAAAAAAAAAAAAAGCTCTGGTTTTTCGGATACGAAAATTCAAGTAGCATTTTGTTTTCCCCCTCTTTCTTATTGCTACTGTGGGAAGCTTCTTCGGCATCTTATGCGTATTGTTAAAATATCGTTTTTTATGTTAAAGATGCTACAAAAGGACAGTTATTATTTTTGCAAAGTAATTCTCTCTCCTTACCGGGCCTCATTAATCCCTCCTTGGTGTTGACATTACCGTTAGAGGATATTTATTATTATAAAAAAGTTGGTTTTCTTTGTTTTGATCTTGTCTGGTTTGTGTTTGTTCTTTGTGGGTCCAATTATAGGATTTTAGATTCCTCGTAAAGGGAAATTTCTGTTACAAATCTAGCTAATAAACTGTTGTTTAGGCCATGTGTGTTGTGGAAAAAGAAACAAAAGTATGAAATAGAAATAATAACAACAAAACTGAGCTCAACACATTTATCCTCAATCCCGTCTTTCAGGTTGAAAGGAAGGTCGGTTTAGCCTACTTACGTATCTTTTTGAGTTTTGTCAAAAAATATCACCTCCGACTTCAGGATCACACCTATTTGGTCTGTATTGTAGCTAAATGTTAATTTTACTGTACTTTGAAAAATTCAGAAATTCCCGATTCGCGTTAATTTTTCCACGCCGCTATTATTTCTGCAGCTGTGGATGCCGGAAGTATCATTTGTGCAGAAAAAAAACCACGCTAAACTTCTGAAAATCCAAAAAAAAAAAAAAAAAAAAAATTCCACACTTGTTTTTCTTCACGCTATTATTCCAAGTACAGTAGTTAATTCTGATACAATACAGATGTTTATTTTTTCCTTAAATATGATCAGATAGTAAGGATTATTACTAAGAAGGTGGATTAGATTAGCCCTCAAAAGGGACATCAACTAAAGTAATTGATTTCAGTTTTAGTGTCCTACCCTCATCATCGTTTTATTCTTAACTTCAGTGAGATTGGAATTAATAATAAATAATAATAATGCCGACTATATCTGTTACGGAGAGAAGGGCTAAGATGAAATCGCAGCTTCAGAGGGAAGTTCGGGAGGAGGTGAGGAAGCAGAAGGGATCGGGTGCGACATTCGAACAAAGAGCTGAATCGCCATCGAGAAGAAAATTGAACGACGTGCACAGAAGAAGCTTACTCGCTAACACCAAAACTGGAATAACAATCTCACCTCATGCACCGAAGGGAGCTGTGAGAAAGGAAAGCATTAGAGGCGGCACTGGCACCTTCACAAACATTCAAAGCAGTGAGACGGTCGACGACAATAGGAGACCCAGCAAGAAACTAATCGCCGAACCTCGTAAGGACTCTGTGAGAAGGCGCATTCGAGGTTATGTTCCAGAACCTAGCAACACAAAGAATCCTGTTCCTAGATCAATGTCATTAGGATCGAGTCCAGCTCGACACAAAACATCGACGGAAATCAACGAATCTCGGACTGGAAAGCGTCGTTCCAGTAGTATCACCTCCCAGTCTTCAGGAAACATCATCGGTCACAGCATGAGGCCGCAGCCAGGGAGAATCTTCGGATCGAGTGCGGAAGGTTCATCACCCGGTCATTACTTAGTATCGTCAGATGGTCAGTTGAGGGGTAGGAGGTGGGCATCTACTCCTAGAAAGAATAACAACACAAATATTGTTGAGCACAGATCACCTAATGCTGCTTGGGGTGAAACAGAAAAAGGATACCACACTTCAATAAGACCGAGCAGTAGAATAAGATGTACGACACCTGGTGAAGACAATAAGAACAAAGGAGAGATTTATAAAGGTAAAAGATGTAACAGTCCAGTATTCGATTCTGTTCAACGCAATCACGGAAATGTAATATCTCACAATAACACTGATGGTAGTAATCCACCACCACATTCTCGTAATTTAAAAGGCTGTCTTGCTGCTCCTCCTGTTTTCGTCCCTGAGTCGATAAGTTTTAATCCAGCTATCCATCGTAAGCAATCACCGTGTTCTTACAGGAATTCTGATGTGTTAAATACAAAAGGAGGTACTTCTTCAGATCCTTTTTTGGGAATCACCGGAAAACCGTCTTCCACTCCGAATGGATCCCCGCGTACGAGTAGAGGAAGGGGATGTTTCTCACCAATCATTACAACAGATCCAATCACACATCGGCTTTTAGAATGTTGAAATGTGAGCAGATAATAAATCACAGCCATGTCTGCGTGTGATTGAGAATAGCGTTCTCTTCACGAACTGTTTTCCTAAACTCAAAAATAGTTACGCTCTTACAGTGGATTTTTTTTTTTTTTTTTTTTCCTTCACTGTAAGGACACTTTTTGTGTCAGTTATTCTTATTCGGCACATTAAGTGACCGATACAAAAATAATTCCTATGTTCAGAAACTAACAAGGAGATTTGTTACCTATCGGTAAGCAAAAATACACTGTCAGCCTTGGTCACTTATTAAGGACAATTCCAAGCTCGGCACAATGGGTGAGTTCCTTAACAGTATTTTATTCGAAAAAAAAAAAGAAGAAAAAAAAAAAAAAAAATCCCTCAATTTTTTTTTGGTTGTTTTGTATTGTACAGTTTATGATATTATTTTCCTCTGTTATTATTCTTGTGGGCCATAACCCTTTTTTTTTATTTAAGGTTTAGGTTGTATTCTCTTTTTATTATACATTTCATTTTCCCATCTTCCCCTGTTTTTTTTATTTTTTTATTTTTTTTTGTTTTAACAACTTTTTGTAACAATTTATGTTATTCGAAGACAAGAACCTGAGGTGACGGTTACCGTTGAGGGTTGACCGAGTTGAAAAAAAAAAAAAAAAAACAACATCAACAAAAATAATAATTATAATAATGTACTTCATTGTATTCATCACGGATTTAGTTTATTTGTTTAGATTTTTTTTTCCCGTTGATTGATTTTGCGAATAAGAGTTGATCAGCTGTGTTCTGCTTTTTAGGGTTTCTGTCATCTCTTCCCATGTCTGCCGATTTCTTTTTTTTTTTAAAATTCTTTACTAGAGCTAACAATCTTTACCGCGTGTATTAAAACTAATTATCAAAGTGGGGGCCGTTGTTAACTTACTTATCAAACCAGATGAACATGTTGAGTGGCTGTCGGGGTGCGTATTTTCAATTATTTTTTGTTTCCCTCGCTCTCCTTATTTCATCTTCTCCCTTTCTATATTATCAAGTCAGCATATCGTCAATGTCTCGGTCATGGGAGGCCTACAAGCGAAAGATAAATCCGCCACAGACGGAAAGCAGCTTTGAGCAGCGCATGGAAATGGCTGCCTGCGCCGTACCAGTCGTCGGGACTGACATAGATAACACTTACTACCAAGCCTACAAGTCAGATGGGAATAGTGGTTTCGCTCCGGGAGAGCGATACTCAAACGACAGGTTTACAAATATTTATGGAAAGTGAGGAAGTCTTTTATTTATAACAACACTACGACACATTATAGCTGAACGCCTCTAAGCCAGAACCCAGTCTAGAGACATGCATGCTTCCAATTGGTTTATCGGACTACGGAATCTACATCCGAACTAGAGATACTCAACTAATTCTATACCAGTCTGAATAGTAACGTTTTAGGGAGTCTTTTTTGAAAAATAAATATTAATTCCTGTAAGCTACCTGACTTGCAGTGAGCCTTGTTTTTATTTTCAGGTTTTGGTATTTTGTACAATGTATTTGTTGTGATGCGGTAGCTGTGTTTTATTATATATTTTTTTTTTCAACAAGAGAATAGTTGTACATGCCGCAGCTTACTAGGGCTACCTCAACAAGAGACTACCTGTTTGCTCATTCAGCGAATATAGATCGGCAGTATGAACAAGTGATGAGAGGAATAGAGACGAGGACCATCCCGATACCATCATTTGTTAGAATGGGTGCTTATGGTACTCCACCATGGCCTGAGGAGCATAGAGCTAACGGTGAAAGGTACTTCTCTAGATATGCTCTTCCTCACAATGTTGAAGGTACTCTTCCTCCAAGAAGTGAAGCAGATGTTTTATTGTCTGAGATTGAGGCACCAATCCCACCAGTCAGACCTACAAGACAAGTGTCAGCAGCAACACCTTATCACCAATACATAGAGCATCATAGTGTGGGAAGGGAGGCGTCTGGTTATTCACATTCTCCTTCTTCATCTGTGATTGACGTTTATTCATCTTTTTAATGAAATATAATTACAGCTTGTCAACACCATAAATATCTCAGCTTGAGTCCTGCTCGAACTTTTGTTTTTAATTAAAACAATATTCTTGGTTGTGACCCGCTCCCTCTTGCCTTTGTTTCCCTTCACGAATATGAACCTTCACTCCCTGGTTGAGGTTACCGATACAAAATTATTGTTCTGTTAGAAGTTAAACCCCTCCTTTTTTTTTTTTCTATCCTTTTTTTTTTTTTGTATTCTGTAATTAGAGGAAATATCTATAATATTCAGCAACCAATCAATTCATCTTTACCTTTATCAATCCCCCCCTACAGTCACTTGTGTCATGAGTTTTTTTAATTTTATTATTGAGTTCTGATACAATACAGATATTTATATTCGTATGAACCTAATCAAACAGTCTTCCCCTTCAGCTGATGAATTGATTTTCGTATATTAATTCCAACTAAAGATTAGTGACAGTTAGTTACAACCAGTTTCATGTTACATTTATTATTCAGCATTTGTTAAAACCACAAAATGGTTATCGTCAGTCCAGTAGAGCGCCATGCTGCTCGTAATGCTGTTGTCGTCTCTGTTGGATTCGTGATCGTGAGAGCACTTAAAAGATTGATGAAAAAGAAGCGAAGCAGCAGCAGTAAACCAGACGACTGGGATGAAGTTTGGAGAACAGCTTCAGCAGCAGCAGGCACAGCACTTATTTATGGCCGTGGAAAGCAGCTGATGTCTGAGAATATCGCAGGAGTGTTGTCATTCTTACCTTTGAAGATGTTGTGTGATGAAAAGACTTACAGCTTTAATTATAATTTTATTGTAGCGTATCTGTTCTCTCAGGTACTAGTTGGAATGATTCCACGGGATTATCGAAACCCAATTCTTTTAAACAGCGTTGGATCAGCTCAGCTGTTATCGTCTTGGATTCTATCAGATGATCACCTTCCAGATCATTATATTAGATTCTTGTATTCTCAAGGTAAAGCAACACGAGAACATATTCACACTCTTCGTAGCTGTTTCAACAACTCAACGAATAGAGAAGTTATTAAGCATGCCTTCCCTCAAAAGGAAGGTGCTCCTCTCACACAAAAACACGGAACTGACATTCCCGGGATTTTCAAATCAGCTGCTGAATATTTTGTTAGACATTACAGAGAGAGTTTTCAGTTTTATTTGAAAATATATTCCGTCAGACTGCTGGTACATTTCTTAAGGAAGAGAGGAGCTGTTCGGTTGGCTTCTGTTTTGTCAGTCGAACCTATTCCGAAGTTGTCGTTGCAAATAATGAATTTCTTAATTGATATCTTAAGAAGTTCATTGTTCTTAACATCGTACTGTACTTCTGCCTGGTGGGCTATCGCTATGACTGGTCATGCTCTTCCGAATTCAAAGTGTTCACCGTTTGTGTTGTGGTGTTCTTTACTGCTACCTGGGTTGTTTATTGCTGTTGAATCACCTCAACAACAAGTGACTATATCAAACTATTGTGCAACCTTTGCAGCCTATCCTATATTGTGTTATAAGAATGGTTTCGATATTGCAGCAGTAACATCAGCTCTGCTCTGTACATCACAAACAGCACAACAACCATTTCTATTGAGAATGATGTGGTCTCAATGAGTTGTCAATTTGATTATTATTATTATTATTTTTCATTCTCCTGATGCTTTTAACAGGCATGTGTCATTTCCTAAACTAGGAATGGTTATTTCATCTGATTTTGAGAAAAACAAACGTTCTTTTTATTTAATAATTTAAGCATCAGTTCCTAACAGGAATTCGACTGCTGTTTGTCATTTTTTTTTTTTTTTTTTTTTCCCCCTCCCATTCCCCTTTTCCCTCATAGAAGGTAATAAAGAAAACAAAGTCATTAGTTCTCTCCTTTAATAAATATTCATTCATTGGAAACCAGTGTCCCTGCTAGTGTAAATCATGCTTTTTTTTTTTGATTATTTTTGAGTTTGTTGTCTTACAACTCGCAGTTTACACACTGTGTTACTTCCTTATCTTTCCTTGTGCTAATTATAAACTTTTTTTTTTCTGAATGGATGACCTTATCGTCGTTGGTATTCATTTGTTATTCTATCTCTCTCTCTTCTCTTTTTTTCTTCTTTTTTTTTGTGAAGGGGAAGTGACCTTTTTTTTTGTCACAAAATAAAAGGGAACTAAAACAAGTTGTGTTATCAACATGACTGAAGTGAGAGGAGCGAGATTTGCTCGTTTTCTTGTGTTTTTTTACCCTTCTTTTTTTTATATTTTTTATTACTTCTTTGAACACAAAATGACTAGTTACACGGTCGTTTTGTAGTTAACACCCTACTCTGACTTTCTGACTTTGTTTGTAAGAAAAAATGTTACACACACTTGGTGACATATTGACTAAATGTCTTATGTGAAATATTGAGAGCACTCGTTATCTTCTTATTTTCATCATCGTAGTATGCGATGGGAGTCGATTACTTCTTTAAAAAGATTTCTGTAGAAACAACACGTTATTCGTATTCGTGAATAATATGAACTTGGCGACGACCTCTCAAATATATGTTTGAATTGAATTTATAATTTTACTGATGTTCTCTTTTAATCAGGTCAGAAAATAATGATGTAGCAATGTACACTTTACAGATGGTCAAAAGTATATAAAAAAAAATAATTATTCTCTCTTCAGCTGTTTGAATAAAGTTACTAAGTTGCACAATATGAGGGAACTATTAGTAGTTTTCTGCGCTATTTTTGTTTATGAAGCCACAGGTCAGAACGTAACGCAGCTGCCTGCAGCAGTTAAATCAAAGTCATCTCCTTACCCCGGTAATGTATCCGAGACGTTCTTTTTTGTTGCAATTGGAACTGTGGTTATGTTAGTGGTAACTTTATTATTGTGTTGGCTAATGATATGTAAACATCCTGATGAAGATGATGATGACTTGACTAGAAATAACAACGACAACAACGTCAACAACAACAACAACACTAACAACGACGTAGAACTACGAACAACTTCCAACCACATGGTATTCAGTAGTAAGACTCATTCTGCTAAGGAAGTAAATTTTGTAATGCCTGGCGATAGAGATGTTAAAGAAGTGTGAGAGCGGTGATCCTCTCATTGACGACCAATTGTGTTCTATTGTGATCACGACTAGCAAAACAACTCATTTCCCAATTCCTACATCTATCTTATGCGTGTGTGTTGAGTTAATCAAGCTCTCTCTTTCTCTCTTCTCTAATGCTATTTATGTACTTCACTCTGTCAAGGTCAGAAAGTCTAACGTAGCCACTACTCAAATGTGGAAGTCAAATTAGACAAAAAAGTGAGTAATTCATCGACTCTCGTTAGCTCTCTTCAGAATTAATACGAAGACGTGTTCAGACTTTTTTTTTTTGATGCGATCACGCGATACTTTCTACATTCATTGTGGAAGAGTGCTCTGGGAGGGTGTTACCCCGAAACTACATTCATAATATTAACTAACTGAGGAGGGGGACTGAGGGGGTAATTCAGTCTCAATAATTAGACAGATTTACTTGTACACAATTAACTGATGATGAGAGAACAGATATGTTCATTCCCCTTGTTATTCGTATTTTAGATTGTGAAAACGCTCATGGCTGGTGGTGGTGATATCGAAAAGTTGTCACCTTTTTCGTGATCTCTTTTCTTCAGTGATTGTCTCTGGCCGAGTAAGATAAAAAAACTAAATGTCATCTCGGTAGGGTTTTCTTGCAAAGGACAATTTCGTTCTGTTCATTGGTTTCTTTTTCTTTCTTTCTTTCTTTCTTTTTTTGTGTAGTTTTTTTTTATTAGTTTTTTTATTTATTTATAGAGTCTACCCCCTTACTTATTCGAAGGTTGTCAAATCCTCGCAGACAAAAGTAAGATTTCTGTTGCTGTAATTCCCTTTTTTTATTATTTACTCAAATATTGATGTGCTCTGTGTGTGTAATGGATTTTTATAAAATTTTTTTTAGAACCTAAATAAGTAAGGACGACTTTAGTTGTGAGCTTACCGTCGTTTGCATTCCATTTAGTGAGCCACTATTCTAGTATCAGGTGAGCAGAAGAATTAAAAAAAAAATAAAAAAAAAATATGTATTTTCTTATTATGGATTCTTATCTCTTCTTCTCCTTTCTCCCTTTTCATAATAGCCTGTGGTCGGCCGAAACGCAAGGCTGCAGTACTATTGGTTTTTGAAAAAAAAAAAAAAAAAACGCAGATTTCTAATTTAATTTATGAGCGCACTGCTTAGATAGTTGTTGATTGACGTGCAGTTAAAATTATTAATTAAGTTCCCAACTTCCCTTTACTAGACACCAGGCCTCTGTTACGGAAGAGTGGGTCTCACTGCTTTCGTTTTGTTCGTTTACTGTCTTGTCGTCTCTTCTTATTCCTCGCAAATACTACCAGCTGTTTATTTGTGGACACTATTCGTATTTTGGTTTTCTATTCGTTTGTTTATCAAGTTCTGTTTAATACCTTTATGTTCTTTACTTACAAACAGAACTACACTTGGGTACCTTTGAAGGCGTCTCACAGGTCACATGCTACAACACAAACATCGATTCTTCAAGACTTCATCATCGCTTACTGCTTACACGTTATTTAGTTATTACTGTTTACATTACAGGACTGACAGGCAACATGCAGGTTTTCATTTCCTGTTCAGATGGAGAATTCCCAACTGTTCCGTTTACAGTGACGGCGGACACGCTGGTCAGGGACGCAGTAGAGGCAGCGGTCGATGAGTGGGGTGTTGGCTTTCAGAACAGCGAATTGTCGTGTGCGGGAGTCGTGCTTCCAGAGTTGTCTACGTTGGTATCACATGGGATAGAAGGAGGTACACAGTTGGAAGTGTTGGATGGGGTGCTGGGGTGTAGTTTCGAGGACATCAGAGGAGGATCAGAAAAGATTGAGGAACTGCTGCAGTCCTGTGATGAAGAGGGTTTCTTGTCCGTCAACATGAAGTCATTTGTAGATGACGAAGATAATTACGGATTATGTCCTCGCCTGACATGCCTGTCCTTTGTCAATGGTCGTGAGGTTATTGATTGCCCTGGTTCCCTCATACGAGGCATGCGACATGTGCAACGGGTCAGGTTTCCAGGTTTGCGGAATGTGAGATCCGTCGGTTACTCTTTCGCATCCTGCTGTGAGTCACTTACAGACATGGACTTGTCGGGATTGTCTGGTGTGGAATCGATTGGGAAAGATTTCTTGGGTAATTGTAAATCACTCAAAACTATTGATTTATCACCGCTGGTTAATCTCCGACACCTGAATGATTATTCAATGTCGGGCTGCTCTAAACTCACATCGATTGATATGAACCTTCCCCTTCTTGAGAATATACCTGATGGATTTTTATATGTTTGCTCCGGCACCAATAATACACTTACGAGTATTGACCTTTCAGGTCTGCAAAGCCTGAGAACAATCGGAAACTTTTTTTTGACGAATCATGTGGTACTTACCGAACTTGACTTGTCGATGTTAGTAAGCGTCAAGTCAATTGGTGATGGATTCTTGCGTGGATGCACATCCCTGAAGTTCATTAACTTGTCTGGTCTGACCAACACAACTTCCTTGGGGAATGATTTTCTCAGCGACTGCGTCTCATTGGAAGAGGTCGACCTCAGCAAGATGACGTCACTTACGGATGTTGGGGAGTCATTTCTTGCGGATTGTTCAAAACTTACGACTGTAAGCTTTGATGGGCTCAGTAGTTTAAGGAAAATGGGAAAATATGGTCTTGCGGGTTGCACCCAACTCACAGCAGTTGACTTGACATCCCTCCCTGACGATTGCGATTTCACGGACACGTTCCTCTTGGGTTGTGATTCCGTGAGGACTCGTGACCAATCCAATGACCAACTTATTGATCAATTACGCAAGCGGGGCCGTGATGCGGCATTGAAGCAGCTGAAGGAAGTGTTGAAGAATACGCGAGTTCAGACTTTGTGTGTTGTCAACAACATGCGGACTTTAGAAGATGACCTGACAACTCTTTCTGAGCAACTTGTTCAGTTGGAAGACTCCATTTCCTACTAATGCTTATTGTTGTTAGAACCACTCAACGTATTCTTAGAAATATAATTATCCGGAAGATCAATTAGCAATTCTGCTCTCTGTCTCTCCCTCCGTGTTCTTGTTTTATCTCCCTTTTCCTTTTCTCCGGTTGCGTCGCTGAAACTAAACCAACTTTCTTTCTTTAAAGGTTAAATTGGTCTCAGCGAAAAAGCAAAACAACGTCTTGTGTGTGGTTTTCTGATTTCCGCCAGTCGGTTTCCTTTGAGAGAGCCACGTCGAATAGAGGATCTGGATAGTTAATATTTATGACACTACTGAAGTATTTATTATATTATCTTATCTTTATTCCTTACCGCAGCATATCAAACCAAAACAAAACAAAAGACAACAATAATGACGCTTCCTGACGATGAAGGGAAGGAAGTCAGAGTTGATGTCTCAAAATTAAAAAACAAGAAACCAGGAGGATGGCGGAGGGACACAACTTACGATTCTTTTGAGACTGCTGGATGGTGGTCCCAAAGTACTGTCTCATTTATAGAACCCATCTTAGAAAAGGCAAGAAAGAGGTCTCTCGAGGCTTCTGATTTAAAGGAAGTGGCTGAAGAAGAAACTATGGAATATCAAGAAAAGGTTTTCAATAAATTTTGGAAACGAAAATTGAAACAAATCTCAAAATCGACATTCAAAAGAACTCTCGTGGGACTCGAAAACAGCGATCCTGACCAGAAGCTATTTAAGAAGAAGAAGAATCCTTGGAAGGACATGCACAGCAGGGTGGATGCTGGTGAGTTCTCCAATCACACTCACATTCAACAATTTGAAACAGCAGTGATGGAAGTTATAAATCAACATTACAAACTATTAGCTCCAGACTGCATTCGTTGTCGAATTGGAATGTGTCCTTTACCTGAAGGTGTTCCTGAGACTAAATCATTCCCACCACCAGATCCTGCTCACGAGCAGATCTCACCAGTAGTTGCACGAATGAAACAGGTAATTGGTACTTGTGAACCATCTCTTCAAGATACGATATTCAAAATGTACAAAAGGGATTTCATAATTGGTTCTCTTTGGGGTCTTGCTCAGAGCATTGCTCCATTCGCACCTGTCTACTTGTACCCTCAAGTGTCTGACATTCTGATTGGTTATACAAGGTATACTCCAGAGGGAGTTGCTTTTATTCAAAAAGATGAAAAGTATTTAATCTACATCTATGCTGCTGTCGTCTTAGTGGCCATTTCTTTTATGGGATTCGCGATGTACAGAACCTTTGTGTATTCGACCAAGCTGGGAGTTAAATTCAGGGCATGTTTGGCTGGAGCTATTACAAAAAAGAGTTTATTGTTGTCTCAGAATGGGTGGCAGTCTGCGGGAGGACATTCGAAAATTTTTACACTGCTCCATGCTGACACTGAACGGATCTTTTTAACAACAACATCGCTACTTGGGTTGGCTTTTTATGTTCCAACTCTGGCACTGCTAGCCATTGGAGCACTGTTTTTCTTATTGTCGTGGACTACAATTGTTGGTGTTGCTTTTTTAATAATTTTGACACCATACAATGTCAGTATTGCGATGTCTTTTGTTCAAAAATTTATTGAGAGAATGGGAAAAACTGACGGCCGTACAAAAAAAGTTCACGAGATGATTGAAAACATCAGAGGAGTTAAATTCTATCAATGGGAGAAGGAATACGCTACTCAAATAGGTGCTATTAGACAAGAAGAAGTTAAGATTATCTATGGATTGATGTTAAGAATCGCTAAACTCATGAGCAGTACTCAATTCACTCCGTTTGTTTTTCAAACTGTGATCTTAGTAACATATGCATCTGTTTATCCAGATGACTTGACTGCTAGAAAGATCTTTACATCATTAGCACTGAGTCACGTGTTACGTATTAGTACCGTCATCATTCCATTTGTATGGTCTGGATTGTCTCAATCTCTTATAGGACTTCGTAGAATTCAGTCGATGCTTTGTAAAGAACAAGCTGCTCCGCGTAAAATAAAAACCAAAGACAGCTGTGTAACCGTCACTCAAGGATCTATTTCATGGGAATCCTCCGGCGGAAAAGGATCGACACCAACACCAATTCTTTCAGATATAAACTTCAAAGCTGACGCTGGAGAGTTAGTAATGATTGTGGGAAAGGTAGGATCGGGTAAGACGTCATTCTTGTCAGGCTTATTAGGAGAAGTCACTCACAGCAGTGGTGAATTTCATATCGGAGGTGACATTGCGTATTGTCCTCAAACACCATGGATTGCATCAGGTTCAATAAAACAAAACATTCAATGGGGTAGAAAACTTCCTGGTCTTGTTGACAGTGAAAGCGATTACCGAAAAGTTGTGAAGGACGTCGCACTTTTACAAGACATTGAAAACCAATTCCCTGAGGGAGACGCCACCGTCATCGGAGAGAAGGGAATCAACATAAGTGGTGGACAGAAAGCCAGAATTGCATTAGGTCGTGCAGTCTACAGAGATGCCGACGTTTATCTGTTTGATGATGTGCTGTCTGCTGTAGACGCACACGTTGGAAAATACATTTTTGAAAAAGTCTTGAAAAAACAATTATCTGGAAAGACAAGAATCCTGGTCACAAACCAACTCCAATTTATTCATGAAGCAGACAGGCTTTACAGTGCAGAACCTGGAGGTAGACTTGTTGAAATTAACATTAAGAAGTACGCCTCTGACTTGAGAGGGATAGCTGACGATTACAGTGACTTGACTCTCGCACAGTTAGTAAATGAATTCATGACTACACAGACTGATGCTGAAGAAGCCAAACAGAGAGCCGACACCGCCTCAGTCTGTACGGAGGTAACGACTGGCAGCGTCGTTGAGAACGAAAAAGTGTTTAAAAACAAAAAATTCTCCGGCAAGGATTTGGAAGTCGCTGAAGTTCTTCTCGAAGAAGACGTTTCCCTTTCCACTTACAAACAATACTTCGGACAGTATGGTGGGAAGCTATGGTGGAGTGGAATCGTGTTGGGACACTTTATATTCAACTTTTGTGATAAGTTTTCTCAAATTTGGCTTGGGTGGTACGCAGAACGAGGAGGTCGGCAATCCGCCGCCTGGTACCGTGGATATATTATTGAAGACAGGATGTCAACAGGAGTATGGTTTATTTGTTATATTGGAATAATAACTATCGGGTGTTTAGTATTCGCCTTAAGAGAGTACGAGTTTGGAAAGGGAGCCTGTCGTCCTTGTATCAACTTGTATAAAAATGAATTGAAAGCTGTACTTGCTAGTCCAACTGAATTCTTTGACACAACACCAGTTGGAAGAATCTTAACTCGATTCGTAAATGACTGGGAAGCTGTTGATTTTCAAGTTCCTATTTATGCATCGCAATTCTCTACAGCTGTTGGAATGCTTTTCTCTGCGATGGTTATGATTTCTTTAACTCTGCCGTGGTTTACTTTGATGTACATTCCGATTGGTCTTTCAGTGTATTGGATTCTAACAAGAAACGCTGCCTCGATTCAACTTAGAAGACTTTTTAACATCACAAAATCACCAGTTTCTAATAATTTTGCTGAAAATTTGAGAGGCTTAGCCACCATCAGAGCATACGGTCAACAAGATATAGTTTTAAGAGATCAAGCTGCGGCAGTTGATACGAATCACAAGTGTTTTATGACCGAGAGAATGGCATTCGAGTGGGTCAGATTAAGAGTTAATTTCTTGTCGGGTGTGATAATGGGATCTATTTTTGTAATTCTCGGATTAGTTTCTGATGACGTCACCGACTCAACATTAGGAATACTAATATCTCAGGGTGTATTTATTGTATTGTCGGTAAGTCAAACATTCTTAATGCTTCAACAACTTGATCTCGCTATGAACTCTGCTGAGAGAGTCCTTGAGTACTGCGACTTACCACCTGAAGAGTCGACTGCTGCTGCTATGAAAGCTCTTCCAAAACCAAAAAATTGGCCAACTGAAGGACGGATGTCAATTTGCAATCTCTCGGTCAGGTATCGAAAAAACTTACCTCTGGCTGTACGTGATGTAAATATCGAAATTGAACCTGGTTGGAAAATTGGAATTGTTGGTCGTACTGGTGCCGGAAAGAGTACTCTTCTAAAAACATTATTTCGTCTGATGAGACCGGAATCGGGTTTTAAACTTATAATCGATGGAGTGAATGCAAACAAAATGAATTTGAAAGATCTCAGATCGTTGTTTGCTATCATTCCACAAGAACCGATTCTATTCGCTAATTCAGTTCGTAAGAACATCGACCCTTTTGATAAAGTTAACGACGATGAGCTTCGATCAGCTTTAAAGAAGTGTCATCTTGAGGAACACTTGCAATCAAGAGCTGAACGTCTTGCGACTAAAGACATCCTTGACGTTACAATTAGTGATGACACTCTTTCAATTGGTCAACGTCAGATGTTGTGTTTAGCAAGAGCACTTGTTTTAGGAAGGAAATTCCTTCTCTTAGATGAAGCGACTGCGTCTGTTGATGTGTACACTGATAAACTTATTCAGTCAACTCTCTTGTCAGCATTCGCTGATTGCACTGTTTTAACGATTGCTCATCGACTGAATACAATCACACATTCTGATAGAATTCTTGTTATGGATTGTGTTGATGGAGTTGGTGAAGTTGCCCAGTACGCTTCCTACGGTGAACTCTTAGACGACACTGAAGGAATATTCTACGAACTCGCTAAAAATGCCAAACTAATTGGAGAGAACGGCGTCAGAAATGACAGTGATAATGAGAGTCTTGTTTAATCCTATTAAGACTCTTCGAAGAAGAGCCCACCCAAGGGACACGTGGGTCTGTTTGGCGTTTTTATCTTTTCGTGCACGAATTATTCTTTTTTTTTTTTAAAAAAACGCAACTTTGACTGAATAGGTTTATTTTTATAACCAACAAGAATAATAATGTTGAAGCGGCTCACAGTAAATCTGTTTTAGTTCAGGTTCACTGTTTTGAGACGGCACAGAGCTGACATTCAATCAATGATTGGGAATGTTAAGTTTCCAACTATTTTCTTTTCTCTGTTTTTCAGTCAAATGGAAGCGTTACGGTGGTATTTTATTATAATTTTTTTTGTTTAACGCCAGTTGTACAATAGTTGACGTTCTGTTTTTTTTTTTTTCCTTTCCCTGACTTTGTGCTTACCAAGCCAACCAAACTAACTAACTAAACTAAAGCCAATCGGGGAGAGGAGGAGGGGAAAAAAAAAAAAAATATTGATGACACGCGTGGCTTCATTTCTTTTTATTTCATTGTTGTTATTTTGTGTGCGGAACCGCTCATATCGTTACGAGGAAAAAAAAAGTGGTTTCTTCCCGGCATCTTCGCTTCGGCGAAAAAAAAAAAAAAAAAAAAAAAGGACGTCTTAAATATGAAAATCGATTTCTATTTTTCATTTTTTTTTCTCAGCCGTAATAGGAACTAACTTTTTCTTTTTAACTTCGGTTAAGTGTAAGTTGTAACGGACTACAGGGCATGGGACGCTCAACCTGTTTAGTGTGGTCCTCGATTTACCAGATTCGACAACGTCTTCTCGGTCAGTAAGACAAAAAATATAGTTTTCTCTTTTTATGTTTACTTTTTTTCTAAACGTAATTTTCTTTGATTAACAACTACAAATATTTCTTCAGTCAAGTACTTTGATATTAATTTTGTACTGTTTTTACATTGTCAGATTTTCACCCCATAAAGTTCTGCCAACTAGCTATATTAAGAACTGTTTTTTTTTTTAATTTTTTTTTTTTTATATGTTGTTTAAGTATATGTTGTAGAGCGGACTACAAGGCATGGGACGCTCAACCTGATAGTACGCTAACAGCTTCGACAGCGTCTGCTGGTTAAACGTACCTTTTCTTTGATAGTTAACTACAAATATTTCCCAGTCAAGTACTTTGATGTTAATTTTGTTTTTAATACCCTAAAATTGCTACTGTTTTTACATTGACTAACTAACTAACATTGTCAAAGTTTCCCGGCCTAAAAAGGGACAAGTAGTATAAGATTAAGGCCTGAAACTACATATTCTATTACCCTTTGATGTTAGGAAACTGCAGAAATGAATACTTTTCTTTTATTGATCTCTACTTTTCTTATTCTCACTTTTCTGTTCTAAAATTAATGATACTAACATTGTCAAAGTTTCACACCTCCCTTAAAGCAGAGTGTATGTTTATACTAACATTACCTTTTAGTCAACATGTATCTATGAATTAATGTTAAATTATCGTTATATTGTTTATTACAATTACTTGATTTGTATTTTACGTTTAAAAAATCGAACAGTTAACCCCCCGTAATGTTCTAACGCCCCGATAGTGACTCAATTTCCGGTTCTCACATCGTTTTCCCCAAAAATGATAAGTACGTGTGATCGCTCTTCCAACATACACATCAGCAGTAAGGTGCGATGAGGTTGGGGTTTTTTTTTCTCTTTTTTTTTAAAAAAAAAAAAAACCACGTTTCTTGCAATTGCATTTGGATAGTCTTACCGTATTGGCGCTGTCTGGGATTAGGTTTTAATTCGTATCGGTATTTGGGGCCTCTGGAGTTATCTTTGGGAGTTGTCTTCATAACGTACTCAGTGGACTCAAATAAGAAGCTGAGTGAGTGATTGATTGATATACTAGTTATATTGTTCAAGGTGAATGAAAAAAAAAAAAAAAAAGAAGAAAAAACCTGAATGTTTTACTACGAAAATATCTTAACAAGCCGTCACTTTCCCGTCTCTTCGTGCTTGTGGTAATATCATGAAAGACTATGGGCGCTTATCTCTTTTTTTTTCTTTCTTTCTTTTTTTTTTTTTTTTTTTTAATGCTCGTTATTCACCACCGCTATGCGTCTTCGTTTTTTGTTTCCCAGCTTGCTTCATATTTTTTTTGTTCTTCTCCCCACACACTCTCTCTATCTCGACGTTTGTGGGACAAATAAATGACGGTACCGTCCTGGTTAAGCTTTGTGTATTGCTACCGTCTTTTTTATTCTGTTCATTTTATTTGTTTACTTTTATTTTTAGAAAAAAAAAAAAAAAAAAAAAAAAAAACACATTTCTTATTTTTCTCTTTGTGTTTAAAAGTGTTTTGCCGGACTGAAAATATCATAACCGGATTTTCAGTTGGAGTAAAAAAAAAGAAGAAAAAAAGGGAATCCTCCTCTTCCCCATGGAGGAAAGAGTTGTGTGTAGCTGCTTGTAGTCAGCGTATTGGCTTTCCCTCCTCACAAAAATCAAGTTAACCCCCCCCCCTCTCAGTAATCATAGTATCCCTTTATTACTTATTTTTTGAAATTATTACTTTTTAAACAGTCTTGCCTCCCTAGCCTTCTAAATATTACTTCGAAAGGCAAAGTTAAGCGGGAGTTAAATCCCAGTCGCTGGTTTGCTGTATCAGCGATGTAAAGTACGCAATGTATTTGACTTCTATATCTACAATACTTTTCTTTTACTAATCTCAATTTTTTATTTTTCACTTTTTCTATACTAAAACAATGATACTATCTATTATTATGGTTCACAGTTTTTACAAAATCAAAAAAAGCAGTTGAGGGATTTGCTTCATCCTGTTCCCCTGTTCTCAACTTTTTAGGTTTTGGGATACGTCTGCTCTGTTTTTTTATTTTTATTTTTTTAGACGCCTAACATGCACAAACCGTGAGACATTTAAGAAGAAGAAAAAAAAAAAAAAAAAAAAAGAAACAAGTCGAACAATGGTTTACTGCTCTCTTTTTCCCCCAAGAAAGTGAAGAAGAAGATGATGGAGTTTCGTGTTGTCTTACTTTCTGTACGATACAAATAGGTTGTTTTGGGTGGGCTCTATTTCCAAAAAAAGTAATTTTTTTTTTTTTTTTTTTTTTTTCATTGTTCTCTGTTTGCAACTATTTCAACACATAATTATTGTAAATAGTTTAAGTGTGTCGTTTCCCTTTTCATTTTCTCCTCTTCTTCTTCTTTTTGTTGACATAATAGTTTCCTTCCATTGAATTGAGATGAGGCAGTTGTGTCGACCCATTTATGTCTTTGTTAGTACTTGCCCGTTTGTAGTTCTCTTACATCGGTAAATTTAAATAATTTATCCGATCTTTTTTTTCCTCCTCTTTTTTCTTTTTTCATTTCCCCCCCAACATTTGTATTTTACGTACAAACTCGAACAGTTAAACCCCCCCAACTGTTGGTTATCTCATTTATTGCAACTAAGTTTGGTCGAACCCTGTATTCGTTTTAGCCAGTTTCAAGTTGCTTTATATTTAATCTTATGAAGTTGCCCCCTCGCAACTGATACACTAAACCAGTATTGCATGAAAAACAAAAAAACAAAAAATTCCCCACTTCGTAGCTGTAATAAGAACTGTTTTTTTTTTTTTTCCCCCTCGTTCCCTTTTTTATTTTATGTTTTATTTTTTTTCTAAAAAAAATTTGCCTTTTTCTTTGATTAACAACTTCAATTTTTTTTTATTTTTTTTTTTTTTTTTTTTTCCAGTCAAAAGCAAATTAATTAAAAAAAAAAAAAAAAAAAAATTATTTTTGTATTGTTACCCTGCTTGTTCTTATCATTTTATTACCATCGGAGAAGTGTTGTTCGCAAAATAACAAAATTGTTCCTAAATTTTTTTTTTTTTCGAAAGAATTGATTGGCTCTCTGAAATACCAAAAAATTAAATAACTGTTTCGTGTTTAGAGAGACAGAATGTGTGTTTGAAAGTAATGATTGCTGCTTCGTTGCTTTTAAAAGTAAACGGTTCAAACAGTTCTTCTTCTCTGTATTTGGTAAAAAGAAAATTAATATATCGTCGTTGTTAGGACTCAATCTGTCTTGTGGCTTCTCTTGGAAGGTGAATTTACCCAGCTAACTCTACTTTTTTTTTTATTTTTTTTTATTCTTTTTTTTTTTTATAAAGCGAAGACCCGGTGTCTTTCCTTCTCCCCCTTCCCCCGTTAAAATATCAAATCGATTTTGTGAGTGTATCTCACTGAGTCTTATCTGCTTTCTTCTTTGTGGCCTTTTCTTCACCATTTTGAATCACTTTGTCCTACCTTCACCTTCTATGATAAAATTGACGATGTTTAACTGGTATGTACCAGTGTGACTTTAAAGGTGGAAAAATATGGGAAAAAAAAAAAAAAAAAAAAAAAAAGACTTCCGATCAACGATTGCCGTTAGACAAGTTTATTTTTTAGGTAAATTTTTTTTTCTTTTACGAGTTTCTGTTGTTTACATCTAAGGAAAGAAATAAATAAAATAAAATAAAGAAGTGAAGACACTGCAGCTTTAATTTGTTTTAATATTCATATAACAAATGAAATATTCTGACACGGTGACTGAACTTCTTATGAGTCGAAAGTTAAAAACTTATTTCGTCTGATAGAAAACATGCTAATCGGAGCACACAGGTCACATGCTACACAACACAAACATCGATTCTTCAAGACTTCATCATTGCTTACTGCTTACACGTTATTTAGTTATTACTGTTTACATTACAGGGCTGACAGGCAACATGTAGATTTTCATTTCCTGTTCAGATGGAGAATTCCCAACTGTTCCGTTTACAGTGACGGCGGACACGCTGGTCAGGGACGCAGTAGAGGCAGCGGTCGATGAGTGGGGTGTTGGCTTTCAGAACATCGAATTGTCGTGTGTGGGTGTCGTGTTTCCTGTTTCTTCTTTTAAAGCGAAACTTAATTATCATTTTTTACTTAACAGCGAAGATGACATTATCAGAACCCCCAACTTCAATAGGTTGAATCTAAATCGTGTATCATAAGAAAAAGAAAGTCTGTTTGAAGAAATATGTTTTGCACGTTCTTTAATCTCATCATACTCCAAGCCATTCATCATCACATTTCGTAGGTTACTCAGGCAGGTTAAAATGCAACTCTCGGTTACGTTCCCAGACACAGGGTTTCCTGACGTTGTTTTCACAGCTTCTGGAGAGTCGCGCGTGAAGGATGCATTGCAGGTTGCAGCTGATGAGTGGGATACCGATGCTGACTTTCTTGAGCTTTCATTCGCAGGATCGCTGCTTCGAGCAGGTAGTCGACTGGTGTCGTACGGAGTGGAGGACGGCTCGCTGTTGGATGCATCTGTGGTGCGCTTGTTTGGATTGGAATGGTTCACAGATGCTGCAAAGAGAGCGAAGGCATTCCTACGAGGAGAACGGGATCAGGACGGGTTTTTCTGCCTTGATACTCCCACATTCGCTGTGGATGGCTGTCTTCAGTTTAACAGTGAGTGGTTCTCGGATGATGTTACGAACATCTCATTCAGCAACTCTGAACCCTCAGTCACGACCGTTTCGGATGATTTCTTATCCTCATCTCGTAAGGTTATAAAGGTCAGTCTTCCTGGTCTTCAATACGTCACATCTGTTGGTAATAATTTCCTCAAACATTGCAATTCACTGTCATCCGTAGACTTATCAAGTCTCAGCAATATTTCAGCTGTCGGAGATGGTTTTCTAAATAATTGTTCATCCCTGACGTCTGTTAACTTATCAAGTCTCAGCAATGTTTCAGCTGTTGGAGATGGTTTTCTAAGTAATTGTTCATCCCTCACATCTGTTAACTTATCAGGTCTCAGCAATATTTCAGTTGTTGGATACTCTTTCCTAATTCATTGTTCATCCCTCACATCTCTTAACTTATTAAGTCTCAGCAATATTTCAGTTATTGGAGACAGTTTTCTTTGTAATTGTTCATCCCTAACATCTCTGGACTTATCAAGTCTCAGCAATATTTCAGATGTTGGAAACAATTTTCTATATTTTTGTTCATCCCTCACATCTCTGGACTTATCAGGTCTCAGCAATGTTTCAGTTGTTGGTTTCAATTTTCTAAGAGATTGTTCATCCCTCACATCTCTGGACTTATCAAGTCTCAGCAATATTTCAGAAGTTAGAAGCGAGTTTCTATATAATTGTTCATCCCTCACATCTCTGGACTTATCAAGTCTCAGCAATATTTCAGATGTTGGAAACAATTTTCTATATAATTGTTCATCCCTCACATCTCTGGACTTATCAGGTCTCAGCAATGTTTCAGTTGTTGGTTTCAATTTTCTAAGAGGTTGTTCATCCCTCACATCTCTGGACTTATCAAGTCTCAGCAATATTTCAGAAGTTAGAAGCGAGTTTCTATATAATTGTTCATCCCTCACATCTCTGGACTTATCAGGTCTCAGCAATGTTTCAGTTGTTGATATCAATTTTCTATATAATTGTTCATCCCTAACATCTCTGGACTTATCAAGTCTCAGCAATATTTCAGAAGTTAGAAGCGAGTTTCTAAATAATTGTTCATCCCTAACATCTCTGGACTTATCAAGTCTCAGCAATATTTCATATGTTGGACACTCTTTTCTATTTAATTGTTCATCACTTACTTCCTTGGATTTAACCCTCGTGAATGTGGAATTCGTTGGAAGTAATTTCCTAAAAGGTTGTTCATCCATTAACAGAGACGAACTGCATACGAGCATAAAGGATTTGAAATGACATAAATCACATCAGTGTTGTTTTTAGTGTGTGTGCGTTGTTCCTTTTGTTTTATTTCAGAGTATTTAATTTATCTTTTATTTGTTGGTGTTTTCAGAAAAGAAGATGTGTGTTCGCTCACACACTCTTAACAAGTGTTTGTTAGTTGGAATTGAATATTTGATTGCATTGCAGTGTTCTTATTCCCTTGACTGGGTCATATTCTATCAGACTCCCAACCCCATTTGGTATTCCCCACCCGCCCTTTCCCCCGCCAGTGTCCGATCGAATCGAAACGGGCCTGACACAATCCCTGCTCGAGTGGAAGTAATCTGCACCCATCTACAGTGTAGACACTTCTTTGTGTTGATCTCAGCTTGTTTAGTTAATGCCTTATTCTCTTATCATATTTCCTTCTCAGGTGCAAACAGTGATGGGAAGCTTATTACCGAAATCTTCTCTTTTGTGAACCTTTTTTTGATTGACGTTTCTGGGATCCTCTCCCTGCTGTGATTCTCCAGTGCCGTATGACTTTAGCTTCCCCGTAGTGTTGTTACATTGAGCCTGATTAAGTATCTTATTACTCCCTCAAAGTAATTACTAAAACAAGGAACTCCCCAGGGACTTCACACCATACGATGATGAACAGATAGTGATGTAGTTCATATGTATTCAGTTTTATTATTATTATTATCAACAATCAATCACATGGCTGTCATTAACGAGGTGAAAGCCACGGAAGCACAACCACAAGAATATACAGAAGTAATTTATGGTTAATTGTGTAAGAAAGGACACATCCGTTATGTTGGTCAAACTTGTATAACTTCGTGAGGTCGAGAAAAACAACTTTAGAGCAATCGCTCAGTTCAGGGGAAATCTACTCAACCATTATACAAATTGATTGGAAAAAGAAAATATCCACTTTTTCCCAATGACACTGAAAGTTATTAATAAACCTGACTTCTTGAAAAACAACACCCAACCGAGAGGTTCTGGATTAGTCATTTTAAATTCACATTTGTAATATTTTTAGGAACGAAGATTTTAATTCAAAATAACAAAAAAAAAAAAAAAAGTTCCGTGTGCCGAACGAAATTCCCAACTAATAAGACAAAAAGAAGAACACGAAAAAAGGATTTCCAACGAGTCCCCTTCATACTTTTGACTAAAGTAAATGAAGGTCAAATATTCATCAGATTAATCCTTTTATTATTATGAAACATGATACTTAAAAGTAACTACACTCCAATCTTGAAAACTAGGAGGGAGAATCATGCGGTGGCTACATACCGACATGCTTCGAAAAGACTTGCCACCCAAACCTTAAATGCATCTGCACAAGGAATTCAATGCCGAGGGGACCTGCTAAGATCCATCTGAGACATTGGCTCTGGGAGATACAGACAAAGCTGAAAGACTATTTAATGACAATTTCCTCCTCCTCGATTGGCGCAGCCATTTATTTTGATCATTTAGTTAGTTTTTCACAAGTAATGGTTTGAATAAAGAAACAATGCAAGTCACAATATCACATTCAACATCTTTGTTGTCAGACATATCGTTGATGGTGACTGAATCGACACTCGTTAGAAACGTATCAGAGGCTGTGGCTGATGAGTGGGATATAGAAAATGAAATCCTTGAGATAAGTTATGCTGGCATTGTTCTTTCAGAAGAAAGTATTTTACTTTCACACGGAATTGATTCAAATTCCCATCCAATGGCATCAACAATGACTCTCTTTAGTAAGATATGGTTTACAACTAAAGAAAAAAAAAGATAAATTATCCACCATGTTCACTGATAGCTTTAACATTTTATGTGTTGACGCAACAACCTTCACTGTGGATGGATGCTTTGATTTTCAATCTGAGATGTTGCTTCTCGGAGTTCATCGTTCAGAGTGGACTCAGAAACTGATACGGAACTTGTCACCGCAATCACTGTGTTGTTTAGCTGAAGTCAACTACTGTTTGTTTTTGGTTCGTCTGTTTCTTCTTTTAAAGCGAAACTTAATTATCATTTTTTACTTAACAGCGAAGATGACATTGTCAGAACCCCCAGTGGCATTTAATCTCAATAGGTTGGGACCATATTGTGCAACAAAAAAAAAAGAAAGTCTGTTTGAAGAAATTTGTTTTTACACGTTCTTTAATCTCATCATACTCCAAGCCATTCATCATCACATTTCGTAGGTTACTCAGGCGAGTTAAAATGCAACTCTCGGTTACGTTCCCAGACACAGGGTTTCCTGACGTTGTTTTCACAGCTTCTGGAGAGTCGCTCGTGAAGGATGCATTGCAGGTTGCAGCTGATGAGTGGGGTACCGATGCTGACTTTCTTGAGCTTTCACTCGCAGGATCGCTGCTTCGAGCAGGTAGTCGACTGGTGTCGTACGGAGTGGAGGACGGCTCGCTGTTGGATGCATCTGTGGTGCGCTTGTTTGGATTGGAATGGTTCACAGATGCTGCAAAGAGAGCGAAGGCATTCCTACGAGGAGAACGGGATCAGGACGGGTTTTTCTGCCTTGATACTCCCACATTCGCTGTGGATGGCTGTCTTCAGTTTAGTAACAGTGAGTGGTTCTCAGATGATGTTACGAACATCTCATTCAGCAACTCTCAACCCTCAGTCACGACCGTTTCGGATGATTTCTTATCCTCATCTCGTAAGGTTATAAAGGTCAGCCTTCCTGGTCTTCAATACGTCACATCTGTTGGTAATAATTTCCTCCAAGATTGCAATTCACTGTCATCCGTAGACTTATCAAGTCTCAGCAATATTTCAGCTGTCGGAGATGGTTTTCTAAATAATTGTTCATCCCTCACATCTGTTAACTTATCAGGTCTCAGCAATGTTTCAGCTGTCGGAGACTATTTTCTATATTTTTGTTCATCCCTCACATCTGTTAACTTATCAAGTCTCAGCAATGTTTCAGCTGTCGGAGATGGTTTTCTATATTATTGTTCATCCCTCACATCTGTTAACTTATCAAGTCTCAGCAATATTTCAGCTGTTGGAGATGGTTTTCTAAATAATTGTTCATCCCTGACGTCTGTTAACTTATCAGGTCTCAGCAATGTTACAGTTGTTGGACACTCTTTCCTAAGAAGTTGTTCATCGCTCACATCTGTTAACTTATCAAGTCTCAGCAATGTTTCAGTTGTTAGAGACTGTTTTCTATTTAATTGTTCATCACTTACTTCCTTGGATTTAACCCTCATGAATGTGCAATTCGTTGGAAGTAATTTCCTAAGAGGTTGTTCATCCATTAACAGAGACGAACTGCATACGAGCATAAAGGATTTGAAATGACATAAATCACATCAGTGTTGTTTTTAGTGTGTGTGCGTTGTTCCTTTTGTTTTGTTTTGTTTTGGGGTATTTAATTTATCTTTTATTCGATGGTGTTTTCAGAAAGGAAGATGTGTGTTTCGCTCACACACTCTTAACAAGTGTTTGTTAGTTGGAATTGAATGTTTGATTGCATTGCAGTGTTCTTATTCCCTTGACTGGGTCATATTCTATCAGACTCCCAACCCCATTTGGTATTCCCCACCCGCCCTTTCCCCCGCCAGTGTCCGATCGAATCGAAACGGGCCTGACACAATCCCTGCTCGAGTGGAAGTAATCTGCACCCATACAGTGTAGATACTTCTTTGTGTTGATCTCAGCTTGTTTAGTTAATGCCTTATTCTCTTATCATATTTCCTTCTCAGGTGCAAACAGTGATGGGAAGCTTATTACCGAAATTGTCTCTTTTGCTTCCACGGATAATTAGGAATTTCTTCAGGTTCGGTGGATCGAAAAATTCAGTAACGCTCATATTTAAATACAATCGTACAATCGTACAGCTGAAATATTAATGTAATGGAGAACATCTTGTGTTGGTGTTACACAGCTTAGCTGAGTTGTATAGTTTACGTCATGCATATGGTATTCGCTATACTTCATTATTAAAAATTATTTTAATGGCAATTTCCTCATTCCCTTTTGATCATTTGGGTAACTTTTCACAAGTAATGGTGTGAATAAAGAAACAATACAAGTCACAATATCACATTCAACATCTTTGTTGTCAGACATATCGTTGATGGTGACTGAATCGACACTCGTTAGAAACGTATCATGTGTTGACGCAACAACCTTCACTGTGGATGGATGCTTTGATTTTCAATCTGAGATGTTGCCTCTCGAAGTTCAGAGAATAGCGTTTTTCAATGCGGATCTTGTCATTTCTTCTGTTGACACAATTTTTTTATCAAATTCTAACATCGAATTATTGAATTTCATGTGTTTCGACAGCGTACAAGCATTGGGGGATTATTTTCTGTGTGGTTGTACCTCAATAAAAAGCCTAAATCTGTCTTGTCTTCAGAATGTCACAACCATTGGAGCTGGATTCCTACTTGGATGTGCTGGGTTAACTTCGATTGACATTTCCTCATTCAGAAAATTAACAAATATTGGAGAAGCTTTCCTCTCTTGTTGTCCTGCTTTGGAATCACTCAACATTTCAGTGTTGAAAAACATTACAGGAATAGGCAACTGCTACAGTGATGGTCGTTATTACTTCTTATCTGGTTGTAGTGAAGTCTTGCTGGGAGGCATGTGATGCATGAATTTGAGTATTTCTGATGCGAACTTGTCACCGCAATCACTGTGTTGTTTGGCTAAAGTCGGCCACTGTTTGTTTTTGATTTGTCTGTTTCTTCTTTTAAAGTGAAACTTAATTATCACTTTTCACTTAACAGCGAAGATGACATCAGAACCCCTAACTTCAATAGGTTGAGACTAAATCGTGATATGTAAGAAAAAGAAGTCTGTTTGAAGAAATATGTTCGAGCTTTCATTCGCAGGATCGCTGCTTCGAGCAGGTAGTCGACTGGTGTCGCACGGAGTGGAGGACGGCTCGCTGTTGGTTGCATCTGTGGTGCACTTGTTTGGATTGGAATGGTTCACAGATGCTGCAAAGAGAGCGAAGGCATTCCTACGAGGAGAACGGGATCAGGACGGGTTTTTCTGCCTTGATACTCCCACATTCGCTGTGGGTGAGTGGTTCTTGGATGATGTTACGAACATCTCATTCAGCAACCCTGAACCCTCAGTCACGACCGTTTCGGATGATTTCTTATCCTCATCTCGTAAGGTTATAAAGGTCAGTCTTCCTGGTCTTCAATACGTCACATCTGTTGACTTATCAGGTCTCAGCAATTTTTCAGTTGTTGGAAATTACTTTCTAAGTCATTGTTCATCCCTCACATCTGTTGTGTTTGTATTGGCTAAGGTCAACCGCAAAGTCACACAGACGTCGAAGAATTAGCGTCATCGCTGGCGCTCCATACATGTTGCAATGTGGCAACAGCCCTCCGTCCCTCATCTGCACTATGTTTGTTCTCTTCCCTGAAAGCACACTTGCATGTGAAGTTGGAAATGGATCCTATATCTGCACTTGTGAAGAAACTGGAGAAAACTCTGACATTGTCACACAATCTTCTCCTGACTGTTTCCTTGTGGAAAATATCTGACGAGGCATCACTCGCCGGGGAACTTGTTTTGCCCTTCATTCTCCTTGCACCTTGCAAATGCCTCCTTTCTGGAGAACATGATCTAATGTTCCGAGAAGAGCAATGTTGTCCAGTGTTAAAAAGAAAGCAAAAAGGAGAGACAAGAAAGATGTGACAAAATAATAATAAAACCAGGGTTTTGTTCAATACCAGATACTCCCTAAGCATCTGCCAATGTGATCCTGAGACCCTTATACAAGAAAGGTTCTCCACACCTGAAATGGCTTTACAAAAGATTTTCTATTTCTGATGAACACTGGAATAATTTTTCCAATGTCAGTCCTGACGTAAAAATGCCACCACCTGGGATTGAACCAGGGACCTTCAGATCTTCAGTCTGACGCTCTCCCAACTGAGCTAAAGCGGCTCTGCTAAATTTAGGGTTTTTTATTTAATAAAAATAAATAAAAAATAGGGTTTTTATTTGTATTACTGAGTTCGATGAGAAACAGCTGCCCGAAAAGTTCCTAGACCAATATGTCAAGACCTCAAATAGACCGAAGTTGAAATCACCGTCTGTTAAACCTAGCGACTACAAAGATGTGTGTAGGCCTGTAGTAATGTCTGAACTAGAGTTTGCACTGAAAAAAGTTAAGTCAGGCAAGGCTCCTGGTCCGGATGGGATTCATGGAACGATGATTAAGAATTTATCCCCGCTGGGCAAGGTGCACCTTCTGTCTCTAGTTAACGACTCCTGGTTGTCGACCGAAGTGCCGAAGATCTGGAAGGAAGGCTTGATCAAGCCTGTTCACAAACTTGGCAAACCAAAAGAAAAGGTGGCAAGCTATAGACCAATTACGCTGACTTCAGTAGTTGGTAAGGTTCTAGAACGAATTATTTATGACAGATTGATGTTTTGGCTCACCCAGAACAAAGTTCTGTCTTCGATCCAAGCTGGCTTTAGAAGAGGAAGGAACACATGTGAACAGATTTCCCTACTTGTGAATGCACTACATGAGGCCGATGCAACCCAGAAGAGTTCTATATTACTGTCATTCGATTTCACGGAAGCTTTTGACAGAATAAATCACACCAAACTCCTTGCAAAAATGAAAGCTATGGGCATTCCCTCCCCGTTCATTGGGTGGATAGCCAACTTCCTTTCAGGAAGACGCACAAGGGTGGAAGCTAACGGAAACTTTAGTTCATACAAGACGGTCTCAATGGGTGTTCCTCAAGGTTCAATCGTGGGTCCGCTTCTTTACCTGATCTATGTGGATGACCTCGCAAAGACTTTGGAGAAAACTGGTTCTATCTCGGCTCTTTATGCCGATGACACTGCTTGTGTCATATCGGATAGGGACCTATCAAGTACGAATAAGAAGGCTCAATGGATACTGGGACTCGTTGATACTTGGTGTAGGGACAACGACATGGCCTTGTCTGTTTCAAAAACGTGCGGGATGCCGGTGGGATGTCCGAAGAATGTGTACTGGAGACTGGGCTTCCCCAGGACGGTGAAAGACAATTTCTATCTGGTGAACAGGGATGATTTGAGGAAGATGTTGCAACCAAATGACTCTAAGAGGCCAATATTAAGAAGTGGTGAAACAATTCTAAAGATCGATGACACTGAAGTCCTTAGCACTGATGATTTAATGAGGGTCATACTCGCTGGCCCGCAACGGACTCGGGTAAGATTACTAACATCGGTTCTCTTGCCGATGGTGGACAGCGTAAAGTACCTTGGGGTCCACATCGATGATGATCTCAAGTACGATACACAAGTTGATAAAATACTGAACGAATCTAGGAAGGGACTGGCTCTGCTGAGGAAGCTCGAACCTTATAACCTCGATTTTAAGTCATTACAGATGGTAAAAAACCTCTACATCCTCTCAAGGGTGTCCTACGGTCTGGAAAGCTTCGGCCCATTCCTAACTGATGAACAACTTGGGCCAATCGATCTCAGTCTTAGGAAAGTCGCGAGGAGGATCACGGGTTGCAGTGACTTTACACGCTCCTTGCCGCTGTTGTGGGAAGCGGATATGCTGCCAATGCGCCTTCTGATCGAAAAACAAGCAAGGACTGCCCTCTTCAGGTACAGATCTCTGAAGTGGGTCCCCTCAACTCGTTCAATTGCTAGTGGTCTATGGAGTTTAAAACTACCGCCTGAGGATCGACAGATCTCAATTCAAGATATAGTACAGCCCGACAGTATTGAACCGTGGGCAGATGTACCGAACCTCTCGATATCGTGTGGCTACGGACACTCCAAAACTGTCGATGCTGCAGCTGATAAACTAAAGTTGATGAATACTGCAGGGAACTCAGACCCTCTGACTCCACGATATATACTGATGGATCTCATGACCCTAAGAACTACACTGCTGGTGCAGCGGCCGTGCAGGTCTTACCGGTAGAGTGTACCAGGGCATCCAGACTTGTGGCCACCGAAAGTAGTTACAAGTCTGAACAGATAGCTCTGAAATTATTGGTTTATGAAATTGGCAAGATAAACTCGCCGTTTGGATCTACCTGCGGGATCACAAGGATATTTAGTGACTCGAAGTCGAATTTAGATGAACTGAAGGGAGGTATTGTGGCTCAGAGGAAGGTGAATTCGCTGTCGATACTGAACAAAATCAAACAATTGGGGACCTTTGTCCATCTTCAATTCATCCCATCGCATGTAGGGATTGATCCTCACGACAAGGCTGATAAACTGGCTAAGGCAGCTTCTAAAGATTTGGATGGGAAGCCAGTTAATTCAAAAATGGACTTCTTTGCACACAAGTCGAGGGTTGCACGCGAAACCGGTAGGAAGCTATTTGGCAGGATGCTTGAAGGTGCTGAGACTGCGAGGCCCCCTGTCAAGCGTGTCATGCTGAGACAATACCTGGAAGCCACTGGGGGTTACAAGGCTGCTCGTTACCCCCCCAACATGCTGAGGTCATCAGAAATTAGAATAGCTAGATTCAGGACTGGATCTCATCACTTACTTAGAATTAAAGAAGTTCCTCGGATGTGTCTCTTTTGTCAAAGAACGGAGTCTTCACCACGTCATCTGATACTGGAATGCACTGCTGCGGCGCTGATGTACATTCGAAAAGGAACTATTGGTGAAATTATTGAGGAAGCAAGAATCTCGAAGACTGCCTTGAGTCTTCCGTTCATGTTTGCTACACGTAACTTGCATGCCCTTGCCGGATTCATATGGAACATGGAGCAATGGGTTCAAACCTGACAGCACTCAGCTGTAGTTAAACAAGTCAATACTATTATCTTTTAGTATACATCTTCTCCATTCTTTCTCCTTATCTCCTAGTTCTATGAGGACAACCGTAGGGCCCTTTCGGCTCGCAGGTGACCCAGTGGTCTTTGGCCACCGTCTTTACGTTGATCTCTCGCTTTGCAAGCACAGTGTCAGGAGCTGCCGATCCGTGGAGGTCCTCTAACGGACTCCTGACAGTTGCACGCGTATCTTTGTCTTGTTAAAAAATAAGAAGAGCGTTGGTGCTCAGAATATAAAAAAAGCAAAATGAAAGAGAGACAAGAAAGATGTGACAAAATAAAAATAAAAAAATAATTTAGGGTTTTTATTTATTGGTTGTGACAAAGAAAACTGTGATGAAGTCGACAGCTGAACAGGATACGATGGAACGAAGGATGGATCGTTTAGAGATGCTGATGACGAGATTCTTGGAAGGTAAATGACGGCACGTAGATGGAAGGAACTGGGCTGAGACTCGAAGACGTCTCTTGCTGATAGCAGGGGACGTTGAACGAAACCCAGGGCCAAATAGGAGAAAGGATGGTCCCTCTTGCAAACTAAATGTAATCAGTTGGAATTGTCGCACCATCTCGAACAAAATGGAGTTCATTGGACACATCCTGAGTAAGCTTGACCCCGACGTACTTTGCCTTCAGGAGACTTCTTGCAGGATGGCATTGTTTCATTGGAACTACGTTTGCTACAGGAGGGATAGGCCAGGAAGGGGAGGTGGCCTGATCACTTTAATAAAACGAGGAATTCAACATGATTGCTTTGATATCTCCATACCGTCGATGAGAGGAACCGTCGAGTCGATGGGTGTCAGAATTAACGAAGACGTAAGTATTCTCAACATCTACTCCCCACCGAGCTCGAGGATTAATTTTGAACTATTCTCCCTGAAACGTGTTGGCAAGTTCATTCTCGCTGGTGACTTCAACGCACACCATAGGTACTGGTCCAAGAAAACCGACGTAAAAGGCTGTGACCTTCTCAACTGGACAGGGCAAGAGGACCTCCTGATTGCGAACCCGCCAGGTCTAGCGACACTGCCGAGACATGGGACCTCGCCCGATCTGATCCTGCACCACGAGGAGATTCAACTGCTTAACTTTGAGCTGGTAGGTGAAGGAATTGAGCACGGTTCGGATCATACACCACTCTCTGCTACCTTCGATACGCCCTCACCCCTTGAGCCTTCGGGCAACCACGCGACGAAGAGATCGGTCTGGGACTTCAATACAGCTGATTGGTACTCATATGAACATGAACTAGACTACAGGTTTGGAAAGGTAAACAACTCTGCGAGCGTTGGGAGAAGAGCAGTAACGTTCAACAGAATCGTTCTTGGAGTAGCGAAGAGGTACGTTAGGAGAAGGCTTCGGATCAAAGGGAAGAGAAGAAGAATGTGGAACGCTTCCACCCCAGATACCAAGCGTGCGAAGGGAAAATTTATCGCTGAACGGCTAGCAAAAGGTGAAGGCTTTGCATATGCGTTCAAAAAGATAAAGGACCTTGAGACGGATGAAGGACGTGAAATTCACATTCCGGAGTTTGACGAGAACCAACTACCTGCGAAGTTCTTGGAACAATTTGTCAAGACCCCGACAAAACGTAAACTAGGACCTCCGAATACGAAGAGCAGCGACTTCGCCAAAATCGGAGGGAATCTAACAATGACTGAACTGAAGCGAGCCATCAAGAAGGTAAGGCCCGGGAAAGCACCAGGTCCAGATGGGATCCATGGGATAATGTTGAAGAACTTATCGGTGATAGGAATGGATTTCCTCCTGGCGTTATTC
This sequence comes from Flectonema sp. DT1601, assembly GCA_964019425.1. Taxonomy (NCBI): domain Eukaryota; phylum Euglenozoa; class Diplonemea; order Diplonemida; family Diplonemidae; genus Flectonema; species Flectonema sp. DT1601. Next base: position 157,713 of record OZ025804.1, on the reverse strand, counting down.
AATGAATCGTGGCTAACGTCAAAGGTACCGAGGATCTGGAAGGAGGGTCTTATCAAGCCAGTTTACAAACCAGGTAAGCCAAAAGATAAGATCGCAAGTTTCAGACCGATCACGTTGACCTCGGTGGTGGGTAAAGTACTTGAAAGAGTGATTTATGATAGGTTGATGTATTGGCTTACCCAGAACAATGCCCTGTCGTCTATCCAGGCGGGTTTTAGAAGAGGAAGGAATACGTGTGAGCAGATTTCAATGTTAGTCAACGCTCTTCATGAGGCCAGTGAAAAGAACAAGAGCTCTGTTCTGCTGTCGTTCGACTTCACGGAAGCATTTGATAGAATTAATCATGAGAAACTGATCAAGAAGATGAAGAACATGCGTATTCCCTCCCCGTTCATTGCATGGGTAGTTGACTTCCTGAAGGGCAGGCAGGCAAGGGTGAGTGCGAATGGCAACCTTAGCTCCTACAGAACGGTAACGAGGGGGGTTCCCCAAAGATCGATTATCGGTCCGCTGCTATACCTGATTTATGTTGATGACCTGGCAAAGTTGTTGGAGAAGACTGGCTCAGTTTCGGCTCTTTATGCAGATGACACCGCTTGTGTAGTCTCTGATAAGGACGTTAATTTAACCAATAAGAAAGCGCAATGGATCCTTGGACTTGTGGATAGCTGGTGCAAAACCAATGATATGGCACTGTCCGTCTCTAAGACATGTGGTATGCCTGTGCGCTGCCCAAAGGATATCTACTGGAGACTGGGCTTCCCCAGGACTGCAAAGGATAATTATTACGTTGTAAGCAGGGGAGATCTGGCTAAGATGATCAGACCGAACGAGTTTGGAAGGCCAATTCTGGGGAGTGGAGAAACCATTCTCAAGGTGGATGATACCGAAGTTGCTAATACGAAGGACCTGCTTGCAATTTTCCCTGATGGATCAAGTAAGCTGAGAGTAAAGTTGTTAACCGCAGTACTGATGCCGATGGTAGACAGCGTTAAATACCTGGGGGTGCACATTGATGGTGATTTATCTTATGGAACACAGGTCGGAAAGATGCTGGATGAGACCAGGAAGGGTCTTGCACTCCTGGGGAAACTAGAACAGTATGATTTTGATTTTAAGACGCTGTGCATGGTCAAGAACCTGTACATACTTTCAAGGCTGTCATATGGGCTGGAGAGCTTCGGTCCTTTCCTATCTGAGGGTCAGATTGATCTTGTGGACTTGAATCTGAAGAAGATTGCGAGAAGGATAACGGGTTGCAGCATCTACACCAGGTCTCTCCCACTGCTCTTGGAGGCGAACATGCTCCCGATGAAGTTGATAATAGAAAAACAGGCCAGAACTGCTCTGTTTAGGTATCGATCGCTGAAGTGGGTACGTTCGACGAACCGAATAGCGAAAGGATTCTGGAGTTCTAAGTTGCCGCAGGAAGATTGTAACATCGCCCTCCAAGGAATAGTTCAACCTGACAGCATCGAACCTTGGGCGGATGTACCAAATCTAGAGATATCCTGTGGGTATGGTCATAACAAGACCGGTGATGCAGATGTGGATAGGAACAAATTTGAGGAATACTGCAGGGACTTAGTCCCTTGCAACTCGGCTATATATGTGGACGGCTCACATGATCCTGTTAACTACACTGCGGGTGCGGCAGCAGTACAGGTCTCACCAACTGAGAGAACGATGTCGTCAAGACTTGTAGCTACTGAAAGCAGCTACAAGGCTGAACAAGTAACACTCAAACTGCTGATGAGAGAAATTGGCAAAGCTGACTCGATCTTGGGTCCCAGGTCAGGTATTACCAGAATCTTCAGTGACTCGAAATCCAACCTGGAGGAACTCAATGGAGGGATTGTTGCCCAGAGGAAGTTGAACTCTCTGTTAATACTGGAAAGCATTAGGGATCTGAAGACACAGGTGCATCTCCAGTTCATCCCGGCCCATGTGGGGATTGAACCACACGATAAGGCTGATAAGCTGGCCAAAGAAGTCTCGAAGGATGCCGAAAGTAAACCGGTCTCAACGACCATGGATTTCTTCGCCCACAAATCAAGGGTAGCGAGGGAGTCTCACAGGAAGTTGATAGGAAAGATGATGGAAGCCTCCGAGAAGGCAAAGCCTCCAATGAAACGGGTGATGCTCAGACAGTATCTGGAGGCGACCGGAGGATTGAGAACTGCTAGATATCCGAAAGACATGCTGAGAGCTTCGGAAGTAAGAATTGCACAATTCAGAACGGGTTCACACCCCTTGCTGAGAGACAAAGGCGTACAACTGAAGTGCCCTTTTTGTAGACGGACGGACTCATCACCTAGACACTTGATGTTTAACTGCATGAACTCTGCTCTGGTACGCATCAGAGATGGAACAATTGGATCTGTCATGGAAGAAGCGAAGATTTCAAAGAAGGAACACAGCCTGCTATTTATGTTCGCTACGAGGAACTTACATTCCCTCGCTGGCTTCATATGGCATTTAGAACAATGGACGGCAACAAGCTGTTATCAGAAGTTACTATCTTTTTAGTATATCATACTCATACATCACTCCTAATTCATCTCCTAATAACTCTCTGAGGACATCCGTAGAGCTTCATAGCTCGCAGGTAACCCAGTGGTCTTTGGCCACCGTCTCCGTATTGATCATTCGCTTTGTACTTACAGTGTCGTGAGCTTCCTATCCGGGGAAGTCCTCCAACGGACTCACAACAGTTGCACTCGTTGTTGCTTATTTACTTAGTTAAAAAATAAGAAGAGCGAGTATGCTCAGAAAGAATAAAAACAAAGTAGAAAGACAGGGGGGATGTGACTAAATAAATAAATAAAAAAAATAGGGTTTTATTTATTCTTGTAGGGAGCAAGTGACTTGACGGGCGGGATTGGGCGGAAACGCGAAGGCGTCTTCTGCTACTGGCGGGTGACGTAGAGAGGAATCCGGGACCGAGACGCCGTCATGATGGACCCACTTCGGAGCTGCGAGTTATCAGCTGGAACTGCAGAACGATCAACGGAAGAGAGGAGTTCATAGGAAATATCCTGGGAAAGTACAGCCCTGATGTATTATGCCTGCAGGAAACCTCAGTTCGGAAGCCTCTATATCACTGGAATTACATCACGTACAGGAGAGATAGACCGGGTAGAGGTGGCGGTATAATCACCATGGTGAAGAGAGGCCTTCAGCATGCTTGCTATGAAGTCTGTATCCCTTCGGTTAGAGGAATTGTTGAGACATTGGGTGTCAGGATTAATGATGAGATAAATGTTCTTAACGTGTATTCGCCACCAAGTTCTAAGATAGATTTTGATCTCTTCCCTTTGAAGCGTGATGAAAGGTTTATATTTGCTGGTGACTTCAATGCCCATCATAAACTCTGGTCGAAGAAGACGGATACGAAGGGCTGCCAGCTTCTGGAGTGGTGCAGATCTAATAACCTTCTAATTGCAAACGATCCGGGATTTGTGACGTTGCCGAGACACGGGACTTCGCCGGATGCAATCCTACACCACGAGGAGTTACTACTACTACACTTCGGGCTAATAGGTGATGGCACTGAACATGGATCTGATCACTTACCTCTTGCTGCTGTCTTTGATACGTTCTCACCTCTGGAAACAGTTAACAACCAGGCATCGAAAAAATCAGTCTGGGACTTTAATACAGCTGATTGGTACTCGTTCCGTCATGATTTGGATTACCGACTTAGCAAGGTGAACAGTCCTCCGAAGGTGGGTATCAGAGCGGCAACATTTAACCGTATCCTGCTTCATGTGGCGAAGAAGAACATCCGCAGAAGGCTCAGGATCCAGGGTAAGAGGAGGAGAATGTGGAATTCCTCAACCCCTGAGACCAAACAAGCGAAGGGAAAATTCGTTGCTGAGAAACTTGCACAAGGTGAAGGTTTTGCATTCGCCTTTAAGAAGATTAAGGACTTGGATGCCGATGGGGGACAGGACGTCCAAATCCCTGAATTCAGTGAGGACCAACTCCCCAGTAAATTTCTCGATCAGTTCGTTAAGACCTCTGTCAGGAAACAACTGAAATCTTCGAAGCTGAAGCCAAGTGATTACGTAGGTGCTTGTGGACCTCTGGTGATGTCTGAGCTTGAGCGCGCCATCAAGAAGGTTAAAACTGGTAAGGCTCCTGGTCCTGATGGAATCCACGGGGCGATGCTGAAGAACCTTTCTGCAACCGGTAGACGTTTTCTCTTAGCGGTGTTCAACGACTCCTGGCTCTCAGCTAGAGTTCCGAAGGTCTGGAAAGAGGGTATGATCAAACCGGTATACAAACCGGGTAAACCCAAAGAAAAGCTATCCAGCTACAGACCGATCACGTTGACATCTGTAGTCGGTAAAATGCTTGAACGGATAATTTACGACAGGCTAATGTATTGGTTGACGTCAAATAATGCCTTGTCCTCCATTCAGGCAGGTTTCAGAAGGGGTAGGAATACTTGCGAGCAAATCTCACTGCTGGTCAATGCGCTTCATGGTGCGAGAAAAGGTGGCAAGAGTTCGATACTGCTCTCTTTCGACTTCACTGAGGCATTTGATAGGATAAATCATGTTAAACTGATTGCTAAAATGGTGACGATGGGGATTCCTTCACCATTCATCGGATGGGTCGCTAACTTTCTGACGCGAAGGAAGGCAAAGGTTAGTGTCAATGGCAATCTGAGCGCATACAGAACTGTGACGAAAGGTGTTCCGCAAGGGTCGATTGTTGGGCCTCTCCTTTATCTGATATATGTCGACGACCTGGCTAAGAAACTTGAGAAGACCGGATGTGTTTCAGCACTCTACGCAGACGACACAGCTTGTGTGGTTTCGAATAAGGATTTTAAAGTAACTTACCGGATGGCGCAATTAGTCCTTGGGTTAGTGGATCGTTGGTGCAAAGATAATGACATGGCACTGTCGGTTTCGAAGACCTGCGGGATGCCGGTGGACTGTCCTAGGAATATGTATTGGAGACTGGGATTCCCCAGAACGTCAGGAGAGAACTTCTTTCGGATCAGTAGGGAGGAACTGGCTGGGATGATTCGGTCAAATGAAGAAGGTAGGCCATTACTTGGAAATGGGGCGATGATCCTCAAGCTGGGTGATACGGAGGTTACGAAGGCAAGTGAACTTCTTGAACTGATGCCAGTGGGTCCGGATCCGACCTGGGTGAAGTTGCTGACTGCCGTACTCATGCCGATGGTGGATAGTGTTAAGTACTTGGGTGTCCATATTGACGATGACCTTACATATGGTACACAAGTGGATAAACTACTGGATGAGACGAGGAAGGGACTTGTTCTGCTTCGAAAGTTGGAGCTATTCAACTTTGATTTCAAAACGCTGAACATGATCAAGAACTTGTACATCCTCTCAAGGATTCTGTATGGGCTTGAGAGCTATGGACCTTTCCTGACAGATGAACAGCTTAAACCTATTGACCTGAATCTGAGGGAGATAGCTAGAAAGATCACCGGCTGCGGCTTCAACACAAGGTCCCTTCCGTTACTGTGGGAGGCGAACATACTCCCGATGAGACTGCAGATTGAGAAGCAAGCCAGGATTGCCTTATTTAGGTATCGGTCACTGGATTGGGTTCCTTCTACGAAGGGAATCGCTAGTGGAACTTGGAGTTCAACTTTACCGGCCGAGGACCGTAATATGGAGATCCAAGGGATTGTCATGCCTGACAGCATCGAGCCATGGATAGATGTTCCGAACCTGGAGATATCTTGCGGATATGGACATTCGAAGACCTGTGTTGCTGAAGTGGACAAGGCTAAGTTCGAGGAGTACTGCAGCGAACTTAGGCCTTGTACCTCGTCCATTTTTGTTGACGGATCCCACGACCCTGTCAACTACACGGCAGGCGCAGCGGCAGTGCAGATCACGCCGTGTGAACGGACCATGGCATCGAGACTTGTTGCAACGGAAAGTAGTTATAAAGCTGAACAGGTAACTCTGAAGCTGTTAATAAGTGAATTTGAAAAAGCAACCTCTGTCTTGGGTCCCAGATCTGGAATCACGAGAGTCTTCAGTGATTCTAAATCCAATCTGGATGAGCTGCGTGGTGGAATTGCGGCTCAGAGGAAGCTGAACTCTCTCTCGATACTAGAAGGGATAAGAAAATTAGACTCATTCGTTCACCTCCAATTCATCCCAGCTCATGTGGGAATTGAACCGCATGACAAGGCAGATGAACTGGCGAAAAAGATCTCAAAAGATGTTAAGAGCAAGCCGGTGTCAACGACTATGGACTTCTTCGCACATAAGTCAAGGATAGCGAGGGAAGCTAACAGAAAGCTGTTTGGTAAGATTATGGAGGGTTCAACAAGGGCGAAACCACCGATCAAACGGGTGATGCTTAGGCAATATCTTGATGCTACCGGAGGCCTGAGAGCGGCTCGATACCCCAAGGACATGCTGAGAGAATCAGAGATAAGGATAGCCAGGTTCAGAACGGGCTCTCACCCCCTGCTCAGGGTAAATGAACTACCGATAAAGTGCCCCTTCTGCAAAAGAACAGACTCTTCTGCCCGACATCTAATATTTGATTGCGAGGATGGTGACGTGGTCCGCATTAGAGAAGGAACAATTAGATCAAACATTCAGGAAGCGAGAATCTCCGAGACCAAACTAAATCTTTCAATAATGTTTGCGACGAGAAATCTTCACGCCCTAGCCGGCTACTTATGGCATTTGGAACAACGAACAGGCTTATCAAACTGTTAACTGATTGGTAGTTGCTAATTCATTAGTATCATTCTTCCTTATCACACTCCTTAATCATCTCCTAATTTCTCTGAGGACATCCGCAGAGCTTCATGGCTCGTAGGTAACCCAGTGGTCTTTGGCCACCGTCCCTGTACTGATCCTTCGCTTTATATTAACTGTGTCTTGAGATTCCTATCCGGGGAAGTCCTCCAACGGACTCAGGACAGTTGCGCTTGTTTTTAATTGTTTACTTTATCAAAAAATAAGAAGGGCAAGAATGCTCAGAATGAAGAAAAATAAAGTGGAAAGACAGGGGGGATGTGACTAAATAAATAAATAAATAAATAAAAAAAAAAAGAAAAAAGCTAAAAAAAGAATTTTTCTTTTCTTTTGGTTACACTCGTTTGTGCTTCCAGACTCTTTGTTTTTGTTCTTTTCACTTCTTTGTTTTGTCTTTGAGGTGACCGCAGTAGGACCTCCAGCAGCATTTCAAGCAAGCCCTCAAAACAAGGAGGCAATTCAAACAAAGACAAGCCCTCAAAACAAAGAGGCAATTCAAATAAGCCCTCAAAACATAGAGGCACAAGGAAGTGTTTTAAAAACGAAACAAAGCCCTCCGTCAAATGAGGCACCCCAATCAAGCCCTCAAATCAAAGAGGCACAAAGAAGATCAACGGTGATCTTGAATGGACCACCACCGAAACTCAACAAGGAGCATTTTAATTGCAAAATTCTCCAGCCAACTGATGACCTCAACAGCAAAACCAATGGAATTATACTTTCATTGGCTCAACAAGGAAGAAGCCTGGACGAACAATACTTCGAAAAGGCCAGCAAAACGAAGCAACTGACGATGGTGTTCACACGGCCACCTCCAAAACGTGCCCTAAAACACGCAACTGACTGCAGTCAGATACAAACGCCGGTCCAATTTGATGGACAAATAAGAATAAGATCATGGTGGTTTGTGACTTTTACCGGAGCAACCTACACCCCAACACTAATAGTGGCAACAAACATAAAGCCACCGATCACTCACGAACTCATCGCGTGGGCTACAACAAAGGAGCTAGGAGGAGATGCTATCAGAAACCCAGCATCGCTTACTGCAAAAATCAAGGCAGTGGTGGGTGATCAGGGACGGGTCGACACAAGGACATTCCGGATAGTTGGAAAGGGGGATTTTAGTGAAGTCACAGTCCTACCAAATGATGAAAAGGCAGCAATCGCACTGATGCACAACTCAGGGAGTAACAAAGTTTACTTCAGGATAAAATCGATAGAGGGCCTGACCAAGCATGTCTATGAAACAGTATGGCTTGACAGGAAAACTTCGAATGAGGAAGCCATGGGAGTCCTGAAGGCACAACAAGACATGTGCATGGGGCTGACTACCAACTATGGGAAGATAGGGATAAGGGTGAGTGCCTCTGCAAACGTAGAGAAAGTACGGAAGGGTGCCGGAAAATTCGCTGCGCAAGTCTACGGTGCTGGACTGTACCGTATCAGTGGTGCACAGTACAGGTGGTCGAACCGGCTCCAGGGAATGCTCTTGGAAGCGGGATTAAATTCTAAATTTATTCGCATGGAGAAAGGCGACTTCTTGGTCGCCCTCGATAAAAGTCCGAAAAGCCAGTTCTTACAATGTGGTGAGACCCTGATGTCTATTGAGAAAATGGAGCTGCCAGAAGACCAAAAACAACCAAAACCAGCCGTACAAAAGTATCGAGATGCGAAAATATCTTATGCGGAAGCAACTAAAAAGACACTGCAAGGAAACAAGCAGCCCAAAAAACAAGAAAATAAACTGCCCCCATCGCAGGGAAAAACGCAAGAACTGAAGAAAGTAGAAGATGGTCTCAAGACTATGAAGGAAAGAACTGACGAGACGCTAGCAAAATTACAAACTGAGGTAGCTGACTTGCAAACTAGATTGGATGAAACGATGTCAAAAATGACGCAGATAATTGAAGGACTGACCAATGCGACAAAGAAAAATGAAGAAATGATTGTTAAAAACTATCAACTAATGTTGAATGCAATATCTCAAATTGCAACCGCCGTCAACAAGATAGAAGCCAAGGTAGGGCTAAGCGGAACTACCCACCAAGTAACAGCAAACCAAAACCACTGTCAAAATGATTGAGATTTGGTCTAATAACATAAGATCGATACTACAAAATGAAAACTTCTTCCAATTAAATCGATCGTTAAGAGAGCACAAGCCAGAAATTGTTCTACTACAAGAAACATGGCTCAATTACGGAAAACTTCTGAATATAGATGGTTATATTATAATTCGAAGAGACAGCCTTCTGAAGGTAGGATACCGAGGTCTGGCCATACTTGTCAGAATGGATATTACAAATTATGTGACTAAACTCCCCGACATCTCATACGACCAAACTGAGATACTATCTGTAGAATTGCGATCAACACCGCCATTAAAAATACACAATGTATATCACCCGCCTAACGTAACGGCAAACACATGGAAGTTACCAACAGAGCCAGGAACACTGGTAGCAGGCGATATCAACGGACATCATGAGATCTGGTCAAAAGGAAAGACGAATTCAGCAGGAACAAGCTTCTATAATTGGTCATTAGAAGCTGCCATGGAAGTATTAAACGAGCCCCAGCAGATAACGAGACCATTGAGCTCATCCTCCCCAGATATTATTGCTCTGGATAATTCAATGATGGCAAACATAGGACTGCTAAATGGATGGAGTAGCGACCATCTTCCAATAAGTGTAAAGATTGAAAACATACACTTGACGAAAACCAAACCACAATCGAACGAGATGTGGCAATGGAAATGGAAGTGTGCAAAGTGGCATGCATACTCGGAGGTTTTAACGACGGCGGCAACGAAGTTAAAGAATATTGAAACAGTGCAAAAACTTGCAACAAGGATCTCTGTAGAAATTCTGAAGGCTGCGAAACAAACCATACCGGGCTATAAGAAAAGGACGCAAACCACCTTCTCAGTGAGGGATCCAGAAATAGAAAGACTGCTTGATGAACCCAACCAGGACAAAGTTGACAAGGATGCCATTGCGGAAGGCATCAGAAAAATTAAAAGAAACATCATCGAATGTGACATGACTGGGATGGACTACCAATGGGCTTTCAGAAAAGTAAAGCAACTTGAAGGGGGCATTGTTGATAATAACATTAGCGAATTAGAACATGAAGGCAGTACAACAACTGATCCAAAAGAAATGGCAGACATATTTACCACGGCATACGCGACACAATTCAATCTGGTAGACGACGAAGTGCCCTCCTTGGTATTTGAGAACAAACCAGGGGACGAAGGCAATGAAGAATTCACAATGAGAGAACTAAAGCGACAGCTCAAGAAATTAAAAGACAAGAAAGCACCCGGGCCGGATGGGGTGTGGAACACTATGTTAAAGAAACTCCCAGAAACATTTATGGTGCAACTCTTACGGCTGTTCAACATGACTTGGGAAAAGTCGGCGGTTCCGAGATCTTGGAAGTATGGGATAGTAGTTCCAATCTTAAAATCGGGAAAAGACAAGAAACGTGTACTCTCTTACCGACCAATAACATTGACGTCAGCAATAAGCAAGTTGTTTGAGAAGATGATGGCAGAAAGGATGCATCATTTACTTGGAGACAGAATGAGTGCGCGGCAAGCCGCATATAAAAGAGGGCGCAGTGCCGTAGAAAATCTCTGCATGATAACAGAGAGACTACTAGATGGAAGGTACCGAGGTAGGGAATCGATGTTAATGACGTTTGACCTGCAGAAGGCATTCGATGCCGTCCAACCGAAAATTCTACTGAAGAGGATGTCTGAAGTTGGGATACCGGCGAAATACACAAGATGGGTCCAGAGCTATTTGACTGGGAGAAAGATCACAACCAGAGTAAACGGCGAAAAGGGAACATTCAAACACATACAAGTTGGAGTACCCCAAGGAAGTATCCTAGGACCACAGCTATTCTCGATATACATCGAAAGCCTTATACGAGAATTGAATAGGTATAAACCAGCAGTCTTTGCAGATGATGTTGGGCTCGTGATGACATCTCCAGATGTTAAAGGACTGGAGGACAAAGCTAACACAGCAGTACGCATCTTCTCAAATTGGGCCGCAGCATCCCACATTTGTATAAACAAGAGCCCGGGTAAAACAGAGTTCATACATGTGAGGCCGGATACCGATAGCCAAGAAAATAAGTCTCCACAAGTGCTATACCCGGAGGGGCACACCTTCAAATATGTCGTCACAACAGCAGAGGCCATCCGAAAAATGCTAAATAATCAGGACTCAACTACTATAGGCAATTCTAAAAAGGCGATAACACATTTCTATGTGGTTCCGCAGCATAAAATAAAACGAAAATTACCGACGACAGAAACTGTATTGGTAGGCATGCAGATGGAACCTAGTAAATGCTCACAACTGCAAAAGGTTCGCACCAGAGGAGACATCCTGAGGATGCTACAAGGAACTGGATCTGGTCTCAAGGCTTTTGCATTTTCGGTGGTGGACAAACTACATGAAACGGATGTAGTAAGATACTTGGGAGTTCTGTACGACAAAAACCTCGACTTCAAAACTCACATGCGAAAGATGATGACGGCAGCCTCCAGAGGACTGGGGCTCCTGCTAAGACTCTCCAGGATGGGATGCAGGAAGAGAACCCTCATCTGTGTGCTGGTGACTGTTGTAATGGCGAGAGTGCTCTATGGGGTTGAAAGTTTTGCCTGGCTGCTGCCAAAGAGAGGTGACGTCAGTCTTGAGAGGCTAAACATCTTAATAAACAGAGCCGCTAGACAGGTAACGGGATGTCTGCCAAGCACCAGACTGAGGAACTTGTACCATGAAGCAGATATGCCGAAATTACAAGAACACATACGCTACAAGATGTGTAGGGCCTATGAAGAATTCAAATTAAGTCCCCACCTACCAGCTTGTAGCCTCACAATGACGGAGGGAGGCCTAAACTACCCACCAAAAACAGCTTGGGGTCGCATAGTTTGGGATGAATATGTGTCGGGGATCCCGGGACTCGACAAACACAGAAGCTCGTATCACTCGGAAATCAATCCAAAGCACTATAAGATGCGATCATGGAAGGTAACTAATGCAATGGAATTCAATTACTGTTTTGGAAAAGAAGAGGCAAAAGACAAAGAAGCCGGTCTACCAATTGAAGACGTGAAGGTGTACACAGATGGGTCTATTAGACATAGGACGAAGACGTACATGACCAAGTCAGGAGCATCTGTGATAATAGTGAAGGGTAAGGAAGTTAGCATGACCGGATTCAGAATACCTGTAGCAGGAAGCTCCTACAGAACTGAACAGATAGCCGTGGAACAAGCGATGAGAATACTCCTGAAAAACAAAAAGGCATCCGAAGGAATACTTCCCACAACAAAGACGCATATTCTAACTGACTCAATGTCGCTAATACAGGCACTTGAGCGAGGACCTGAAGAACAGAAATCTGCTACAAATGCATCAATCTGGAAGTTAGCACTGAAACTGGAACACAGAGGTGTTAATATTAACATGCAGTATGTCCCGGCACATATGGATGTGCTGTATAATGAAATAGCAGACAAGGTGGCAAAACACGCTGCAGGTACGATAAAGAAACCTCCAGATGACAGTGTGGTACTCGAGAGTTTAGTTACTAGACTGGATATGGGAACCCTTATGACTTTTCACAAGAGAAGAAAACGAGAGGAGTGGATTGGAGCCGGCGAACAGAGGCATCCACCTTTTATAGAAGAACTGACGAGACCACAAGAAGTCCTAATGTCCCGCTTCAGAGTTGGACACTGTAGATCTCTTAAACTAAAAGGAATAAACGAACAGTGCATCTTCTGTCATGGAGATACTGCAACACCGCATCATGTGCTTTTCAAGTGCAACCACTGGTGTATCCAAAAGATGAGATCATTGTACATACACAGCATGATTAATACCGAAACTGGTGAAGTAGTGAGTAAAGTAGAGGACTGCTTCTTAAAGGAGAATCAACGCAGCATGTCCAACTTTGTAGTGGTACTGGACCAAATAGCTGAAATGCTCGGAAGACCTGGAAATCCATAATTTAAAGATGCGGTTCTTAGACCAAATGAGGAAGTAAACTGAACTCTTTAGTAATTGATAAACAAAGAAAACAAAGAAGATACGAAGCCTACGGGAACCCCCCATCCCATCCCCAATCCCCACAAAAAGAAAGTTTACAGAAGAAAGAAAGAACAACCGCGCCTAACAGCGCAAACAGCAAAGCAGGTCGAAGGAACCTGCTGTGCACACAAAAAAAAAAAAAAAAAAAAAAAACGATTCTAAAGCTACAGTTTCTGTTAAATATATTTCAGTAATTTGCAGCATCCCAAAGCACCGTTTCACCAAGCATCGAATTTTTCGATGCGTTCCCATAATGTAAATCCAACATTATGATTATTAGTTTCTTAATACCAATTCTTAATTCACACCCATTTATCAGATTTCGAACCCCGTTTCGCGCATACCTTTTTCACGAATTTTAAATGCCTTGACCAGACTGCCCATGGGGCATGTTTGTGCACCGGAAATAATGAACACCGTGGCTGCTGTGGTAGCAGGTGACCCGCTTTTTGTCAAGGACAGGTATGCGGAGAAGGATGTTGGGATCCATTGGTGGATCGACAATATCAGGTATTTCGGTGGAAGGGAGAAGGTGCACAGTGCAACAGAAAGATTGGATAAACTGGCATCTGAATGCAACATTTCTTGGAAACCACAGGATACAGTTAACTGTGGTGGATCTTATGATTTTCTTGGTGTTTCTTTTTTACATAATGCAAAGGAAGTGGGCTTAGGTGCCAAGATTAGAAGAGGTATTTTCAAGTGTGATTTAAATCGTATGACTGCCTCGAGTATCGAGTCATTAGGGGGGAGACTTCTACATGCAAGTGCAATTTCAGGTGTTCCACCTGGGCGTTACTGGTTTGCTTTAAAGTTTCTGAGAAGAGTAACAAACAAGCTCAACAAGGGCTCTTTACGTGTTGAACAGGAAGTGGTTATTCCCCCCTCTGTGAAAAGAGAGTTTTTCAATTGGTGTAAGTCGGTCCAGAAGAAAAGGATCATTAAGTTGAATGGGACAAAGAAAAAGAAAGCTGAGGTATTTGTTGATGCCTCGCTCCAAGGGTGGGGCGGGGTTATTGTTTGGGAATCTGGAGAATTGGAAATCCTGGGAGGGGCATGGCCATATGGTGAGAGTCGCCACATTAACATTCTTGAAGCTGATGCTCTGGCCAGGACTCTGGATGGAATCAGCCATGCTGACCACCTGGACATCTGGGTAGACAATACCTCGGTATGTGGAGCATTCAGGAAGAGAATGTGTGTAAGATCGCATGATTTGAACTTTTTTGTTATAAAAGCAGTGGAGAGAATTTTGTTTTTTAAGTGTTCTTTTTCTTTAAAATGGGTGAGTACGAAGTACAACCCAGCAGATATTCCATCTAGGGAAGCAATATCTTCGGCTACCAGGCAGAAGGTAGAACTTGCGCTGGGGGAATTCTTTAACTCGCGGCGGGGTGGTGGAGCCGGCAACCCAACGAACAGAACTGGGACCGGCAGCGGCGTCCAGCCCATCCATGGCGGACCCACCACAACCCCAACGCGGTGACCTACTCGCATGGGTAGTCCACCAAGTTGACCATTGTTTAGTTTATTGATATCACCGAGTGATTTGTTTCTCATGTTTCCTTTCTTCCAAACAGGTGCCCAAAGGATGCAAGATAATTACTGTTAAATATATTTCAGTAATTTGCAGCATCCCAAAGCACCGTTTCACCAAGCATCGAATTTTTCGATGCGTTCCCATAATGTAAATCCAACATTATGATTATTAGTTTCTTAATACCAATTCTTAATTCACACCCATTTATCAGATTTCGAACCCCGTTTCGCGCATACCTTTTTCACGAATTTTAAATTCCCACCCACCCACACCTTTTTAAAAAAAAAAAAAAAAAAAGTCCCACCCACCGACCCTCCATCGCCGGCAACCCAACGAACAGAACTGGGACCGGCAGCGGCGTCCAGCCCATCCATGGCGGACCCACCACAACCCCAACGCGGTGACCTACTCGCATGGGTAGTCCACCAAGTTGACCATTGTTTAGTTTATTGATATCACCGAGTGATTTGTTTCTCATGTTTCCTTTCTTCCAAACAGGTGCCCAAAGGATGCAAGATAATTACTGTACTTTATTGTCTTAACGTACGTACGTAAAAAAAAAAAAAAATTAAAATGGCTGGAAAGAAAGCAATGCGTCCGCAAGATAGAAGGGCTGCAGAAAGGAGAGAAAGAGAAAGGAAAGAGGCGAAGATGATGAGGGAACAAGCCAGAAATGAGATCCGGGAAGAAGAAGAGACCCAACAGCGAGAAGACGAGGACGTGGTGATGGGAGAATCACCAGAAGTATCAGAGGAAGAAATGGAGATGGACTCTCCAGAAGTACCGGAAGGAATAGCAGTAGAAGTGACCGTAGTAGGACCTCCCGCAGCATTTCAAGCAAGCCCTCAAAACAAGGAGGCAACTCAAACTAAGACAAGCCCTCAAAACAAGGAGGCAATTCAAATAAGCCCTCAAAACATAGAGGCACAAGGAAGTGTATTAAAAACGAAACAAAGCCCTCCGTCAAATGAGGCACCCCAAGCAAGCCCTCAAATCAAAGAGGCACAAAGAAGATCAACGGTGATTATGGATGGGCCACCACCGAAACTCAACAAGGAGCATTTTAAATGCAAAATACTCCAGCCAACTGAGACCCTCAACAGCAAGACCAACGGCATTATACTTGCATTATCTCAACAAGCAAGAAGCCTGGACGAAGACTACTTCGAAAAGGCCAGCAAAACGAAGCAACTGACGACGGTGTTCACACGACCACCTCCAAAACGTGCCCTACAACACGCAACTGACTGCAGTCAGATACAAACGCCGGTCCAGTTTGATGGACAATTAAGAATAAGAAGCTGGTGGTTCGTTGCTTTGTCTGGCACGATCCACCGCCCAACTCTAACAATAGCTAAGAAGATCAACGCACCGGTGACCCACGAATTAATTGCGTGGATAACAACTAAAGAGTTGACCAAGTCACAAGTCCAAAACCCGGCAGCTGTAACAGCAATTGTCAAAGCTGTTGTGGCACAACACGGAAGAGTCGATCAACGCTCCTACAGATACGTTGGCAAAGACTACGTAGAACTCACTGTTCTCCCAAACGACGTGGATGCAGCTGTTGCATTATTAAGAAACTCCGGAATAGGAAATGTTTATTTCCGGATCAAATCAGTGGCGGGACAGACACCCACTCAGTACACTACAGTGTGGCTGGACCGCAAGACAACGAACGAAGAGGCAGTTGGCATACTTAAAGCCCAACATGACCTCTGCCATGGACTCACCATCATACATGGCAAGATTGGATTGAGGGTGGTTTATCAAAAGGATGTTGATAAAGTCAGAAAGGGTGCTGGTAAATATGCATCCACAGTGTTTGGCGAAGGGCTCCACCGTCTCAGTGGAGCACCTTACAGCTGGGGAAACAGACTTCGGAATATCCTATTGGAGATAGGACTGAAGTCAAAGTTTATAAGGATGGACAGAGGTGACTTTATCATCGCACTGGACAAGAAACCAGAATCAAGGTTTGTACAGTGTGGTGATATTGTCATCCTCATTGAAAAGTTAGAAACAGAAGTGAAGGCGAAGGAAACAGCGAAACCTGTTGTAGTTAAGTACCGTGAGGCTAGAACATCGTACGCAGCAGCGGTCAAGAGGTCACTCCCGACAACGAAGAAACCAACGGCCGAAGTTCAGGTTGTAGAAAACAACGTCAACAGCCTGAGAGAGAAAACGAACGAGACTATCGAACGTCTCCAGAAAGAAGTGAAGGACATGCAAGTTCGACTTGATGAAGGCATGGCACAGATAACCGGGATTGTAGAAACCCTGGTGCAAACTACGAAAAAGAACGAAGCAGCCAACAACAACATGGCGACAGCCATCACTTCGTTGATAGAAGCTGTCAAGAGGATTGAGAACAATCTTGGTATGAACAAGATTACTACAAGTGCGACCAATAGGAACAACACTGGCCAATCATGATTGTGATCTGGTCAAATAACATACGCTCAGTTCTGAAACCAGAAAATTACTTTCGATTGAACTGGGCACTGAAAGAAGAAAAGCCTGAAGTAGTACTACTGCAGGAAACGTGGTTATCTAAAGAAAAACACTTCGCTATTGAAGGATATTCAATCCACAGGCGAGATAGCACCATCAAGTCAGGTCATCGAGGACTCGTCACTCTGGTCAGAAATGATTTAAATAAGATAATATTAAAACACCCCGACATCTCACATGACCAAACTGAGATATTAACAGTAGTACTTCAATCTAATCCGCCATTGACAATTCACAATGTTTACCACCCGCCTGAAATCAAGGCAACAACATGGAAGTTTAAAACAGAGCCCGGCACATTGATTGCGGGTGACATTAATGGACACCATTCAACTTGGTCAAATGGAAATACGAACATTACTGGTAACAGCTTCTACGATTGGTCACTAGAAGCAGCAATTCAAATTCTAAACAAACCTCAACAACACACAAGACCACAGAGCTCAGCCTCTCCGGATGTAATTGCATTAGATATTTCTTTGGATGCACAAATCGAACTCATGAAGGGATGGGGCAGCGATCACCTGCCGCTCAAACTGACAATCGAAGATATCAAAACAGATGAATATTCAAAAGAGAGTTCTGGAACATGGAAATGGAAGTGGCACTGTGCCGATTGGAATTATTATAAAATATTGTTGGAAAGGGCAGCGCCCAAATTAGAAAGAATTAAGTATGTGCAGAAACTAGCTAATAGGATCAACAACGAGATTCTGAGAGCAGCGAGAAGGGCCATCCCAGGCTACAACAAAAAGTCAAGTAGTACCTTCGCTGTGAGGGATTCAGAATTGGAAGATTTAATGGCAGAGACTGACCCTGATAAGACAGACTCAGAAGCAATTGAAAGAGGTATCAATATGATCAAACAGAAGATCATTGAGTGCGACATGACTGGAATGGACTACCGATGGGCCTTTAGAAAAGTTAAACAACTGGAAGGTAGAATGATGGACCATTCAATTACTAAGATTGTCGATGGTGAGAAGGAATTAACCGACCCGCGGGAGATGGCAGATGTCTTCACCAAAACATACGCAGACCAATTCAAATTCGAAGACGGTGAACCAACCTTACAAGGAATACCTGATGACAACTCGGTGGAATTTGGAATGCCTGAACTGGAACGACAAATTTCAAAAACAAAGGAGAAGAAGGCACCTGGACCTGACCACATCTGGAACTCGATGTTAAAACAACTTCCAAAAGCTTTCCTCGAGCAACTACTAAGACTATTCAACCTCTCATGGCAACGATCAGCAGTACCCAGGTGCTGGAAAAGTGGAATGGTAATACCCATACTGAAACCTGATAAAGACAAGAAACAAGTCTTATCGTACAGACCGATAGCACTAACCTCGACCGTCTCGAAACTCTTTGAAAGAATGGTCGTGGAACGGATGCACCACCTGTTGAAAGACAGAATGAATCCGAGGCAAGCAGCCTACAAACGAGGACGGGATTCCATTGAAAATCTCTGTATAGTTACAGACAAACTCAAAAGTGCCAAGGCAATGGGAGAAGAAGCGATATTAATCACCTTCGACCTACAAAAAGCCTTCGATGCAGTTCAACCGGTAACTCTTCTAAATAAGATGTCCAAAATAGGACCACCAACGAAATATCTACGGTGGGTTCAAAACTACTTGACTAGCAGGAAGATTTCAACAAGGGTGAATGGAGTGAAGGGAGCATTCCGGAACATTCGAGTAGGAGTGCCACAAGGAAGCGTGCTGGGACCCCAGTTATTCTCTATCTTCATAAACGATTTGATAGATAAACTAGAGATGTACGAACCGACTGTCTTTGCAGATGATGTTGGAATAGTAATAACCGCGGGCACTGTCAGCTGTTTAGAAAACAAGGTTAACAACGCAGTCAAAATATTTGAAAGGTGGGCACTTGACTCACACATCAAAATCAATAAGAACCCTGGCAAGACGGAATACATTCACGTGAGGCCAAGAGGAACACATGACAAGTCCCCAGTAGTAGTATACTCTGAAGAACACACATTTAAATATGTGGTGGCCACGGCAGAACAAATGAGTAACCTTGTGAAGGATGATAACTCAACAACTGTAGTTTCAAAAGAAGAATTCGCCATCACTCACCTGTACGTCGTTCCAAAACATAAGATCAAAGTCAAGCTACCGAATAAACCGGCGGTACTGAAAACAATGAAGATGAGTGCCAGCTTCTCACAACTGAAGAAAGTCCACAACAAGGCAGAAATAGATAAGATGCTGCAAAGAGTGGGACCCGGACTACACGGATTTGCCTATGCGGTTGGACGAAAAGTTCACAAGACGAATACCGTGCGGTATCTAGGCGTACATTATGACGAGAAGTTAACCTTTAAGTCGCAAATTCAAAAGATGATGACAGCTGCTTCCAAGGGTCTAGGCTTGTTGGTTAGACTCACCAGGATAGGCTGTAGAAAGAGGACACTCATCAGTATACTGGTGACGGTGGTGTTAGCAAGGGTGCTTTATGGTGTTGAAAGCTTTGCTTGGATGCTACCAAAAGAGTGCTTCGAACAACTGGAATTACTGGTAAACAGGGCAGTGAGGCTGGTAACTGGATGTCTGCGGAGCACCAAACTACAGAGACTTTACAAAGAAGCCGATACGCCAAGACTAAAGGAACACATCCAGTATAAGATGTGTAGAACTTACGAACGTTTCAAATTGAGTCCGTTCCTACCGACTCGCAAGCTGACGAGAACAGGGAGTTCAGAATTATACCAAAAATCGAAATGGGGATGGAATGTCTGGATAGACTATGTCTCTGGTGTCCCTGGCCTTGACAATTACCGGAGCATTACCAACCTGGAAGTGAACCCAGAACACTACACTGTCCCTCCATGGAAAAGTACTAGTGCGATGAGATTCACATATTCAAGTAACAAGGAAGAGGCTGAACAGCGAGAAGCTGAACTACCAACTCACGAGATGAAAGTCTACACTGACGGGTCGATAAGACACAAATCCGAGACTTACATGACAGACTCGGCTGCCGCTGTGGTCATAGTAAAAGAAAGCAAGATGCGTCTACTTGGATATAAAATACCAGTAGCGGGTTCCTCTTATAGGACCGAGCAGATTGCAGTAAAACTGGCGTTGGAAAATTTAGTTCAGGTGGCGGAGGATGAACATGAATCTCTAACAACAACGACGCACCTGTTGACTGATTCGATGTCAGTCATGCAGGCATTGGAACAAGGGCCATATAAACAAAGGTCCCCAATGAACAAAAAGATCTGGAAGTTGGCAATGAAACTGGAGAAGAAGGGAATCCAAGTCAACATGCAGTATGTACCGGCACACAGAAACGTGCGGTACAACGAAGTAGCGGACCAACTGGCGAAATTCGCTGCAGGCCTGAAGGAAGATCCACCTCACGAAGATGTTATTATTAAACAACTGCCCACTCAACTTGACATGGGAACATTGATGACGTTTCACAAGCGGAGAAAAAGGGAGAACTGGATCGGACCAGGAGAGGTAAGACACCCTCCGTACATCGAAGCTCTAACACGACCAGAGGAAGTACTGATGTCACGCTTTAGAGTGGGACATTGCAGATCTCTGATAATCAAAGGACTGAACGAGCTGTGCTTTTTCTGTAAACTTGGAAAGGCGACAGCACATCATGTATTATTTATATGCGAACATTGGTGTATAGAAACCTTGAGGGAAAAATACATCAGTCACATGATGAATGACAAGGGAGAGGAAGCATGCCAACTGGAGGACTGCTACTTACCTGCGAATCAACAGCAGATGACTGGTTTTGTCACAACCTTAGACAGACTGGCACAACTATTAGGACGGTAGTATTATTAAAACATCGACATTTCGAATATCAACATTGAAGGCATCATTGCAACACATCTGAAGTCGTCCAAGTGGACAATTTATTCTGTAGTATTAGTTTTAAGTTATCAAAACAAAGAAAGGAGATACGAAGCCTACGGGGTTCCCACCCCCAACCCCCAAAACAAAGAAAGTAAGAAAGACCGCGGGTAGTCATGTGCGTGAAGTGTGACTACGCTGAATGCTGCGGATTGTTGGAGAGATCGCGGCGTGGGAAAGAGAAGAGGAAAAGGAAATCACGGGGATCGCGATCGAAAAACGATGCCATGTGAGAAAGAAAGAAAGAAAAAGAACAACCGCGCCTAACAGCGCAATCAGCATCACAGACTCACGGGTCGTGGTGCACACAAAAAAAAAAAAATACTAGAACCAACGATTCTAAAGCTACAGTTTCTGTACTTTATTGTTTCTGTACTTTATTGAAATAAAATGGCTGGAAAGAAAGCAATGCGTCCGCAAGATAGAAGGGCTGCAGAAAGGAGAGAAAGAGAAAGGAAAGAGGCGAAGATGATGAGGGAACAAGCCAGAAATGAGATCCGGGAAGAAGAAGAGACCCAACAGCGAGAAGACGAGGACGTGGTGATGGGAGAATCACCAGAAGTATCAGAGGAAGAAATGGAGATGGACTCTCCAGAAGTACCGGAAGGAATCGCAGTAGAGGTGACCGCAGTGGGACCTCCCGCAGCATTTCAAGCAAGCCCTCAAAACAAGGAGGCAACTCAAACAAAGACAAGCCCTCAAAACAAAGAGGCAATTCAAATAAGCCCTCAAAATATCGAGGCACATGGAAGTAAATTTTTAAAAGCAGATCAAAGCCCTCCGTCAAATGAGGCACCCCAATCAAGCCCTCAAATCAAAGAGGCACAAAGAAGATCGACGGTGATTATGAATGGACCACCACCGAAGCTAAACAAGGAGCATTTTAAATGCAAAATACTCCAGCCAACTGAGACCCTCAACAGCAAGACCAACGGCATTATACTTGCATTATCTCAACAAGCAAGAAGCCTGGACGAAGACTACTTCGAAAAGGCCAGTAAAACGAAGCAACTGACGATGGTGTTCACACGACCACCTCCAAAACGTGCCCTACAACACGCAACTGACTGCAGTCAGATACAGACACCTGTCCAATTCGATGGGCAATTAAGAATAAGAAGCTGGTGGTTCGTTGCTCTGTCTGGCACGATCCACCGGCCAACTCTAACGATCGCCAAGAAGATCAACGCACCGGTGACCCACGAATTAATTGCGTGGATAACAACTAAAGAGTTGACCAAGTCACAGGTCCAAAACCCGGCAGCTGTAACAGCAATTGTCAAAGCTGTTGTGGCACAACACGGAAGAGTCGATCAACGCTCCTACAGATACGTTGGCAAAGACTTCGTAGAACTCACTGTTCTCCCAAACGATGTGGAAGCAGCTGTCGCACTTTTAAGAAACTCCGGAATAGGAAATGTTTATTTCCGGATTAAATCAGTGGCGGGACAGACACCCACTCAGTACACCACAGTGTGGCTGGACCGCAAGACAACAAACGAAGAGGCAGTTGGCATACTTAAAGCCCAACATGACCTCTGCCATGGACTCACCATCATACATGGCAAGATTGGATTGAGGGTGGTTTATCAAAAGGATGTTGATAAAGTAAGAAAGGGTG
Organism: Flectonema sp. DT1601; assembly: GCA_964019425.1. Taxonomy (NCBI): domain Eukaryota; phylum Euglenozoa; class Diplonemea; order Diplonemida; family Diplonemidae; genus Flectonema; species Flectonema sp. DT1601. The sequence continues at coordinate 135,226 of OZ025804.1, read as the reverse complement.
CTGGTAAATATGCATCCACAGTGTTTGGCGAAGGGCTTCACCGTCTCAGTGGAGCACCTTACAGCTGGGGTAACAGACTTCGGAATATCCTATTGGAGATAGGACTGAAGTCAAAGTTTATAAGGATGGACAGAGGTGACTTTATCATCGCACTGGACAAGAAACCAGAATCAAGGTTTGTACAGTGTGGAGATATTGTCATCCTCATTGAAAAGTTAGAAACAGAAGTGAAGGCGAAGGAAACAGCGAAACCCGTTGTAGTTAAGTACCGTGAGGCTAGAACATCGTACGCAGCCGCGGTCAAGAGGTCACTCCCGACAACGAAGAAACCAACGGCCGAAGTTCAGGTTGTAGAAAACAACGTGAACAGCCTGAGAGAGAAAACGAACGAGACAATCGAACGTCTCCAGAAAGAAGTGAAGGACATGCAAGTTCGACTTGATGAAGGCATGGCACAGATAACCGGGATTGTAGAAACCCTGGTGCAAACTACGAAAAAGAACGAAGCAGCCAACAACAACATGGCGACAGCCATCACTTCGCTAATAGAAGCTGTCAAGAGGATTGAGAACAATCTTGGTATGAACAAGATTACTACAAGTGCGACCAACAGGAACAACACTGGCCAATCATGATTGTGATTTGGTCAAATAACATTCGCTCAGTTCTGAAACCAGAAAATTACTTTCGATTGAACTGGGCACTGAAAGAAGAAAAGCCTGAAGTAGTACTACTGCAGGAAACGTGGTTATCTAAAGAAAAACACTTCGCTATTGAAGGATATTCAATCCACAGGCGAGACAGCACCATCAAGTCAGGTCATCGAGGACTCGTCACTCTGGTCAGAAATGATTTAAATAAGTTAATATTAAAACACCCCGACATCTCACATGACCAAACTGAGATATTAACAGTAGTACTTCAATCTAATCCGCCATTGACAATTCACAATGTTTACCACCCGCCTGAAATCAAGGCAACAACCTGGAAGTTCAAAACAGAGCCCGGCACATTGATTGCGGGTGACATTAATGGACACCATTCAACTTGGTCAAATGGAAATACGAACACCACTGGTAACAGCTTCTACGATTGGTCACTAGAAGCAACAATTCAAATTTTAAATAAACCTCAACAACAAACAAGACCACAAAGCTCAGCTTCTCCGGATGTAATTGCATTAGATATTTCAATAGATGCACAAATCGAACTCATGAAGGGATGGGGCAGCGATCACCTGCCACTCAAACTGACAATCGAAGATATCAAAACAGATGAATATTCAAAAGAGAGTTCTGGGACATGGAAATGGAAGTGGCATTGTGCCGATTGGAATTATTATAAAATATTGTTGGAAAGGGCAGCGCCCAAATTAGAAAGAATTAAGAATGTGCAGAAACTTGCTAATAGGATCAACAACGAGATTCTGAGAGCAGCGAGTAGGGCCATCCCAGGCTACAACAAAAAGTCAAGTAGTACCTTCGCTGTGAGGGATTCAGAATTGGAAGATTTAATGGCAGAGACTGACCCTGATAAGACAGACTCAGAAGCAATTGAAAGAGGTATCAACATGATCAAACAGAAGATCATTGAGTGCGACATGACTGGAATGGACTACCGATGGGCCTTTAGAAAAGTTAAACAACTGGAAGGTAGAATGATGGACCATTCAATTACTAAGATTGTCGACGGTGAGAAGGAATTAACCGACCCGCGGGAGATGGCAGATGTCTTCACCAAAACATACGCAGACCAATTCAAATTCGAAGACGGTGAACCAACCTTGCAAGGAATACCTGATGATAACTCGGTGGAATTTGGAATGCCTGAACTGGAACGACAAATTTCAAAAACAAAGGAGAAGAAGGCACCTGGACCTGACCACATCTGGAACTCGATGTTAAAACAACTTCCAAAAGCTTTCCTCGAGCAACTACTAAGACTATTCAACCTCTCATGGCAACGATCAGCAGTACCCAGGTGCTGGAAAAGTGGAATGGTAATACCCATACTGAAACCTGATAAAGACAAGAAACAAGTCTTATCGTACAGACCGATAGCACTAACCTCGACCGTCTCGAAACTCTTTGAAAGAATGGTCGTGGAACGGATGCACCACCTGTTGAAAGACAGAATGAATCCGAGGCAAGCAGCCTACAAACGAGGACGGGATTCCATTGAAAATCTCTGTATAGTTACAGACAAACTCAAAAGTGCCAAGGCAATGGGAGAAGAAGCGATATTAATCACCTTCGACCTACAAAAAGCCTTCGATGCAGTTCAACCGGTAACTCTTCTAAATAAGATGTCCAAAATAGGACTACCAACGAAATATCTACGGTGGGTTCAAAACTACTTGACTAGCAGGAAGATTTCAACAAGGGTGAATGGAGTGAAGGGAGCATTCCGGAACATTCGAGTAGGAGTGCCACAAGGAAGCGTGCTGGGACCCCAGTTATTCTCTATCTTCATAAACGATTTGATAGATAAACTAGAGATGTACGAACCGACTGTCTTTGCAGATGATGTTGGAATAGTAATAACCGCGGGCACTGTCAGCTGTTTAGAAAACAAGGTTAACAACGCAGTCAAAATATTTGAAAGGTGGGCACTTGACTCACACATCAAAATCAATAAGAACCCTGGCAAGACGGAATACATTCACGTGAGGCCAAGAGGAACACATGACAAGTCCCCAGTAGTAGTATACTCTGAAGAACACACATTTAAATATGTGGTGGCCACGGCAGAACAAATGAGTAACCTTGTGAAGGATGATAACTCAACAACTGTAGCTTCAAAAGAAGAATTCGCCATCACTCACCTGTATGTCGTTCCAAAACATAAGATCAAAGTCAAGCTACCGAACAAACCGGCGGTACTGAAAACAATGAAGATGAGTGCCCGCTTCCCACAACTGAAGAAAGTCCACAACAAGGCAGAAATAGATAAGATGCTGCAAAGAGTGGGACCCGGACTACACGGATTTGCCTATGCGGTTGGACGAAAAGTTCACAAGACGAATACCGTGCGGTATCTAGGCGTACATTATGACGAGAAGTTAACCTTTAAGTCGCAAATTCAAAAGATGATGACAGCTGCTTCCAAGGGTCTAGGCTTGTTGGTTAGACTCACCAGGATAGGCTGTAGAAAGAGGACACTCATCAGTATACTGGTGACGGTGGTGTTAGCAAGGGTGCTTTATGGTGTTGAAAGCTTTGCTTGGATGCTACCAAAAGAGTGCTTCGAACAACTGGAATTACTGGTAAACAGGGCAGTGAGGCTGGTAACTGGATGTCTGCGGAGCACCAAACTACAGAGACTTTACAAAGAAGCCGATACGCCAAGACTAAAGGAACACATCCAGTATAAGATGTGTAGAACTTATGAACGTTTCAAATTGAGTCCGTTCCTACCGACTCGCAAGCTGACGAGAACAGGGAGTTCAGAATTATTTCAAAAATCGAAATGGGGATGGAATGTCTGGATAGACTATGTCTCTGGTGTCCCTGGCCTTGACAACTACCGGAGCATTACCAACCTGGAAGTGAACCCAGAACACTACACTCTCCCTCCATGGAAAAGTACTAATGCGATGAAATTCACATATTCACGCAACAAGGAAGAGGCTGAACAGCGAGAAACTGAATTACCAGCTCACGAGATGAAAGTCTACACTGACGGGTCGATAAGACACAAACCCAACACTTACATGACAGACTCGGCTGCCGCTGTGGTCATGGTTAACGGAAGCAAGATGCGTCTACTTGGATATAAAATACCAGTAGCGGGTTCCTCTTATAGGACCGAGCAGATTGCAGTAAAAATGGCGTTGGAAAATTTAGTTCAGGTGGCGGAGGATGAACATGAATCTCTAACAACAACGACGCACCTGTTGACTGATTCGATGTCAGTCATGCAGGCATTGGAACAAGGGCCATATAAACAAAGGTCCCCAATGAACAAAAAGATCTGGAAGTTGGCAATAAAACTGGAGAAGAAGGGAATCCAAGTCAACATGCAGTATGTACCGGCACACAGAAACGTGCGGTACAACGAAGTAGCGGACCAACTGGCGAAATTCGCTGCAGGCCTGAAGGAAGATCCACCTCACGAAGATGTTATTATTAAACAACTGCCGACTCAACTTGACATGGGAACATTGATGACGTTTCACAAGCGGAGAAAACGGGAGAACTGGATCGGACCGGGAGAGGTAAGACACCCTCCGTACATCGAAGCTCTAACACGACCAGAGGAAGTACTGATGTCACGCTTTAGAGTGGGACATTGCAGATCTCTGATAATCAAAGGACTGAACGAGCTGTGCTTTTTCTGTAAACTTGGAAAGGCGACAGCACATCATGTATTATTTATATGCGAACATTGGTGTATAGAAACCTTGAGGGAAAAATACATCAGTCACATGATGAATGACAAGGGAGGGGAAGCATGCCAACTGGAGGACTGCTACTTACCTGCGAATCAACAGCAGATGACTGGTTTTGTCACAACCTTAGACAGACTGGCACAACTATTAGGACGGTAGTATTATTAAAACATCGACATTTTGAATATCAACATTGAAGGCATCATTGCAACACATCTGAAGTCGTCCAAGTGGACAATTAATTATGTAGTATTAGTTTTAAGTTATCAAAACAAAGAAAGGAGATACGAAGCCTACGGGATTCCCACCCCCAACCCCCAAAACAAAGAAAGTAAGAAAGAAAGAAAGAAAGAAAGAAAGAAAGAAAGAAAAAGAACAACCGCGCCTAACAGCGCAATCAGCATCACAGACTCACGGGTCGTGGTGCAAAAAAAAAAAAAAAAAAAAAAAAAAAACTAGAAGGGATAAGAAAAAAACGAAACAAAGCCCTCCGTCAAATGAGGCACCCCAATCAAGCCCTCAAATCAAAGAGGCACAAAGAAGATCAACGGTGATTATGAATGGACCACCACCGAAACTCAACAAGGAGCATTTTAATTGCAAAATACTCCAGCCAACTGATGACCTCAACAGCAAGACCAATGGAATTATACTTGGCTCAACAAGGAAGAAGCCTGGACGAACAATACTTCGAAAAGGCCAGCAAAACGAAGCAACTGACGATGGTGTTCACACGGCCACCTCCAAAACGTGCCCTACAACACGCAACTGACTGCAGTCAGATACAAACGCCGGTCCAATTTGATGGACAATTAAGAATAAGAAGCTGGTGGTTCGTTGCTTTGTCTAGCACGATACACCGACCTACTCTAACAATCGCCAAGAAGATCAGCCCACCAGTGACCCACGAACTAATTGCGTGGATAACAACTAAAGAGTTGACCAAGTCACAGGTCCAAAATCCAGCAGCTGTAACAGCAATTGTCAAAGCTGTTGTGGCACAACACGGAAGAGTCGATCAACGCTCCTACAGATACGTTGGCAAAGACTTTGTAGAACTCACTGTTCTCCCAAACGATGTGGAAGCAGCTGTTATACTTCTAAAAAACTCTGGAATAGGAAATGTTTATTTCCGGATCAAATCAGTGGCGGGACAGACACCCACTCAGTACACCACAGTGTGGCTGGACCGCAAGACAACAAACGAAGAGGCGGTTGGCATACTTAAAGCCCAACATGACCTCTGCCATGGACTCACCATCATACATGGCAAGATTGGATTGAGGGTGGTTTACACGAAGGATGTTGACAAGGTGAGAAAGGGTGCTGGTAAATATGCATCCACAGTGTTTGGCGAAGGGCTTCACCGTCTCAGTGGAGCACCATACAGCTGGGGCAATAGACTTCGGAACATCCTATTGGAGATAGGACTGAAGTCGAAGTTTATAAGGATGGACAGAGGGGACTTTATCATCGCACTGGACAAGAAACCAGAATCAAGGTTTGTACAGTGTGGTGATATTGTCATCCTCATTGAAAAATTAGAAACAGAAGTGAAGGCGAAAGAAACGGAGAAACCCGTTGTAGTAAAATACCGTGAGGCTAAGACATCGTACGCAGCCGCGGTCAAGAAGTCACTCCCGACAACGAAGAAACCAACGGCCGAAGTTCAGGTTGTAGAAAACAACGTGAACAGCCTGAGAGAGAAAACGAACGAGACTATCGAACGTCTCCAGAAAGAAGTAAAAGACATGCAAGTTCGACTTGATGAAGGCATGGCACAGATAACCGGGATTGTAGAAACCCTGGTGCAAACTACGAAAAAGAACGAAGCAGCCAACAACAACATGGCGACAGCCATCACTTCGTTGATAGAAGCTGTCAAGAGGATTGAGAACAATCTTGGTATGAACAAGATTACTACAAGTGCGCCAACAGGAACAACACTGGCCAATCATGATTGTGATTTGGTCAAATAACATTCGCTCAGTTCTGAAACCAGAAAATTACTTTCGATTGAACTGGGCACTGAAAGAAGAAAAGCCTGAAGTAGTACTACTGCAGGAAACGTGGTTATCAAAAGAAAAACAATTCGCTATTGAAGGATATGCAATCCACAGGCGAGACAGCACCATCAAGTCAGGTCATCGAGGACTCGTCACTCTGGTCAGAAATGATTTAAATAAGTTAATATTAAAACACCCCGACATCTCACATGACCAAACTGAGATATTAACAGTAGTACTTCAATCTAATCCGCCATTGACAATTCACAATGTTTACCACCCGCCTGAAATCAAGGCAACAACCTGGAAGTTCAAAACAGAGCCCGGCACATTGATTGCGGGTGACATTAATGGACACCATTCAACTTGGTCAAATGGAAATACGAACACCACTGGTAACAGCTTCTACGATTGGTCACTAGAAGCAACAATTCAAATTTTAAATAAACCTCAACAACAAACAAGACCACAAAGCTCAGCTTCTCCGGATGTAATTGCATTAGATATTTCAATAGATGCACAAATCGAACTCATGAAGGGATGGGGCAGCGATCACCTGCCACTCAAACTGACAATCGAAGATATCAAAACAGATGAATATTCAAAAGAGAGTTCTGGGACATGGAAATGGAAGTGGCATTGTGCCGATTGGAATTATTATAAAATATTGTTGGAAAGGGCAGCGCCCAAATTAGAAAGAATTAAGAATGTGCAGAAACTTGCTAATAGGATCAACAACGAGATTCTGAGAGCAGCGAGTAGGGCCATCCCAGGCTACAACAAAAAGTCAAGTAGTACCTTCGCTGTGAGGGATTCAGAATTGGAAGATTTAATGGCAGAGACTGACCCTGATAAGACAGACTCAGAAGCAATTGAAAGAGGTATCAACATGATCAAACAGAAGATCATTGAGTGCGACATGACTGGAATGGACTACCGATGGGCCTTTAGAAAAGTTAAACAACTGGAAGGTAGAATGATGGACCATTCAATTACTAAGATTGTCGACGGTGAGAAGGAATTAACCGACCCGCGGGAGATGGCAGATGTCTTCACCAAAACATACGCAGACCAATTCAAATTCGAAGACGGTGAACCAACCTTGCAAGGAATACCTGATGAGGACCCGGACTACACGGATTTGCCTATGCGGTTGGACGAAAAGTTCACAAGACGAATACCGTGCGGTACCTGGGTGTACATTATGACGAGAAGTTAACCTTTAAGTCGCAAATTCAAAAGATGATGACAGCTGCTTCCAAGGGTCTAGGCTTGTTGGTTAGACTCACCAGGATAGGCTGTAGAAAGAGGACACTCATCAGTATACTGGTGACGGTGGTGTTAGCAAGGGTGCTTTATGGTGTTGAAAGCTTTGCTTGGATGCTACCAAAAGAGTGCTTCGAACAACTGGAATTACTGGTAAACAGGGCAGTGAGGCTGGTAACTGGATGTCTGCGGAGCACCAAACTACAGAGACTTTACAAAGAAGCCGACACGCCAAGACTGAAGGAACACATCCAGTATAAGATGTGTAGAACTTATGAACTTTTTAAATTGAGTCCGTTCCTACCGACTCGCAAGCTGACGAGAACAGGGAGTTCAGAATTATTTCAAAAATCGAAATGGGGATGGAATGTCTGGATAGACTATGTCTCTGGTGTCCCTGGCCTTGACAATTACCGGAGCATTACCAACCTGGAAGTGAACCCAGAACACTACACTCTCCCTCCATGGAAAGTACTAGTGCGATGAGATTCACATATTCAAGTAACAAGGAAGAGGCTGAACAGCGAGAAACTGAACTACCAGCTCACGAGATGAAAGTCTACACTGACGGGTCGATAAGACACAAACCCAAGACTTACATGACAGACTCGGCTGCCGCTGTGGTCATGGTTAACGAAAGCAAGATGCGTCTACTTGGATATAAAATACCAGTAGCGGGTTCCTCGTATAGGACCGAGCAGATTGCAGTGAAAATGGCGTTGGAAAATTTAGTTCAGGTGGCGGAGGATGAACATGAATCTCTAACAGCAACGACGCACCTGCTGACTGATTCGATGTCAGTCATGCAGGCATTGGAACAAGGGCCATATAAACAAAGGTCCCCAATGAACAAGAGGATCTGGAAGTTGGCAATGAAATTGGAGAAGAAGGGAATCCAAGTCAACATGCAGTATGTACCGGCACACAGAAACGTGCGGTACAACGAAGTAGCGGACCAACTGGCGAAATTCGCTGCAGGCCTGAAGGAAGATCCACCTCACGAAGATGTTATTATTAAACAACTGCCCACTCAACTTGACATGGGAACATTGATGACGTTTCACAAGCGGAGAAAAAGGGAGAACTGGATCGGACCAGGAGAGGTAAGACACCCTCCGTACATCGAAGCTCTAACACGACCAGAGGAAGTACTGATGTCACGCTTTAGAGTGGGACATTGCAGATCTCTGATAATCAAAGGACTGAACGAGCTGTGCTTTTTCTGTAAACTTGGAAAGGCGACAGCACATCATGTATTATTTATATGCGAACATTGGTGTATAGAAACCTTGAGGGAAAAATACATCAGTCACATGATGAATGACAAGGGAGAGGAAGCATGCCAACTGGAGGACTGCTACTTACCTGCGAATCAACAGCAGATGACTGGTTTTGTCACAACCTTAGACAGACTGGCACAACTATTAGGACGGTAGTATTATTAAAACATCGACATTTTGAATATCAACATTGAAGGCATCATTGCAACACATCTGAAGTCGTCCAAGTGGACAATTAATTATGTAGTATTAGTTTTAAGTTATCAAAACAAAGAAAGGAGATACGAAGCCTACGGGGTTCCCACCCCCAACCCCCAAAACAAAGAAAGTAAGAAAGAAAGAAGAAAGAAAGAAAGAAAGAAAGAAAGAAAGAAAGAAAGAAAAGAAAGAAAGAAAGAAAGAAAGAAAGAAAGAAAGAAAGAAAGAAAGAAAGAAAGAAAGAAAGAAAGAAAGAAAGAAAGAAAGAAAGAAAGAAAGAAAGAAAGAAAGAAAGAAAAGAAAGAAAGAAAGAAAGAAAGAAAGAAAGAAAGAAAGAAAGAAAGAAAGAAAGAAAGAAAGAAAGAAAGAAAGAAAGAAAGAAAGAAAGAAAGAAAGAAAGAAAGAAAGAAAGAAAGAAAGAAAGAAAGAAAGAAAGAAAGAAAGAAAGAAAGAAAGAAAGAAAGAAAGAAAGAAAGAAAGAAAGAAAGAAAGAAAGAAAGAAAGAAAGAAAGAAAGAAAGAAAGAAAGAAAGAAAGAAAGAAAGAAAGAAAGAAAGAAAGAAAGAAAGAAGAAAGAAAGAAAGAAAGAAAGAAAGAAAGAAGAAGAAAGAAAGAAAGAAAGAAAGAAAGAAGAAAGAAAGAAAGAAAGAAAGAAAGAAAGAAAGAAAGAAAGAAAGAAAGAAAGAAAGAAAGAAAGAAAGAAAGAAAGAAAGAAAGAAAGAAAGAAAGAAAGAAAGAAAGAAAGAAAGAAAGAAAGAAAGAAAGAAAGAAAGAAAGAAAGAAAGAAAGAAAGAAAGAAAGAAAGAAAGAAAGAAAGAAAGAAAGAAAGAAAGAAAGAAAGAAAGAAAGAAAGAAAGAAAGAAAGAAAGAAAGAAAGAAAGAAAGAAAGAAAGAAAGAAAGAAAGAAAGAAAGAAAAAGAACAACCGCGCCTAACAGCGCAATCAGCATCACAGACTCACGGGTCGTGGTGCACTCAAAAAAAAGCTACGACAGAGGACGGCTGACTTTATTGAGAAGAGCCAAGAAGTGTTCAACCAATGCTTTTCATCAGACACAGAGATGGAAGCATACCTCAATACGCTCAGAACAGACAAGGCGTGGGGTGACGCACTGGCCTTACAAGCCATGGCAGACGATCTGAAGTGCAGCTTCCTACTGTTCGTTGGAAAGGAAGAACTAGTGGTGTCAGGAAGGAACGGGACAACCCCGGGCCACGTGATCGCACTCACCTTGCAGGGGAGCCATTACGACCCCGTCGTAGTGGCACCGGAAAAGCTAACATCCCTCCTCAATAAAGCAAGGCCTCTCCTGATCCTGCAGACAGGCAGAATGAATACCGCGGAAACAGCTGGTCCCTTGCTACCACATCCGCCCAGCCCAAAGGATGTCTCACTTACGTGTCCACAACCGGAATGCGACAGACACAAGGCGGCGTTCCCGTCTTGGACGGAGCTGCTCCAGCACGCGCAAGAGCGCGCTTTCAGTGGGAACCCCCTGACACACAGTCACCTCTCCAGACTCAACCTACGGGAGTGCCCAGTCTGCCGATTGGTAATTGGAATGACACAACCCATGCACCAATCCTGCAGAGAAAAGCTAGAATCCAAGGAATTAGATGACGCCTACAAGGGGTTCAAGGAGATGGCTCTATCGACACAAGACCTGCCGGACCTCGAAACCATCGCCACTCGGAGGAGGCCCCTACTGAAGGTGATTCCAGTACCCCTACTGCACCACTTCGCGAAAGCGCTGAAGCTGACGTCGGATCTGGTAGCAGACTTAAATAACGACCAAGCCTGGCGGCTGCTACTAATGCTACCAGTCTGTACCCTGAGAAGAGTACGAAGAAAGGGAGGACGGATGACTGAATCAGCCTTGAACGGCGCGATCGAGGACCTGACGGCATGGTCAAAGGGCAACTTCATGGTACTATGGGCGGCAAATGCGACCGGGAGTACCCAGATCCAGACAAAAGTGGCGCCGTCCAGAAATCAAGAAATCGGAGGGCAACCGAACTGGTAAGAGAGGGCCGCATATCGCAGGCGATCTCAGCTTTGAGCTCACCACCTCCGGCAGAACACTCGGATGAAGTGCTGGAAAAACTAAAGACTCTGCACCCGCCGAAGTCAGGAGAGTACCAGGAAGGCACCGGCACCGAATCCACGGTAGATGAGGAGACGGTACTATCTTGCCTACGGTCCTTTCACAGGGGCTCGAGTGGGTCCCTCAGGTCTCGCACCACAACATCTCAAAGATGCGGTAGACCGGGGGGAGGTCCCTGGACTTCTGGCCTCTTTAACAAAAGTAGTGAAGCTCCTGGCAAATGGCCGAGCCCCAAGCACCATCGCCCCTCTCATGGCAGGAGCAAACCTGACCGCCATAGAGAAAGAAGGCAGACCAGGGGAATATCGTCCAATCGCGGTGGGTGAAACCTGGAGGAGACTGACGGCGAAACACCTCTGCCGTCAATTTGCACGGGAAGCCAAAGTCCACCTTATGCAAGTGTGCCAACTTGGTGTAGCAGTACCAGGGGGGACAGAAGCGGCCATCCATGCACTCCATGAGTTTAGGTCCAAAAACTGTGGGGCAGAGAAAGTCTTCGTCAAAATAGACTTCTCGAACGCTTTCAACTGCGTCCATCGTGGAGCATTCATCGAAGCAACGACGGGCTCGCAGCTCGAGAACTGGGTGCGGTGGTGCTACGGTAGACAGTCGTGGTTACTATTTGGCAAACACACCCTGTCCTCCGCTGAGGGTGCACAACAAGGGGACCCATTGGGACCGATGCTGTTCTCATTGGCCTTGAAACCAGTACTTGTGGAGGTGTTGAAAACCAGCCCGGAGTTCGCCTGCTTCTACCTGGACGATGGATTGATCGCAGGATCATTAGAGCAAGTGGATCAAGCCCTACGCACCCTGGATAGGGAATCGGCAAAGATTGGACTGAGCCTCAGACCTGCCAAGTGCCAGACGTACGTCTTACAGGAGAACCCAGTCGAGCTCCCCGTCTGGCTGGGGATTGGAAGGCATGGGGAGCCCGCTCTATAATGGAGACTTCCTGGGCTCACCTTTCGGATCGATCGCCCACGTTCAGAGCTTCGTAGCACAGAAGGTCAGTAGGCTGCAAGACAAGGCCCAGCTGATCGCAGGCGTGGAAGACAGACAGACAGCCCTTGTCCTTCTAAGACAGTGTTCGGGCTTCTGTGAGGTCACACACCTGATGCGGAGCTGCTCGTTTGATATAACAGAACAGCTGCAGAAGGTTGACGAAGTTGTCAAATGGGCGGCCTCGGAGGTGCTAGGACAGGGCCTGGAAGGCTCGAGATGGACCCAGGCACAGCTCCCCACGCGGATGGGCGGACTCGGCCTCCGTTCATGTACAAAGCACAGGAATGCTGCCCTGTTAGGTTCGCTAGGACTGGTAAAGGATACCTGTGTTAGCCTATGGCGGGACTACAAATGTAGCCTAGGTGCGCAGATCCAAGAGGCGCTGAACAAGGTGCTGCCGGCAAGCCTAAAGCTGGAGGGCACATACCACCCACAACGACTTACCTCGGCCAGACTAGACCAGGTCGCGCGAGATAAGTTGCTGGAAGACGCGGCACCAACCGACAAGAAGAGACTCTTGTCTCACCATGCCGAAAGCAAGCACGTGGTTACAATGTCCAGATGAGGAATGCTACATAGGCTCCGACATATTCCGTATCGCCTGCGGATTACGTCTCGGGACAGCCCTGTTCTCAGAGGATGAGGCCTGCCGTGCCTGCAAGAAGACGCAGGACGCATTCGGGTACCACGCCTCTGTATGCATCGACGGAGGGGATATCCACCGCAGGCATGATAAAGTAAGGGAAGAGTTTATCGGCATCTGTCGTTCGGCGGGCTTGGCAACGATGAGGGAACCCAAATACCTCGTTGGATACAACAAGCAGCGACCCGCAGATTGGTACTGTCCGCAAGGGTTGAACGAGGGGGTCGGGCGGGCCTTCGACGTGACGATCGTCAACCCGGGGGCTTCTAGAAACTACAACAAGCCGGGGCAAGCAGCCAGTGAAGCAGAAGCCGCAAAGTCAGGCAAATACTCGGCCCTATGTGCAAAGTTCGGATTAAACTTTTCCCCGATTGCACTTGAAGTCTATGGAGGTTTAGGCCCACAAGCTGTGAGGACCCTGAGCCGACTGTCGCAGCTGCGAGCCATTGCCACAACAGTACCCCTACGGGAGGTTGCAGGCCTGTATGCCAGGAGGGTCTCAACCCAAGTGGTGGTCTGCACTGCAGAAGCCCTCAGGGCAAGAGGAGCATCGCTCATACACCAGGCAGCGTTATCCGCAAGTAAGCCGCACACGCCACACACGCCGCCTGCACCGAGCACATCCGATGACGTGTCATTGTCCGCATCGACCCCACAACCTATGGATCCAACTCCAGACCCAACCACACCGGATGCCGGAGGGATCGGCCGGTCAGCGGAACCCGAGGGGGATTCAGTCACCAGGCCGGCCACGAAGCCAGAGGAACCCGCAACGAGACTAGTAACTCCACAACACAAAGCTGGAGAGCCGAGGGAGTTCGAATCGACACCAGTGCCGGCCCCGCAACCGACCACGACTGACGACGGAGGATCCGTTCCGATAGCTACATCGGTGTCCGTTCCAGCCGCTACCCTGTCAACCGAAGGACGGAACGAGACCGCATCGATTGAACCAACTACCGCTGCCCCGACACCTCCTGGCCCAATCATATCTACCGCCGGAGGTTTAGAGGTATCGGAGCCTGTGCTGAGTCCTTCGACTAGTCCGCAAGGGGTGTCCGCCGAACCCACTATGAGCCTCACAGCTCCACTACACAAAGCCGGAGAGCCGAGAGAGCTCGAACCAGTGCCGGCGCAGGCCCCGTTACCGACCACGACTGACGACGGAGGATCCGACCCGACAGCCACACCAGTGTCCGCTCCGACGGCATCCTTACCAGCTGGAGGGAGAAACGAGAAAACATCGACTGAACCAGTCACCGCTGCCCCGACCCCTCCTGGCCCAACCATATCCATCGCCGGAGGTTTAGGGATATCGGAGCCTGTGCCGAATCCGTCGACTAGTCCGCAAGGATTGCCCGCAGAACCCGCTACGAGTGCCGCAATTCCACTACACAAAGACGGAGAGCCGTGTGAGTACGAATCAACACCAGTGCCGACCCCGTTACCGTACACGACTGACGACGGAGGATCCGACCCGACAGCCACACCAGTGTCCGCTCCGACGGCTTCCTTACCAGCTGGAGGGAGAAACGAGAAAACATCGACTGAACCAGCCACCGCTGCCCCGACCCCTCCTGGCCCAACCATATCCATCGCCGGAGGTTTAGGGATATCGGAGCCTGTGCCGAGTCCGTCGACTAGTCCGCAAAGATTGCCCGCAGAACCCGCTACGAGTGCCGCAATTCCACTACACAAAGACGGAGAGCCGTGTGAGTACGAATCAACACCAGTGCCGACCCCGTTACCGTACACGACTGACGACGGAGGACCCGACCCGACAGCCACACCAGTGTCCGCTCCAGCTGCCTCCTTGCCAGCCGTTGGACCGAACGAGTTCACGTTGCACGTTCCAGCCACCGCTGCCCCGACCCCTCCTGGCCCAACCACATCCATCGTCGGAGGTTTAGAGGTATCGGAGCCCGGGCTGAGACTGCCACTCAACAGACCTCTAGAAGCGCCGGCTGATCCGGCATCAGCTGTAGACGTAACTTCCTCGCCAGCCGCTAAACGAACCGAGACGGATCAGACCGCTCCAGTCACCGCTGTCCCTACTCCTCCGGGCCCAACCATATCCATTGCCGGAAGTTTAGAGTTACCTGAGCCGGAGCCGAGACCGTCTTTTCGCCCGCAAGGAGCGCCGGTTGAACCCACGATGGAAACAGGCAATCCTTCACTGCCAATAGGCGGACGGAATGTATTCATATTGATCGACCCAGCCGCTGCTGTCCCTATGCCCCCTGGCCCTACCAAATCCACTGCCGGAGGTTTAGAGATATCGGAGACCGGGCTGAGGCCGCATGAATCGCCCACTGATCCAATCGCTACGCACGGTGGAGAGATAACGCCGAACGAAGCCGCCCTGTCTGTTCCAGACTCTGCCGTCATGCACCTTCCTGGCCCAATAACAACTTCTGCCGGACGATGGCAGGAACCGGAGTCGGTCCCGGGTACGCCCTTGAACGCACAGAGAGGGCCGTCACTCACTTCGAAACCCGAGAGTCCAGCAATAGAACATCCTCCGACCTTCATACCCTTTGGAGTAGGCCTGGAGGGGATTCAGAATCTCGGGGATTCCTGCTACATGAACACAGTGCCTATGCAAGGGCATGCCTCTTCCGGAATGCAACAAATTGCCGGAACACTCAGCAGACTGTGTCTTATGCACTCTGAGGGAGCTGAAGCGATCGGGGTCTGTTTTGGCAGCGAAGAAGATATGGGAATGGATGAAACCACGCTGCGGACCGGGACAATCGGAAGCCGAACATGCACTGTCAGAGCTGCTCGAAGCAATCGATAAGGCGGGAGCTCCACCAGTCGACTTCGTGTCCACGGTAACGCAAATCCGCACGCGTCAAGTCTGCGAAGACATACACACGGTACGGTATAGAACGCCCATCCTCAGACTGGAACCCGACCAAAAGACAGCTTCTGCCCTTGACGAAACGACGACAAGCCCGACAGACTTCACCTGCCCGAGTTGTAAATCGTGCTCAGCGGAGATCGTTACATCGGTAGACGAGCCAGCCCGTTCGCTGTTCCTTGGGTTCAAAGAGGGACATTTTGGAGATACCAAACCCGATGAAGTCATCCTACCAGAATCTTTCATAGACGCATCGAGCCGCCTCTACACCCTGACTGGAATGATCCAACACATCAGGTTTAACGAGGTCTCGGGGCACTATGTGTCGTATACGACAAATGGAAGGGGGGGATGGCTGAAACAAGACGATTCAGCCGAGGGAATCTACACGTCGAAGGTCACACAAATAAAGCCCTGCGTCGCCCTGTACCTGAGACGAGAGCAGCTACCCTCCTCCACCCAGGATCCAAGACGGATTTTAGCACCCTCCAACAGGAAGCCAACTTTCTTCTACGGAGTCGCCGAAGGCAGATCCCCGGGAGTCTATACCACGTGGGAGGAAACGAAGAGGGAGGTGCACAAATACAGAGGCGCCGTCCACCAAAGATTCGTCCTCCGCGAGTCGGCCCAGCGATTTGTGGAGAGGTACAACCCACCATCAGGGGATACCAAAGTCGCTCCACCGCAGGGCAGCAAATGGTACGCAGTAGTCAGGGGCCGAAAGTCCGGTCTGTACGACTGCTGGCGCGAAGCGAGCTCGATGGTAAACGAGTTCACCAGAAGCCGGTACAAGGCCTTCAACTCGCGATTGGAAGCCTCTCTATACTGGTGGGACCACATGGCAGGGGGACGTCAACAGGACTCGCCTCGCATGTGCCTATTCTTCGCCAGTCATAGGAACTTGAACACTGGGAGGACGGGGGCGGCCGCCTGCCTGTTGGACACGCAACTGCACAAGTTGACGGCCAGCTGGGGTGCGACGCTCGACACTGCAGACCTTGGGCTAGCCTCCTACTATGCTGCCCTCAAGGGGATACAGAAGATGAGTCAACAGGATAGAAATGCCACCTGGAGTTGCAGAGGAAATATGAACACGTGGAGTGCGACAACACGGACGGGACTGGCGGGGGCTGTGCCGGCCACATGGAGCTTCCTCAACACACCAAACGTCGCCAACAACTGTGCGCAGTTCAAGGCGGAAGAGGTGTCCTCTCGAGATTACTGCTCGCTGATGAACGTGTTGAGACGTACCTCAGACCTGGAAGGGGAGCTGGGATTACGGTTAACCAAGAAACCGAGATCCCCAGATTCCGATTCGCAGGGAGAGTCTACCTCAGTCAAGAAACCAAAGGCTGAGGCAGACCATCCACCGCCCGCCATAGCCGACCCCGATGGAAGCCCAACGCCATCGGCCAGTCCGAGGAGCAAGAAGCAGTGGTCCCCTGGTTCAGATTCGCAAGACGAGCCTGTATCAGTGAAGAAGCCGAAGACGTCCGCACCTGAAGTGGCCCGAGATGACTCAGTGACTTCAGAAGGCCCCCCACTAGAAGATAACCAACGGAACCCGACGGTCACGACGGAGATAGAAAGTGTAGCGCCGACCGCCTCACCTGTAGAAACCGCAGTTGCAACCAATGTCGGCCAGAGTAAGCCGGAGCCAAAGGAAACCGACATCCCACCGCCGAATGCAAGTCAGGAGTTGGAAGATGCCACGGCCCGCGCCACACCAGTCACTAAACCGACAGATTTGCCCACCGAAGGCAGTCCCCTACCGTCAACCGGTCTAAGGACGATAGTTGCAACCATAGACCCGCCGGAGAGAGTTGAACACGATGCCTCCGAAGATCCAGTAAACACCCTCAAGGAAGAAGTTTATGATGCCCCTGGAGAACGGACAGACACCCTCACCGGGGAAGTTCGCGATGCCTCCGAAGAACCAGCGGATATCCTTACCGAAGTAGAACATGATGCCGCCGGAGAACTAGAAGTGCGCGATACCGCCGAACAACCAGCAGACATCCTTACCGAAATAGAACAGGATGCCTCCGGAGAACTAGCGGACGCCCTCGACAATGAAGTGTGTGACACCTCTGAAGAACCAGTAGACATCCTCACCAAGGAGGAACGCGACTTGTCCAGCCCATCATCGCAGTTACAAACATACGACAAGGAGACCCACACACCCCCTGTGGAGGGTACTCGAAGAAGAGCCTCTTCCCACAATACAAAGATTTCATTCTTAGTACATACTGGGATTTTCCGAAACAGAGAGATAACCTCCAGCAATTCTTTTTCAAGACAAATTGGAGATATGACAAGGAACTACCCGTCACCTCTGAGAAGAAAACAATCCAACAGTACTACAAACTGAATGGACGAGATGACATTTATAACATGTTACTCGATAAGAACGTTGGGTATGCAAAACTCAAAAAATGTAATAACACCATGGTTACTGCATTCCGGATTGCAAGTCACTCAATCACTAACAATCCAGATCAATGTCTAATATGTTCCACCGCAATAAACAAGAACACTGAGACACAGATTGATGCTTTGGATATTAAATATCGCAATGGGATATTTAAAGTAACCAAATTTTGCAAAGACTTCGACAAAATACTACCTGTTAACATCAGTATTCTATCATACGACCAGGGTAAGACAACCCGTGAAATAATTAACAAACATGTGAATCACGAATGTCACATGGTTGTTGGTCGTACGAATGGAGGTTATTATTTTCCAATTACAAGTAAATATACGGAAAGTAATATTCAAAAAATCTTCCTCAAGGTTGACACGCCTGGAAAATCGGCGGAAGTTACAACAGAAGGGAAGTCAACTCCTAACACATCAGATACTGATGTAGTTATGACAGATAAGACCACAGAAACGCAAGAAGATGAAACGGAAAAATCTCAGACTGATAAACCGGTTATGAAGAATGATAGAGGTCCTGAATGGGATATTTCGATCGATAAAAGGTTTCCTATTTCTATGCACACTAAACCAGCTGAAGGCCTTAACAGCGGTGAGTGTGGTTGGGCCACCATTAATTTTATGGCTGATTATCTGAACATCGAGAGAATTCAGATATCTAAAGTCTTTAAGATTCAAGATGAGTTGGCAACACAAGAAATGAAGTGGTTAGGATTGGTTGAAATGTTTCAATTCAATCCTGATGGATGGTTTCACCAATTAGTCATATATGAGACAATCAAGATTCATCTGTCCTTAGAAATACACCATTGTACCAGCGCAGAAGATTTAGATAAAGTCAACAATATACTCAAAGAACAAAACCTAAAACGCTTTCCATTCGTTATAATTACACGTAGATTAGCATACACTCACTATATCTTATTTATCGGAAAAGATACAGAGTATACAGGATATGATATCATTCAACACACTCCAAGTTATGAAACGTGGAATGACATTGCCAGGATATATCCTTTGGAAACATTTGACTATCACTTCGCATTCTGCCCTACAAAAAACAATCCTATGGAAAAACTCCAATTTCCGAACCTCGACTATCCAACAATGGAGCCCCACATGGAAAACAAACAAGAGAAAGATACTCTTAGTCAAAAGACGAATGATAACGATGACACAGCACTGTTATACGAGATGTTACAGAAATTTGAAGAGGATGATATCTCTACAACAGCTAAAGCCACAGATCCATTGGATTTAGGATCTTCGAATGAAAATACTACTCATAAGGAAGTCATTCAAGAACCAAAGAAAGTCATTCAAGATCCAAAGAAAGTCATTCAAGATCCAAAGGAAGTCACTCAAGATCCAAAGAAAGTCATTCAAGATCCAAAGGAAGTCATTCAAGATCCAAAGAAAGTCATTCAAGATCCAAAGGAAGTCACTCAAGATCCAAAGGAAGTCATTCAAGATCCAAAGGAAGTCACTCAAGATCCAAAGGAAGTCATTCAAGATCCAAAGGAAGTCACTCAAGATCCAAAGGAAGTCATTCAAGATCCAAAGGAAGTCACTCAAGATCCAAAGGAAGTCACTCAAGATCCAGAGATAGATACACACCTAGATCCAAAAATAGGTCAGCAAGATGTGGATTTGGACGATAAGGAAGCAATAGTTGTTGCTAACAAGGCTTCTAAATCTAATACTCACTTCGACATCACTGATTACATAACTTCTGAAGATCAAAAGTCAAATGATTTTGTAAGTGGAACCACAAAGCTCACTAAGTTTCCCAATCATATCTTGAACACCAATCAGAATACTAACTTATGTCATATGGAATATGCTACACCAAATACCGATGTACATATGGAATCACCAATGACCACTATTCTAACTGGTCCACTTTATAATACGGATACACAATTTAATTACGAAAATACAACACTTATAATTGCAACACCGCAGATTATACCAACCATCCCAAACTTTCGTAACCTATATCACAGCTCATCTGGGTGTCAAATCATGGCGGTATCACCTCCGAGAATATACAAGGTAAATACAATTGCTGCCATCTCACCCCCACAAGTCTATCACAACGGGGACGACATTGTTGCCATCTCACCGCCAACTATCCATGATACTAAGAGTCCAACAGATGTTACTTCACCAACTCGGATGGATATTGATATTGACACGATGATTGCCGTCAATAACAGAAGTCTATATGATATTGACATCATCCCACCACCACATGTGGATACTCTTATAAGTCCCAAGAAAAAGAGTAACGACTCAATTCATAAAACTTGCCTTACCGATGTCGATAACAATAGCTACAACGAGATATCACCACCACAAACGGATGTACATATGTTGATCAATAACAATGATCTCAACATAATTGAGCCTATTGCACCACCACATACGGGTGTTCATACGGTAATTAACAACAACAGTCTCGAGACATTCGAGTATATTTCACCACCGCAGACTGGTATTCATATGCCTATAGTGATCAACAACAACAGTATCAACGCAAACGAACTTGCTTCACCACCACAAACTAATGTTCATATGGAGGTCAGAAACAATAGTCTCATTGCGACTGAGGCTATATCACCACCGTGTTTAGAAACACCTGAACATCGACATGTGTTTGAAACACCGGTAAAACAAAAGTCGGGAGGCAAAATCAAAACTCCGACAACCAACAAGATTGTCCCACAAGAACCACTAACTTGTTGGAATGGACACAATCGGGAGCTTATTTATGATTTAGCAATGAATAGGCAACCTAACAAGATTGTTACAACATACACTGCACCATCGTTAAAAGTTACAACTCCGAAAACAGCAACACGAAATAACACTGTTGTCATAGACACAGAAGATAGTATGAACCCCGTAACTTCAATGCCGGAAAGTTTAAGTGATACCCTTGAACCTTGTTCAAAACGTAACAAAAAGTCCAATATACTGTCTCATAAACATGCTATGAAGCAATCCAAAAAGAAAGCTTTCAATAATGGATCTCACGAGTCAACTATCCCTAGAATTAAAGTCATTACGCAATCACATACGCAGATTAAGGATAAAACATCGGAACCTATCAATGAAGAATCTAGTAAGATACTTCCCCAACTTAAAGATGAAACCGGAAGTAAGAAAGATGAGACAACGTCGCATGTTGAACTAGAAAAGGCAACAGAAGTTAATACAATAGTTGAGAACTCAATGACCGACGTGCCAACTACAACATCCTCGTCAGAACCATCCTACAAAGATACAACGCATATCAAGAGGAAATGTAAATATTGCTTCAAGACTAAAAAATCAATTATTGATCATGTCCACATATGCGCAATATTCAGAGCCTCAAAGGACTTTCCATATTACATGGATCATGATAATACAACGTATGAAGTTAACAACAGTGATGGCTCCAACAAGATCACAATGGTCATCAAGGAGAAGAAGAAACTAAACATGCGGTCTATTAAAAGAGGTGCAAAACTAGTAACACAAATTCTTGAGAAAGAGGATAGTACACTAACTACACCAAAAAGAGATACCCGCAAAAGATTAAATTCTGAAAGTCCGATTCCAATAATCGAATTTAATGGATACATGGACAAGGACAAGAGAAAAAAGTTAGAGAATAAGAACGGATCTAAAAGTAAACGCAAGATCAAAGTTGAGGTTAATAAGATGCTAGTCGCTTCAGCAAAAAAGAAGGAGAAGTCGAAATATACAAAGAGATTAAATTCTGAAAGTCCTATGCAGCCGCTACTAAGAAAAGATGTACGTAAGAAACGAGCCAAACAAGAAGATATCAACACACCTAAAAGTGAAGATAAAGAGAACGTTACGAACATCTTAGATACTCCTTCGACTCCTGTTTTACATGATTTTGAAGATGTATCAGATTATGCATCAGATCTTGATAATTAATCATCTTATACTTTCTACATTTATTGTAGAAGAGTGCTCCACTAGTAGTGCGCTACGAACTAGTAATAACAAGAAGAATGTTTTTTTTTATAAACATTATAACAAAGTAACTACATCCTAGTCTTGCTAACTAAGATGCTTCAGTCACAACAGATGATTGACTTACTTCTACACCATACTGATGATGAGAGAATAGAGGTAAGAGGTATATGGATTACTCTCGAAACCTAATAGTTACTTTAAAAGGCTAAGTTAAGCATCACACCTAGTCACTGTATCTCAGAACTAATGTTAAATTATCGTTATGTTTTTTATGATACAAAACATTTGTATTTTACGTACAAAATCAAACAGTTTACCCCCTGTGGCCAGAACGCTAGACCTCGACAGCCATAACAGCTCTACAGAAGATCCGACGCCGAAGACCAGAAGAGCGAGGAGCAGCCCACCCCGGACGGGGACAAGTAGCTCCGATGTCTCCACAAACGATACCGAAGATACCCGACCGACATGTGACCATGCACCGCCGTTGCAAAAGGGACCAAGGGTCAAATGCGACTTCTGCCATAGATTGTTACAACGGAAATGGTTCAGGAGCAGATGCACGAAGTGCCAGATAACCACCTGCCGAAGATGCTGGACCGCCGGAGTGGAGACCGCCTCCAGAGCCTTGGATCACCCAGACAGTACACCAAGACACAGGAGGACGAGGTCGTGCCCATCCTCGAACGAGAAGACAAAGAAGAAGATATCGCCATACAGTTCAGCGGACTCAGGGAGGACTAGCCTGAGCCCAGGAAAGAGACTTAAAGATGACCGCTGAGATCTGTGGGTGTACTCACCCGCCCCCTTCCTCACCCCCCCCCCTTTTTTATACCCACCGGAATAGATAACTTCTTTTAAAAGTGTCACTGTGAGACCTCAAAGAAAGCCGCACGTCCTCGGCAAAAAGAAGCCTGAGATGCTGACAAAAAGTCGATCTGTTAGTGAAACCTTGCCACTTAGCTTAGCTCTTCTAAAAACAACCAAGGCGGAACAAGATTGACTGCATCGAAGGTGGAAACCGACAGCGTGCGAAGAAGAAAAAAGTAAAAGACTTAGGTAAAGCATACAACAGGTTATTAGGGAATAACCGCCGTCACACGGAAGAGTGATGAGTAAACCAGGGGCAATAATTACAACTTGGTCCACCGGGCTGGTGACAATGTTCCAACGTAGCATGCTAGGGCTAAGACAAGAGATGTGCCTGATGCGGGTGGAGTAGAGTCTTGTTATATTTTGGAGCGCAACGTTTTCTAACTACCCACAATATACCCGTCAGGAGGCAACTTGTACTTGGCTTACAATTTTAAAGACTACCGGTTTTCTCAGATAGAATTCCAGCAGACAAAGAAAAGTAAAAGAAATGTACTAGCATGTGGTTTCTTCCCGGCATCTTCGCTTCGGCGAAAAAAAAAAAAAAAAAAAAAAAAAAAAATTCTTTTCTTCACTACACTCTCCCTCCATGGAAAAGTACTAATGCGATGAGATTCACATATTCAAGTAACAAGGAAGAGGCTGAACAGCGAGAAACTGAACTACCAACTCACGAGATGAAAGTCTACACTGACGGGTCGATAAGACACAAATCCGAGACTTACATGACAGACTCGGCTGCCGCTGTGGTCATAGTAAAAGAAAGCAAGATGCGTCTACTTGGATATAAAATACCAGTAGCGGGTTCCTCGTATAGGACCGAGCAGATTGCAGTGAAAATGGCGTTGGAAAATTTAGTTCAGGTGGCGGAGGATGAACATGAATCTCTAACAGCAACGACGCACCTGCTGACTGATTCGATGTCAGTCATGCAGGCATTGGAACAAGGGCCATATAAACAAAGGTCCCCAATGAACAAGAGGATCTGGAAGTTGGCAATGAAATTGGAGAAGAAGGGAATCCAAGTCAACATGCAGTATGTACCGGCACACAGAAACGTGCGGTACAACGAAGTAGCGGACCAACTGGCGAAATTCGCTGCAGGCCTGAAGGAAGATCCACCTCACGAAGATGTTATTATTAAACAACTGCCCACTCAACTTGACATGGGAACATTGATGACGTTTCACAAGCGGAGAAAAAGGGAGAACTGGATCGGACCGGGAGAGGTAAGACACCCTCCGTACATCGAAGCTCTAACACGACCAGAGGAAGTACTGATGTCACGCTTTAGAGTGGGACATTGCAGATCTCTGATAATCAAAGGACTGAACGAGCTGTGCTTTTTCTGTAAACTTGGAAAGGCGACAGCACATCATGTATTATTTATATGCGAACATTGGTGTATAGAAACCTTGAGGGAAAAATACATCAGTCACATGATGAATGACAAGGGAGAGGAAGCATGCCAACTGGAGGACTGCTACTTACCTACTAATCAACAGCAGATGACTGGTTTTGTCACAACCTTAGACAGACTGGCACAACTATTAGGACGGTAGTATTATTAAAACATCGACATTTCGAATATCAACATTGAAGGCATTATTGCAACACATCTGAAGTCGTCCAAGTGGACAATTAATAATGTAGTATTAGTTTTAAGTTATCAAAACAAAGAAAGGAGATACGAAGCCTACGGGATTCCCACCCCCAACCCCCAAAACAAAGAAAGTAAGAAAGAAAGAAAGAAAAAGAACGGCCGCGCCTAACAGCGCAATCAGCATCGCAGACTCACGGGTCGTGGTGCACTCAAAAAAAAAAAAGGTGATAATAAAATGGATATTTGCTGTGATTTCACAATGGCTGAAATTGAAGCAGCGATTAAGAACCTGAAGACCCGCAAGGCTGCAGGACCTGATGGAGTTCACAATGAGATGATCAAAAACTTCACTCCGGCAACAGTGGAATACCTCCTGAGAATTATTAACACTTCTTGGAAGACTTCAAAAGTACCGTACCAGTGGAAACAAGGTTTAATCAAGCCTATGTTCAAGGCTGGAAAACCTCGTAATGAACTGAAGAGTTTCAGACCCATTACGCTCACATCGGTTGTTGGGAAACTTGCGGAGAGGCTCGTGTATGACCGACTCATGCACTGGCTCACAAAACATTCGTCACTCAGCCCACTACAGGCTGGATTCAGAAGGGGGAGAAATACCTGCGAACAGATCACCGTTTTGGTAGATGCCGTCGTAAGGATGCACATGAAGAGAAAGAGATCGGTGTTCTTATCGTTTGATTTTACTGCTGCGTTTGACAGGATCAACCATAAGATACTTTTATTAAAATTGGTAAAGATGGGTGTTCCGAATGTTATTATCAGATGGATCACAGACTTTCTTACAAACAGGAAGGTTAGAGTTGAAGCGAATGGTTATTTTAGCGAATTCCGTACTCTGGCTAAGGGGGTTCCCCAGGGATCGATCCTGGGTCCTCTTCTCTATCTTATCTACGTTGATGACCTCTGCAAGATTTTGGAACTGGAGAAAGAAACAACGACGTCTGCTCTGTATGCGGATGATACAGCATGTGTAGTATCTGGCATAACATGGAAGAAGCTCTTTCAAATGCCCAAATAATACTTGATAAAGTGGATCAATGGTGTTCTGACAACGACATGGCCCTGTCGGTCTCAAAGACCTGTGCTCTTAAGATGAAAGTCCGTACGAAGGATACGATTCTCAACGACACCTGCAATCGCGAATTACTGTTTTCCAGATCTGTTGTGGAAAACGTTATCAAAATGGACTATAGTGACATTGAAAAGAGTATCAACTTAAACTCTTCTAGACCCATGCTTCAAAGCGGCGAAACTATTCTCGAGGTTGATGGAACTCCGATCAAAACGCAAGATGAACTTGACAACGTGATGTTGCGGAATATTGTTCTCGAAGACAACGTGATGGTGGTGAAAGCCAGATTTAAAACCGCATTTCTGTTGCCAATCGTGGACTCAGTGAAATACCTCGGAGTTCACATCGACGACAGACTCACTTTCCACAAACAGGTGGCTAAGATTCATGAAGAACTGAAAAAGGGAATATCTCTGCTTCAATGCCTTCAACCGTATGATCTTGACTACAAAACGCTAAATATGGTCAAGAACCTTTACGTAACTGCGAGAATCTCTTATGCGCTCGATAGCTTTGGTTGGTTGATAAGCAACAGCGTTGATAGTATTGATTTCGAACTGAGGAAGGTTGCCAGGCTGGTTACTGGATGCAGCAGGTGCACACCGAGAGAACTTCTACTGTGGGAAGCGGACATGCTTCCTTTTAAACGTCAGATTGAAAAGCAAACCAAGATAGCGTACTACAGGTATAAAGCCATGACTTGGATACCTAGTACCAACAGACTCGCCTCAACCCAAAGCTACTGGGCTGGCCTCCTTCCTGGCATTGACAGCCAGCGTGAAAGCCAGTGCCTTGTACAGCCTGACTCGATGGAACCCTGGGTATCTCCGACAAACCTTAGGATTAGCAACGGCTGCGGATTTCCGAAGTCCGCGAACCCTGCGGTGGACAAAGAAAAATTCATGTCGTACATTGGAACGTTACCTCCTGTCGACATGGTAATCAACTGCGATGGCTCCTACTCTGCTTCCGGCGCGGCCGGTGCGGCTCATATTGCCAAGTCACGTAGCGGCCTTCGATCTGCTTACGCGTCTAGGCTTTATCAAGCTGACTGCAGCTACAGGGCTGAACAACATGCTCTGAAGAACGCGGCTAGACATCTGAGAACAGTGTTTAGCAAAGATCCTTCAATGAGATCTGTGAGATATTCACGGACTCAAAATCCCTTCTGGATGAACTGCTGGGTGGAAGGTGCAGACAGAGGAATACCGAGTCCCTCAAGATACTGGAATACCTGCGCATGTGTGAGATGAAAGTGCATTTACAATTCATCCCCTCGCACATTGGAATCGAGTTTCACGATGAAGTTGACGCGCTTGCAAAGGAAGCGGCGCACAACAAGAACATCCGACCTGTGCTAGTCAAAGGCACTTACTTCTCGCGATCATCACATGTTAAGCGCTGCATCAAGAAGGATGCTTAACGTGAGTGGTTACACCTGCTACAAACACCTCATCAGAGGCCGTTCCGTCAAATACCCTCCTGGGCCGACGAGATACGGATAGCGAACTTCCGGACAGGATGTCACCCGCTAATTCAGAACTGGCGCAAGACGATCGACTGCCCATTTTGTGGCGAACCGTCCTCACAGGTTCACCTGCTGCAGGGATGTCAATCTCCCAAACTCGACTCGGCCAGGTTCAAAATCCTGGGCTTCTCAACACTGACCGGCAAGTGGGATCGCGATCGAGAACTTATTATTGCCAACGAAATTCCTAACCTTGAAGCTCTCTTCACTTTGGCGTGGCTTCCATCACTCGCGTTGATCATAAGGTGGATGGAACAAACATCTAACCTTAGACTTTGGAAGTAAAGTAGGTGACATGTAGTCGCCAATATCAATTTGTTATTATTTTAGTATTTTCATCATTATCAATCATCTCCTGGTTGGGTAACTGCACATCACCTTCGGTGTTGTCGCAGTGTCTCATCCAACACTCCTGTCTCCTTCTTCTCCTATTCTCCTTATAAATTTCTCTTGAGGGCAGGCCTTCGGGCTGTTCAAGTGGTCTTTGACCACCGCTCTAGTTATATGCTCGATTCTTTGTTTTTCCTTATCGATGGTAGGAATGGTAACCGAATTAGCTTCATGTGTCCAATTTCAAGGACGCGTGACCATTTATTTTTTCCGTTGCCGCTCTTCTTACGTCCTCAGGCGGAGCCTACCTATGTTTCCCGTGTTTTCCAATTTGTCAGACTTAAGTCAAAAAGAAAGTATTAAAGAAAGACAAAACATAGAAGTGAAAAGAACAAAAACAAAGAGTTTGGTAGCACAGACGAGTGTAACCAAAAAAAAAAAAAAAAATCGGGAGTGCCTCCAGCCGTACGAACTGGACTACAAGACTCTTAACATGGTTAAGAACCTTTATGTAACCGCAAGAATCTCATATGCGCTTGACAGTTTTGGTTGGCTGATAAGCAGCAGCGTTGACAGCATCGACTTCGAACTGAGGAAGGTCGCCAGACTGGTTACTGGATGCAGCAAGTGTACGCCAAGAGAGTTACTGTTGTGGGAGTCTGACATGTATCCTTTTAAACGTCAGATTGAAAAGCAGACAAAAATTGCGTACTACAGGTATAAAGCCATGACTTGGATACCTAATACAAACAGACTCGCCTCAACACAAAGCTACTGGGCTGGCCTAATCCCTGGCACTGATAGTCAGCGAGAAAGCCAGTGCCTTGTGCAGCCTGACTCGATGGAACCCTGGGTATCTCCGACGAACCTTAGGATTAGCAACAGCTGCGGATTTCCGAAGTCCGCGAACCCTGCGGTGGACAAAGAAAAGTTCATGTCGTACATTGGAACGTTGCCTCCTGTCGACATGGTAATCAACTGCGATGGCTCCTACTCTGCTTCCGGCGCGGCCGGTGCGGCTCATATTGCCAAGTCACGTAGCGGCCTTCGATCTGCTTACGCGTCTAGGCTTTATCAAGCTGACTGCAGCTACAGGGCTGAACAACATGCTCTGAAGAACGCGGCTAGACATCTGAGAACAGTGTTTAGCAAAGATACTTCAATGAAATCTGTGAGGATATTCACGGACTCAAAATCCCTTCTGGATGAACTGCTGGGTGGAAGGTGCAGACAGAAGAACACTGAGTCCTTGAAGATACTGGAATACCTGCGCATGTGTGAAATGAAAGTGCATCTGCAATTCATCCCCTCGCACATTGGAATCGGATTTCACGATGAAGTTGATGCGCTTGCAAAGGAAGCAGCACACAACAAGAACATCCGTCCTGTGCTAGTCAAAGGCACGTACTTCTCGCGATCATCTCATGTTAAGCGCTGCATCAAAAAAGATCTTCTTAACGTGAGTGGTTACACTTGCTATAAGCACCTCATCGGAGGCCGTTCCGTTAAATACCCTCCTGGGATGGAAAGAGCCGACGAGATACGGATAGCGAACTTCCGGACAGGATGTCACCCGCTAATTCAGAACTGGCGCAAGACGATCGACTGCCCATTTTGTGGCGAACCGTCCTCACAGGTTCACCTGCTGCAGGGATGTCAATCTCCCAAACTCGATTCGGCCAGGTTCAAAATCCTGGGCTTCTCAACACTGACCGGCAAGTGGGATCGCGACCGGGAACTTATTATTGCCAACGAAATTCCTAACCTTGAAGCTCTCTTCACTTTGGCGTGGCTTCCATCACTCGCGTTGATCATAAGGTGGATGGAACAGACATCTAACCTTAGACTTTGGAAGTAATGTTGTAGGTGACATGTAGTCGCCAATATCAATTTGTTATTATTTTTAGTATTTTCATCATTATCAATCATCTCCTGGTTGGGTAACTGCACATCACCTTCGGTGTTGTCGCAGTGTCTCTTCCAACACTCCTGTCTCCTTCTTCTCCTATTCTCCTTATAAATTTCTCTTGAGGGCAGGCCTTCGGGCTGTTCAAGTGGTCTTTGACCACCGCTCTAGTTATATGCTCGATTCTTTGTTTTTCCTTATCGATGGTAGGAATGGTGACCGAATTAGCTTCATGTGTCCAATTTCAAGGACGCGTGACCATTTATTTTTCCGTTGCCGCTCTTCTTACGTCCTCAGGCGGAGCCTACCTATGTTTCCCGTGTTTTCCAATTTGTCAGACTTAAACCAAAAGAAATTATAAAAGAAAGACAAAACAAAGAAGTGAAAAGAACAAAAACAAAGAGTCTGGAAGCACAGACGAGTGTAACCAAAAAAAAAAAAAAAAAAAAAAATCGGGAGAAAAATAAGCGCTCATGGTGTAAAGGTAGCAAGAGCGTACACCCATCGCATGAGGGGTTGTTAGCTCGGTCCAGGTTCGATTCCTGGTGAGCGCAATTTTTCTCCTGATAAAAATTTTGTGAGCTAGATACAGATTTAAAAAAATTACGATAACTAAAGACAAAAGAAATGAAATTTACATCTGTCGTAACTGGACTGCAAAGCATGGGACGCTCAACTTTAAAAAAAAGTATCATTGCAACACATCCGAAGACGTCTAAGTAGACAATTAATTCTGTAGTATTAGTTTTAAGTTATCAAAACAAAGAAAGAATATTTGTCCAATGGTGATGTCCTCATTCTAATGGAAAAAGTTAGAAGCGAAACCGAAAAAAAAAAATAGTAGTAAAACCCGATACCGAGAAGCCAGGACGTCCTGCGCAGCAGGCTAACAGACTCTCCGGCAAGAAGAAACCAACGGTCGAAGTTCAAGTTGTAGAAGGCAGCGTGAACAGTTTGAGGGAAAAGACAAATGAAACCCTTGATCGTTTGCAGAAAAAAGTCAACGGCATGTAGGTGAGATCTCACAAATAACTGGCATAGTTGCAACTCCGGTGGAGGCAACGAAGTGGCCACAGTCATCACGTCATTGGTCGAATTGGTGAAACGAATCGAGAATAGTCTTGGTGAACACAAGTGTGACCAACAGGAGCAACACTGGGCAATCATTGTGATTTGGTTAAATAACATTCGCTCAGTTATAAAACCAGAAAATTACTTTCGATTGAACTGGGCACTAAAAAGAGGAATCAAGGTGTTTTAATATAATCTTATTTAAATTATTTCAGGTTGACTTCTGTAGATTGAACAGCCTTCGATGGTGAAGTGTTTGTTAACCATGTTTCCTGCAACTACTTCAGGCTTCATCTCACGTGACCAAACTGAGATATTAACAGTAGTACTTTAATTTAATCCGCCATTGACAATTCACAATGTTTACCACCCGCCTGAAACGAAGGCAACCACCTGGAAGTTCAAATCGGAGCCTGGCACACTGATTGCGGATGACATAAAAATTATTGAAAGCTTGCCTTGATACATTCTCAAAAACATTGTTCTTTGTATACAAAGCCTCTGTCCTTGCGTATTGTGAATTCTCATTATATTTCTTTCCAGGAACTAACTTATAATGGCGGGCAAGGCGTTAGTGGCCGTTCCCGTAACGAAAGCGTTGATTTTGTTTACGGTTGCTGGGTCTGCTATGTTTAAGATGGATATGAGAAGGGGTGACTTAGAACAGATTAGTGATGTCACTGGAATGGTTGTTAGTTTACCATGGTGTTATAATGGTTTTGTGGAATTAATGACTGGAAGTTCATTGTTTATAACTATGCGGTATCTTGAGAAAATCAAAGGATCAAGGAAATTTGGAGCATACCTCGTTATGTCGAGTAGTATTTCATTGATTCTTCACTTGTTGCTTTATAAATTAACACTTACGCATAGCCTTCGGTACGTCCGCTGTGGTCCACATCCAATTTTGGCGTCTATGCTGGTTCAGTATTTTATGGAAATTCCTGCATCCCAATCAATGGTGTCTGAGAAATTTCATGTATACGTAATTGCACTTTATTATTTTTTTATAACTGGTTCATGGGCGTCTGCTCTGATCGGATTAATTGGAGGTCTAATTGCATCTTCAACTAAATTGCCTTTTCAATCAATGAAATTGCCCAAGCTTGTGGTATCAACATTGACTTCATTAACTAGTTGGTTTGATCCAATTCCATCTCCGGGGTTAACTCCGGGAGAGATAATGGCTGAATTACATGGTCAGTCACTTGCAGATGGCCCTTATCAAGATCAACTATTACCTGATGGCAGGAGTTTTGGAGGTGTCCGTCATCGGAATCGCGTTGCTGACCCAGAGCTTCAAGCAGCTATCCAACAATCCCTCATGGGTAGTAGTCAACCCGATAATTCTCAATCCTTGGTTTCTGACGCCACTGTACAACAGCTTGTAGCAATGGGCTTTGGCGAAGGACCCTCACGAGCAGCCCTTCAGCAGTGCGGTGGGTCTATAGAAGACGCTGTTGCGATACTTAGCAGTCAATGAAGTGACTTGTGAGTTTTTCTTTTTCGTTATTTCATCGAAAAAAAGAAAAGGGGAAAAAAAAAAAAAAAAAAAAAAAAAAAAAAAAGGAATGTAAAGAAAATTTCAATACCTCAATAACCAGTACACCGCACGGAGCTTTTCTAAGTAGCTTTAATGAGTACTGGTAATCTAGCCTGGTATCAACTTTAGACTACTTCCTTCTCAACGTTTTTATTCTTTTTTTTTTTTTGGATGGTAATAACACTTCCAAAAAAAAAAAAAAAAAAAAAAGAACAACCCTGCCACCTTGTTTAATTTTTTTCGGAGGGTTCGGCTCTGTCAAGGAAACAAGAAAAATAGGTGAGGGGAGGAGAAAAAAAAAAGAGATAAAGAAGGAAAAAAATAATCGTATTTGGTTTGTTCTTTTTGTGATTTCAGCTTCCCTATTTCCCTTTAAAAAAAGAACAAAAAAAATGAAAAAAAACAAAAAAAGGTAAGAAAATGAGTTTGATTTGAGTAAGGGAAAAGATAACACCCATCTGCTTTGATGTTCGTCCCAGTTTTTACAAAATTAAACTTCTTAGTATAAAGTAAGATGGAATCGCGTCGGTATAAAATGAACACTCCGAGGTACAATGTTTAGAAAAGAAAAAAGATCTGCAAATATAAATGTACCTTCTTGAGAGGAAAGGAGTTCACGGCCATCGATGATTGCCCCAAGAAGGTCTCATTTTCGAGTTTTCGCATGATGACCATCTTGGAGTGTCATGAGAAAGCAACAACCGGACGGTGAGTTGACATGTCATTAATAATTCCGTTCCCTTTCTTAGCAGCGAATAATAATCATGGCCGCCAAGAAGGGATCCAAGTCCTCCCCAAAGAAGGTGATCGTCCCTCTCCGCAAGAAGAATGTCGCCGAAACCTTCTTGATCGATGCCCCCGAGAAGGTTAAGAGGGAGAAGAAGCCTACTACCAAACAACAGATTGCTTCTGCCTTGAAGGAGTTCAAAGAGGAAGAGAAAGAAAAGAGAGAGGAGAAAGCTGCTGCGGAGAAGGAGAGAAAGGAGGAGAAAGCCGAGAAAAAGCAAAAGGACGCAGCAGCCAAGAAAAAGAAGGCGAAGAAGCTCGCTGAGGAGGAGGAGAAGGACGCCAAGAAGGCGAAGGAGGCTGCTAAGAAGAAGGCCGAAGCCAAGAAGAAGGCTGAAGCCGAGAAAAAGGCTGAAACCAAGAAGAAAGACGCAGCAAAGAGGAAGGCTGATACCAGTGGCGCTGGCGGGAAGAAGCACAAAACAAAAGATAATGATGAGGAAGCTGAACTTCGTGCAAAGAAAGCGAGACTCATCGCTGCAGCCAAAAGACTCTCTGAAGAGAAAATGGCTGAGGCCAGGGCAAAGGTTTTAGAGAAGCAAGCAGAGGCCCAGAAGAAGGTTGACGAGGCAGCGAGAAACGCTGCAGCAGTCGTGGCAAGGGCCGTCGCGCACTGTGTAAAGTAAACTCCCATTATTAATGTATAGTTGTATATTCCCTCACTAACCTTCTGATAAGCACTTCAATTAAAGTGTTGCGCACAACTATTCATTCTCCCCTTTATGCAACCGCTTTGATAAGAGTCGCATATAATCCCTTGTGTTTTGTTTACGTAGTGAAATTGGTCAGAAAAAAAAAATAAAAGAATTAACTTCGGTATAAACTACACAAGTAATAGTAATATAACACTGTTACTGTTTTGTTTGTGCACGAAACCATGAACCAAATTAAATAGAGCTAAAGGAGATACACGTGTGCTGCCCAAGATTATTCTTAGCTTTTGCAATACTTGCCGAATGCAAAAGAAAAATAATCGGCACCTCACTAAATAATTCTCACTTTGTTTTTGTTTGTGCGCAACCGGAAACAAGCCTATAAAGTAAGGGTGTTGAAGTTACACTGCCACGGTTCTCTTTCGCTCGTAAAACATGTCTTCAAGATGGAAAAAAAAAAAAAAAAAAAGAAAGGATAAAGACCAACAAATAACGCTGATAGTCGCTATTGGGCGCCTTAACTCACCGAGTGTTTCTATTCAAAATAAATAAAAAGGAGACTGCTGTTAAATTTATTTTTTCTCCCCCCTCCCCAACCAAGTACTTGATATTAATTTTGTATTAATACCTAAAGTTGTTACTGTTTTTATGTTGTCAAAGTTTAACGGCCTCCAGTGGTATTATTTATTTATTTGCAGTCATTTACTACGCTGCCTCTGACAGTCAAGATTGTCGGAGAAATTGTTGTTCCTTTGAGCTTAAGAATGCAGTCCCAACCGAAATGTTTCTAATTTTTTAATTTTTTTTTTATTTTCGCAAAAAATAGTTTTTCTTTCCCAAGTTTTCCATATTTGTTTGATTTTGAAGTGTGTAAAGAAATACTAATTTAAAGCTGCACCGGGCTACAGGGCATGGGACGCTTAATCTGTAGTACGTGGGCCCCGAATCCCCAAATTCGGCAGCATTGATGGGATTTTTTCGATGCCAACTGTTGGTTTCTTTTCATTGCAACTAAGTTTGGTCGAACCTTGTGTTCGTTTTAGCCAGTTTCAAGTTGCTTTATATTTATACGTAGTAAGAAGGTACTCCCCGTTTACTACGCTGCCGCTGACAGTCAAGAATGTCCGAGAGATTGCTGTTCCTTGCACTTGATACAGAGTATCAAATTACCCCCCTTTTCCTTCTTTGATTAACAACTACAAATATTTTCCAGTCAAGTACTTGATATTAATTTTGTATTAATACCTAAAGTTGTTACTGTTTTTATACTGTCAAAGTTTCACCCCCCCCTTTTCCCCCCCTCTTTATAAATATGCTTAAATTATTTTCCCGTCTTCCTCAAAAGAGATAATTTACCCCTTTCCGTTTGTTTTTTTACAATTCCTTTTCCTCCAAAACAGGATTATAATAAAATGATTTTTAGAACTTTAAAAAAGCGTGTTAAGGGAGTTCAATTTAATTATACTTATTATTATTATTATTCATTGAAACAGGATCTTTGCCAACACGAAAATACATAAGAAACTGAAAAATTGGTTGAAGGGGGGTCCCACCCCCCCACCACCTCTGGCTATGCCAGAGCAACCTGCAATAAAAGAACCTCCTGTGCACATGGCGGTGCATCTTATTGGGAATGGGCAAGCCATGCCGGACGTTTCACAGACACTGGCCCCAATTCAAATTGATACCCAGGATGGAGCATTCGTCATGGGTAATGAGAGAATAGAACCAGATCCGATGAAAAGGGCTCCCATTAAAGTCACTGCGGCGGAGAGCATTCCCTCAACTCAGACAGTGACATCAGTAGCTTCACCAACGTGTTCTCCCCGAATACCGAGTGAAGTAGTTCATTATGATGAAGTATTGACACCCAAAATGCCTGACACACCTGCTATTGGTAAAGAACCAGCTAAAGATAAAGAAAAAGAAAAACGCATCCACATCCACTACAAAGATTTAGTAATCATGGAGACTATAGGACGAGGTGGATTCGGTGAAGTAAAAAGATGTGTCCACCGAGAGTTGGGAACATTCGCACTGAAAGTTGTCAGCGTAGCCTCCAGTGATAATACAAAAAAAGCTATAAGAAGTGAGCTTGAACGACTTAAAACTATAAAACCAAGATTTGCTGTACGCACCTATGAAGCCTACTACAGTCGAACAAATGGAACTGTAAACTTCTTAATGGAGTTCATGGATTATGGTTCTGTTGAGAAATGTATGCATGAATTGAAAAGAAAAAAACTTACCATCCCTTCCGAAGATACAGCACTCATTGCGGAACGTGTTTTGAATGCTCTGTATGAGTTGCGGATACAACACATAATTCACAAGGATATTAAACCTGATAACATTCTCATTGGTTGTGATGGAGAAGTTAAAATCGGTGATTTTGGCATTTGCACGTTCACGAACAAAGACTCAGAAGCTCTCTCGGGCACTGGTTCCTTCCGCTGGATGGCCCCTGAGCGTATTGTTACTGATAAGTTTTCGTACAACTCAGACGTTTACTCACTAGGCTTTGTTATCGCATATTTGGCTCTTGGAAGGTTTGTTTACCTCATGAGTTAAGTTCTTTACGATTTCATTAACATTAACAAAACAATACACAACAGAGTACCAAGAGGGTCCGATACGTACAACGAAGTTATGTTTAATGTCGTAAACAGCGATGCGAAAATAGATCTCAGTGACCTTAAGGGACCGTATGTGCATTTCCTTTCTCGTTTTGTTGTGTAATTATTGTTTTTCTTTTTTACCATTACATACCTCCACATAAAAACAGTGATTCCGACACTAGTCGCCTGAAGGACTTTATTCACAAAGCTACTCTCAGAAAGAAGGAGGA
Source organism: Flectonema sp. DT1601 (assembly GCA_964019425.1). NCBI lineage: Eukaryota > Euglenozoa > Diplonemea > Diplonemida > Diplonemidae > Flectonema > Flectonema sp. DT1601. The sequence goes on along the minus strand of OZ025804.1, from coordinate 98,800 downwards.
TCGTCCGAATGCGGATGTTCTTCTGGAGCATCCATTCATAACAGAGCGAAGAATTCCACCTGGATGTAGTGATAAGAATACTTTATCATTTCTTAAACGTCTTGATGGATATGCGGAAGCGTGTGAGCGAGCGGCAAAGAGACAGTTGTTGCATTCTTCTTCGGGGAAATTTCCGCTGAGGAGTCGTTCTGACTAGAAGTGAATTAACCAAGTCAAGACTGGTTAAACTTCTTTTACTGAACGCATCCCTTGCGTGAGGATAGCACGACTTGTATGACAAGTCTGATGGAATGTATTCTCCGCTCTTAGTCGGAGCACATAATTGGTGAGGAGAAAAAAAAGATTGCTACCCCGGAATCTATCTATATCACGTTTCGAATGTCAAAATACCTTATCCGAATCCCCTATTTAGGGAACCTTTCGTTTGGTGTGTAAGTAACTTGAATGCATAGGTTTTCTTACTTCCTTTTTTTTTTTTTTTTTTGTTGTTGTTGTCGTCGTTGTTTTACTTTTAATATTTCTATTTATCTTTCGTTTACTTTTCGGATACGGAATAAACAAGCAAGAAAAAAAAAAAAAGAAAAATAATTGGAGAAAAGGATGTGTTGTGCGTGTTGTGTCTGTTGAAAAATGAAGTGAAATGTTATCAGTTAGGGGAGGAGGGGAAACAAAAAAAGAAAAAAAAACAAAAAGGAAAAAAATAAAAAATAAAAAATGCGTTTCGTTGAGGCTGAAAGAAAAAAAGAATTAACACAGGTGATTGTAAGTTTTTTTTTTATTTTTATTTTTATTTGTTATATTTTTTTTTTCAAAAAAAAAAAAAAAAAAAAGTTAATTATTATTTCTGAACGTAGTGAGTAATCACCCCCTGCATTCATCGCATAGCTCTATGCGCATTGCTTGCAAAGTATAAATTTCTGTGAAGGCACTTCACTCTCTTTTATGGTTCCGGAGAGGAGTCATAGAGGTGGTTCTTTAGAAATACTCTGAAGACGGTTACTAATTAATCTTTTCAAGCATTTTAGCAAGAAAAGTGAAAATCTATCTGTGAGAACCCGCATCAGTTAGAAAAGGTACTTTGCCGAGGTGTGGGAATTGCCGCAGTGCTTCCCGACTCTTCCCGCAGGTGCCACAACCGTATTGGACCTCCGATGAGGTAATTACAACTTGTACTCTACGGTTCAAGTTCTTCCTCCTGTAGTTTTATTTATTTATTTATTTATTTTGCTGTGTTTGTCCCCTCTCCGGTTCAGTCTTTTTAATATATTAAAACAAAACTTCAAATGAGCTTTTCCCTCCCCTTGCCACTCAATAGTTTCTTCGTCGGTGATTTCTTTGCTTCGTTTTCAGAGGATACTCGCTTTTGATTTTTTTATTGTGTGTTATGTCTTTTTATTGTTTAGGTGTTAGGGATGCAAAGGGGAACCTCCGTTGGAAGTTTTCAAAGTTTTTTTTTTTTTTTTTTTTTTTTAAAATTTGCTAATTAAGTTCTTTCTTGTCTCAGGGATCTACAACGTGAATAATAATTAAAAAAAAAAAAACTTCTCTTCGGAGTGATATGGCTGCGAGTACCGATGTTAAAAAGAAGGTTTCGATTAAGGAACCAGTTGAGGAATCTAAACCAAAAATGATGAAGAAAACTGGAACTGTTGACAGACACAGCATAGCTCGTTTTGTCATCGCATTGATAGTCATAGCAGGAGGACCTGTATTGGGATTTCAATGGCAGTTAATTGAAAATCAATCGAATGCTATGAAGTGGGAAGGAGTCCCATGCTACATTCACAAATCTGAATCACGTGATGCATCTGGTGACCGACGTACGTTGTACAAGTCGAATAATGAATACAAACCCGTGATCTTCTATACTTATTTATTTAGAGGTCAAAACATGACATCTACTCAGGTATATTATTATGGTAGGAAACACCCGGGTAGACCTGAATCTCAGATCAACAGAATAATTGGATTCTACAAACCTGGAAAGAAATCTCTTGCATTTGTCGATCCTGAGGATCCAAGTTTTTCGATTCTGATTCAAGAAATTTCATTTTCACCTTATGGGTGGTTGTTGTTTGAGTTTGTTATTATATTCGCAACTGGATGGTATTTTGCTTTAGAACATGATTGGAAAAGTTGTTCCGATCCACCAGCAAAGTACGAACCCACAGTACGTGATTTAACTCTAACTGACGCAACACCTGACGAGATAGAACAATGGTACCTTTTACCTAGCCATTATGGAATTAGATCTACATCGTCTTTATTGTTTGGTATTCTCATGGTATTCTTATGGCACATTTCTGGACACTACACTTGGAAACATTATGCGAGTCATAGAACAGCACCTACTGGTAATGAATTGAGGTTCTTATTTCATATATTAGGAGGAGTGTTGGGAATCAGAGCGGGGTATTTCATTGTCTTTATTTCAAGGTTACAAGATCTAAGACTTTTAGTTGACAAGGAACGTATTGAAATGGGATCACCTTTTGCAATTAGAGTAGAGCAACCGAGAAGATCAAAATGGATTCCTGTTGAATATGAGAAAGTAAATATGTCTTTTGAGCTTATTGAGACTTTTCAAGGACCAAGACAAGGTCAAGGTCCGAATCGACAGGTCAAAAGACTTCATTCTGAAAAGTTTGACATCCTTCAGGGATATCGTCTCACTAAAGATTCACTCGGCGTCTCTTGTGTTGCTCCGTTCGATCAACACGTCTGCCAGCTTCATTCCCCTCCAGGGATTAACTGCAGACAGCGATACTACTACCGCTGGGTAATTGATATAAACCTTTGTATTAAGTGGTCTCCAGTATCTTATCATTTACCTATTTACGTGACTTGTTTTATCCCTGAGGAGTTGAGACCAAGGGAAGAAGAACAGGAAGCAGAAGAGGCAGACAAGAAAACGCAATAAAAACGTACCTGAAGCGTTTTTTTCATTCTGGCTTTAGAAAAGTTCATATTTTGGAGCATCGATTATCGTCAACACATGTGAGTTGTCAGGAGTTCGTTTAATAGTTTTTCTTTTTTCCGTCTGGCCTCAAAAAATTGCCTGGTTTACGACGTTTTCGTAGGCTCTTTGTTGTTATATAAAAGAAAGGTGAAAAGAGATAAAATTCAAAATAGGCAAGAAACTTGTTATGAGCCTTGTGAAAGATTAGTTAGTTTGTTGGGCTTTGATTCCTTTTCTTTTTTTTTCTTTTTAAAAAATATTCCACATCTCAATCAGATATTTGTTGGTGAGACACAATGAGACTGGTGAAGGTTATTCAGTCAGCAGCTGTAGTAATCGTGTTGTGGTTAGTACTGATGGGATTCTCGCTAGTTGGGTGGAGACCGGGTAGAAATAGTATCGAAGAAAGGCTTCAAAGGTTAGACTCTACTCAATTACAACACGTTATTGAATATAGTGAACACTTGCTGAAGGTTAAATCTATTGAAAGAGAGGATGGAAGTAAACAAAAAAAACACATTGAGGAAGACTCCAACAGCGAAGAAGAAGAAGAAATCATAAACCGTCATCATAGTGTAAGACATCGTTCTAAGAAATCAGATTCTGACTTTGAGAATGAAAATGATGTTAAGAAACATTCAAAAAATAACAAACACGATACAGAAGACGATAGCTTAGCCGAATCGGAGGAGTTGATTAAAAAATCTAAACCTAAGAGACGTAAACATCACAGAGATGTAGATACCGAAAATGATGAAAATGAGACCGCCAGTCCTCCAAAAAGAATCAAACATCACAACGAAGACGATAATCTTATTATTGATGATGATGACAAGTTAAAACACTCAAAGAGAAAGAACAAATATCGCAACCATTTACCGACAGACACTGACAATGATGAGACTGAAACTCCAAAAAAGAACAAACACCACACCGAAGACGACAACATAAAACACTCCCAATCAAGAAACCAGAATAAGAAACACCAAACAGAGGACTCTGAAAGCGACGATGCCACTGATGTTCCAAAGAAGAGAAATCATCACCATCGCAAGTCTAAAAAAAAAGAATCACAATCTGATCAAGTTGAAAAACACAATGATCTCAAAGATAATGCTGTAAAACAGAATCCAGGGGGAACCGAACAGGAGGCTCTTTCTGAAAGACGAATTCTTTCTAAATTAAACTGGCCTATTAGCAGCTATGAAGAAGCAACTTGGCACGATGTTGATAAACCAATTGTTCCAAAAGAACTACTTGCAGTTCAAACTTTACAATCGAAGAATAAAAATAAATATAAAACAGCGATGAGTAAGTGTCAACTATCACACAAATCATCATCAGAGATCCCATCTCATGCTAATGTCGATATGGATTGTTTTCAAAGACACTATTGGGAATCGATTCCTGATAAAGGATCTCGAAAGAAATCTTGCGATGAAATCTATTCTTATCCTTCCATAAAAGAGTTTCAGTCATCTGATAGTCAGCTTGAAATGTGCAAACAAAAATCTGATTCTGGAAGTTCGATTGTTTGCAATACCAGAAAGATAAAAGGACATTCATCAGACACACCTTTTTGTAAATCTGAAAATGTTTTAATAAATTTTGATAAGATGCCTCATGCACAACAATTTCCCTGGTTAGACTTTCGCAAAGGAGCGTTTGAGTCTCACGGGTGTGAAGTATCTTCAAAAGCAAAACGTCAATGGAAAGGAATGTTCATTCAATGCATAGCTGATTGGTTTGACAAAGGTTTCACTAATGTTGATTCAGAACCTGAGTGCGACGTAACTATCTCTACTCCAACGTATTTTGTAACCCGAGCAGGAGATTATTCTCCTTTCCACATCGCTCATGATTTTTTAAATTTATTCATGGCGAGTTCAATTTTAAAATTCAACTTCAACGATCTTCAGATTGTAATCCACGACAGGATGACTAAGGGATTCTATCTTCCTCTATGGCAATGGGTGTATTCTTCTGGTAATAAACTACTTTGGTATCCTGATTTAAAGGATGAATACAAAGGTAAAAAAGTATGCTATGAAAAAGCCTTTTTTAATGTCCCAGCTCGTCTGTCTTTATTATATAATAATCACGTTGAGTGTATTGAACAGACTTCGAGTACGATGAGAGCCTTCAGTGATTTTGTTTTAGGTTCGTACAATGCAGTTGGTGTAGGATCAATACATGATAGCGTGGTGATCACTCTAATCGCAAGGAGGAATTACAAGACAGGTCACAGCATAGGTCGTCGATTTGGAAATGAAGAAGAACTAATTTCACTGTTGGAAAGTTTTAATGAAGTAACCGTTAACGTCGTTGATTATGCTTCTTATGATTTCGATTCACAATTAAACATCTCGAGGTCTACTGATCTTATTGTTGCGATGCATGGTGCTGGATTGATTCAAATGATGTTTCTTCCAACTTGGGGATCTGTTTTTGAATTTTTTTGTCCAGAAAAACCTCCCTCAAACTACCGCTACAAACACCTTGCTGGATACATGGGATTGTCTTATTTGTCATACACATTACACTCTGCTCAGAATGTTGTACCAATCGAGTTGGTCAAGTCTGACATAAAAAATCAAATTGAAGAAGTGAGACAGAAGAAGAAATCATTTCTAAGTGAAGAAGACGACGACGAATAGAACCTACCGAGTGGATTCGTAAGATTTCAATTTTTTATTTAAACGTTGAAAGTTATTTTAAATAATTGATAAGATTACAAGTAACGAATATTACCCTGTTGTTCTATTTTATGTATTTTCTATTTCTTTAGTTAAGAGTCTATGCAGATCTTTGTTGATTGAAATTAAAAAAAAAAAAAAAAAAAAAAATAGAAAGGAAGAAAGGAAAAAAAAATAATAATAATAAATAAACAAATAAAATAAAACTACTCGACTCAATTTCTGTGAAATTACTATTTTCTACATTTTTTACAGACATGGGTAAACAGAGGAAAGTAATTTTTTGTAAAATAGTGAAACCCGTTGATAAATATGCAGAACTACTGATTATGTTTTTTGTAAAACTTAATGTGACTTTTTTGTATAAACTGCAATTTCCAGAATAAATCATTCAATAAAGAATACCCGCAGTATGCTGATTTAGTTTCTGTTGATGTGTTTTGGGTTAAACTACATCTGAAAATTTATTTTTTTGATTTTGAGATGTGGTAGGCCTTGCGGAGGGTTTCATGTCTTTTTGTTTTTCAGTTTACCTGTATTATAAAAAAAAAAAAAAAAACTCTTTTTTTTTCTTTTTCTCAGATAAAAAAAAAAAAAAAAAAAAAAAAAAAAAAAAAAATGTCAGCATCTGAGACAGAGTTGGAATTAGATGTTGAAAACGATTTAAAAATTCACAACCCGATTCCTTCAAATATACTAAAGACACAATACGACCACATTCGAGGAGGAAGATTAAAACGTCGAAAAACCGAGTCCATGAACCTCCCAAACATACATAATAAATATATATTTGGAAACTACGATTCTTACTACGGATATCGAACTTTAGAAAGCGACGGTCGAATTAAAGAATTAGAAAAAATAAGAAATCATTTAGAAGGTTCTCATTGGCTTGATGTGGGTTGTAATAACGGTCAATTAACATCATTGTTGGGTGAGAAATTTAAAGCTAAATCTGTCACTGGTGTTGACATCGATCAAAGATTAATTAATCGCGCGATTCAAATAAATAAAAAAAAATGTATTGAAGTTCCTGGTGATTATGAAAAATATTTTCCTCAAAAATGTTCTGAATTAGTAAAAGTTAGTAAAGAAGTACCTCGGCTGTCGTTTCACACGGTTAATATATCAAACTTGAGAGACAATATTCCGCTTCCTGATGGGAATCTTTTTGATATTATAATGGCATTCTCCGTATCCAAATGGATTCATCTGAATTTCGGAGACTCCGGACTCCGACTTGCCTTTTCAAGAATTTCATCCCTACTCAACATAGGTGGTCTTTTTATACTTGAAGCACAGCCTTGGAAGAGTTATAAGAAAGCAGTAAGCAAGTTAGGACATGCGATGACTTCCCGAAATTTAAAAATTCATCCATCGGAGTTTGGGACTTTATTGGAATCACAATTTGGATTTGAAGAATACTTAACAATGAAACTTGACAAGAATGATGGTTTCACTGGAAGAGATATAATTATTTATAAAAAAGTAAAGTAACTCGTTGGTAGACGCTGATCGATTTTCTTCATAATATTTAAACCTCAGAATCTGATATAATCATCGGTACTGGTAGCAGTTTAGGGGATGATACGCTCATTTTTTTTTTTTTTTTTTAAAATTTTTTTTGATAAAAAGTTTTATTATTTGTCAACACTCTTCTTCGAAGTAGTAGTTTTACTCGACTATCAGCAGTAAATATTGTTCTCTCCCTGTACTGAGATTTGAGCCAGGTTGTGATTTCGTATTCCAACAAGAAGAAGAAGTATTTTATCATAATTTTTAGTTTGGTTTATTTCACACATTCATATTCACACCACAGCTTCATACTAACACTACTTAACAACAATGGCCGCCAAGAAAGGATCCAAGTCCAAGTCTTCCCCAAAGAAGGTGATCGTCCCACTCCGTAAGCCTAACAAGAGGAATGTCGTCGATGCTTTCTTGATCGATGCCCCTGAGAAGGTTAAGAGGGAGAAGAAGTCTACCACCAAACAGCAGATTGCTTCTGCCTTGAAGGAATACAAGGAAGGTCAGAAGGAAAAGAGACAGGAGAAATCCGCTGCCAAGAAGGAGAGAAAGGAGGAGAGGGCCGAGAAAAAGCAAAAGGACGCAGCAGCCAAGAGAAAGAAGAAGGCAAAGAAGCTCGCTGAGAAGAAGGAGAGAGCCGCTGAGAAGAAGGACGCCAAGAAGGCGAGGGAGGCTGCTGCCAAGAAGAAGGCCGCCGCCAAGAAATCTCCAAAGAAGTCTCCAAAGAAGTAAACAAGTGAATAAGTTTTTTGTATTATTTCTGGTATTAAATTGAAGTAAATTGAAGTATTTCAGCTCTTCAGAAGCTGAAGGTGTTTCTGCACACCGATTTCTGGTTTTTATTCCTCTCCCAGTTACATATCGTAACGTAATTTAGGGTTAACCTTTTTGTATTCAGTCAGTACCATTTATTTGTGTTAACACTTTCTTCTCTCAGGGAACCTTTTTACATTTGTGGAAGACACGTTTTGGAAATAAATTATGTTATTACTGTCACTGTTTGAGGGAATTCATATTATATCACTTCCTCATCATGAGTTCGCTTTAATAAATTATTATTTATGTTCGATTGCGTACCTGCACTGAATGACAACACACGTGTGGAGATGGTCTATAAATATAGTGTAGAGTCTTTTACGACTACTGTTTACCAATACTAACATTACCATTAGTCAATCTGTTGGGATATTTATATTATTTCAGCGTTCATTTTATTCAGTCAAGCTTTCCTGTTCCGCAGCTTAAATACTCAACTTAACAACAATGGCCGCCAAGAAAGGATCCAAGTCCAAGTCTTCCCCAAAGAAGGTGATCGTCCCACTCCGTAAGCCTAACAAGAGGAATGTCGTCGATGCTTTCTTGATCGATGCCCCTGAGAAGGTTAAGAGGGAGAAGAAGTCTACCACCAAACAGCAGATTGCTTCTGCCTTGAAGGAATACAAGGAAGGTCAGAAGGAAAAGAGACAGGAGAAATCCGCTGCCAAGAAGGAGAGAAAGGAGGAGAGGGCCGAGAAAAAGCAAAAGGACGCAGCAGCCAAGAGAAAGAAGAAGGCAAAGAAGCTCGCTGAGAAGAAGGAGAGAGCCGCTGAGAAGAAGGACGCCAAGAAGGCGAAGGAGGCTGCTGCCAAGAAGAAGGCCGCCGCCAAGAAATCTCCAAAGAAGTCTCCAAAGAAGTAAACAAGTGAATAAGTTTTTTGTATTATTTCTGGTATTAAATTGAAGTATTTCAGCTCTTCAGAAGCTGAAGGTGTTTCTGCACACCGATTTCTGGTTTTTATTCCTCTCCCAGTTACATATCGTAACGTAATTTAGGGTTAACCTTTTTTGTATTCAGTCAGTACCTTTTATTTGTGTTAACACTTTCTTCATCTTCTCTCAGGGAACCTTTTTACAATTCGGGTCAACTGACTATAAGTTTGGAATTGAAATAATATAAAAAATATTGTGAAATAATGTAATAATACCTGCCATCTTATTATTATTTATCAGCTTAGAACACTCTACTTCAACAACAATGGCCGCCAAGAAAGGATCCAAGTCCAAGTCTTCCCCAAAGAAGGTGATCGTCCCACTCCGTAAGCCTAACAAGAGGAATGTCGTCGATGCTTTCTTGATCGATGCCCCTGAGAAGGTTAAGAGGGAGAAGAAGTCTACCACCAAACAGCAGATTGCTTCTGCCTTGAAGGAATACAAGGAAGGTCAGAAGGAAAAGAGACAGGAGAAATCCGCTGCCAAGAAGGAGAGAAAGGAGGAGAGAGCCGAGAAAAAGCAAAAGGACGCAGCAGCCAAGAGAAAGAAGAAGGCAAAGAAGCTCGCTGAGAAGAAGGAGAGAGCCGCTGAGAAGAAGGACGCCAAGAAGGCGAAGGAGGCTGCTGCCAAGAAGAAGGCCGCCGCTAAGAAATCTCCAAAGAAGTCTCCAAAGAAGTAAATTAATTTTAGTTACTAATTGTGAGTTACGTTGGTTCGTTGTAATTCCTCCCCCCATCTCTCTCTCCCCTACTTTTCAATAAGAATTATTACTTCTTACTGAGGTGTTGTTGTACACCAAATACTTACTCTTCGTCATGCAACTTGAAAGTTATTTATTTCTAATCCAACAGTCCAGTCATGTTACCAAATAGTGTCTTCTGTACCATAATGATGAGTGTTCTGATACTCTTCGCTGGACATTTGGTAGAGTCTTCCAATACTAAATGTTTGGGGACTTCATACACAAGTGTTGTGAATCATTAGTAAACAACTAATAAATAAAACATAACTAACCTCTCGCAGCTTCATACTAACACTACTTAACAACAATGGCCGCCAAGAAAGGATCCAAGTCCAAGTCTTCCCCAAAGAAGGTGATCGTCCCACTCCGTAAGCCTAACAAGAGGAATGTCGTCGATGCTTTCTTGATCGATGCCCCTGAGAAGGTTAAGAGGGAGAAGAAGTCTACCACCAAACAGCAGATTGCTTCTGCCTTGAAGGAATACAAGGAAGGTCAGAAGGAAAAGAGACAGGAGAAGTCCGCTGCCAAGAAGGAGAGAAAGGAGGAGAGGGCCGAGAAAAAGCAAAAGGACGCAGCAGCCAAGAGAAAGAAGAAGGCAAAGAAGCTCGCTGAGAAGAAGGAGAGAGCCGCTGAGAAGAAGGACGCCAAGAAGGCGAGGGAGGCTGCTGCCAAGAAGAAGGCCGCCGCCAAGAAATCTCCAAAGAAGTCTCCAAAGAAGTAAAGTACTCGTATGCAGCTTTTATAGTAGTTTGGTCGACTAGCTTCACGCAGGTGTTCCTCAACACCCAAATGTAATTGTTCGCAGTTGTGAACCTGTCAACCCTTACACACTACGAAGTTAAGATTCTTACCCCCACTTTTAGAATTTATAATAAATAACTATTAGGGTGCTGTGAGTGTGACTTGGAACACGTCGAATTGAATGGTAAGTAAGAAATCTTAATTAGCTGCTGTTGGCGTACCAACACAATCAGAACTATTCAGATCTTGACTTGGGTTCGATAATTTATTAACCTGTACAGCTGGTAAACATTTCGGTTTCACGTTATTTTATTTTAATCTCAGCATCAATTCATCTCCTCATCAGCTTAGAACACTCTACTTCAACAACAATGGCCGCCAAGAAAGGATCCAAGTCCAAGTCTTCCCCAAAGAAGGTGATCGTCCCACTCCGTAAGCCTAACAAGAGGAATGTCGTCGATGCTTTCTTGATCGATGCCCCTGAGAAGGTTAAGAGGGAGAAGAAGTCTACCACCAAACAGCAGATTGCTTCTGCCTTGAAGGAATACAAGGAAGGTCAGAAGGAAAAGAGACAGGAGAAGTCCGCTGCCAAGAAGGAGAGAAAGGAGGAGAGAGCCGAGAAAAAGCAAAAGGACGCAGCAGCCAAGAGAAAGAAGAAGGCAAAGAAGCTCGCTGAGAAGAAGGAGAGAGCCGCTGAGAAGAAGGACGCCAAGAAGGCGAGGGAGGCTGCTGCCAAGAAGAAGGCCGCCGCCAAGAAATCCCCAAAGAAGTCTCCAAAGAAGTAAAGTAAGTTTATTTTGGTACTCAAATACCTTTTGGTATTACCAAAGGTGTTCCTCAACACCAACACATAGTATTCCCGTCCCAGTTATTATAATATGGTTCCTATTCTTGTGATTGTGGTGTTACTTTATTTATCACAGAAACAACATCAGGACACACTAACTTATTGTGGTTGAGTACAAACAGTTGTTAAAACTTATTTATTAGGGTGAGCCAGGTTGTGATTTCGTATTCCAACAAGAAGAAGAAGTATTTTATCATAATTTTTAGTTTGGTTTATTTCACACATTCATATTCACACCACAGCTTCATACTAACACTACTTAACAACAATGGCCGCCAAGAAAGGATCCAAGTCCAAGTCTTCCCCAAAGAAGGTGATCGTCCCACTCCGTAAGCCTAACAAGAGGAATGTCGTCGATGCTTTCTTGATCGATGCCCCTGAGAAGGTTAAGAGGGAGAAGAAGTCTACCACCAAACAGCAGATTGCTTCTGCCTTGAAGGAATACAAGGAAGGTCAGAAGGAAAAGAGACAGGAGAAGTCCGCTGCCAAGAAGGAGAGAAAGGAGGAGAGGGCCGAGAAAAAGCAAAAGGACGCAGCAGCCAAGAGAAAGAAGAAGGCAAAGAAGCTCGCTGAGAAGAAGGAGAGAGCCGCTGAGAAGAAGGACGCCAAGAAGGCGAAGGAGGCTGCTGCCAAGAAGAAGGCCGCCGCCAAGAAATCTCCAAAGAAGTCTCCAAAGAAGTAAACAAGTGAATAAGTTTTTTGTATTATTTCTGGTATTAAATTGAAGTATTTCAGCTCTTCAGAAGCTGAAGGTGTTTCTGCACACCGATTTCTGGTTTTTATTCCTCTCAACAACATTATATCGTTTCGATAAATAAAATAGAGTTGGCCTCAGTGCGGATTCAATTTATTTTCACAACTCACTGAAACAGGTGATCCAAATTAATGAACCAGCTGGTCTGGTATTTGATGTTTTTGTTTATCGCTCAGTTTTGTTATTTCAGCTTAGTTTAACAAAAAGAAAAATGGCCGCCAAGAAAGGATCTAAGTCCAAGTCTTCCCCAAAGAAGGTGATCGTCCCACTCCGTAAGCCTAACAAGAGGAATGTCGTCGATGCTTTCTTGATCGATGCCCCTGAGAAGGTAAAGAGGGAGAAGAAGTCTACCACCAAACAGCAGATTGCTTCTGCCTTGAAGGAGTACAAGGAAGGTCAGAAGGAAAAGAGACAGGAGAAATCCGCTGCCAAGAAGGAGAGAAAGGAGGAGAGGGCCGAGAAAAAGCAAAAGGACGCAGCAGCCAAGAAAAAGAAGAAGGCAAAGAAGCTCGCTGAGAAGAAGGAGAGAGCCGCTGAGAAGAAGGAGAAAAAGCAATTAAGAGCGGCCGAGAAAAAGGAGAGAGCCGCTGAGAAGAAGGAGGAGAAGAAGGCGAAGGAGGCTGCCAAGAAGAAGGCTGAAGCCAAAAAGAAGGCCGAGGCCAAGAAGTCCCCAAAGAAGTCTCCAAAAAAGTCTCCAAAGAAGTAATTCGTGTGAATTTTTTATACCAATCTACAAAATGTACCCAATTAACCTAGCGACTGCGGTGCATAACATAACCTTCATTTGACAGATCACTACTTTATCTAATCTGAGATTTATGGACCTGAAGGTAAAAAGAAAGTTTAAAGAAGAAAAAACGAAAAAGAAATTAATCCCACTGTTGTCTCACGTTCACAACCCCCACTTCACCCACTTGTTTTTCCCCTTCGTTCTTTCAGATATTTATGGTAATGTTTGTCGTGGATAAACAAGTAAACCCTCCCTGTTGAGTACAATCTGAGTAGCGCCCTCCGACTTCTCCAATTTCTGTAAACCTGGGCTGCTATGATGAATGAAAAAAAAAAAAAACGAAATATTGCGAAAGTTAAGTTAAGAATTAATCCTCCCAAGGCCTACACTTATCTATTCGACAGCACACGTAAAAAGGATGTAGAGATGGGTAAGGAGAAGGGAAACTTTATTTGTTGTCGTCATGTTATCCAAGTACAGATAGTGCTGTCTGTAGTCAGTGTGAGTAATTATCTTTTCAGTTTGTCAATTTATCCCTTCCAATCATCAGCTTAGAACACTCTACTTCAACAACAATGGCCGCCAAGAAAGGATCCAAGTCCAAGTCTTCCCCAAAGAAGGTGATCGTCCCACTCCGTAAGCCTAACAAGAGGAATGTCGTCGATGCTTTCTTGATCGATGCCCCTGAGAAGGTTAAGAGGGAGAAGAAGTCTACCACCAAACAGCAGATTGCTTCTGCCTTGAAGGAATACAAGGAAGGTCAGAAGGAAAAGAGACAGGAGAAATCCGCTGCCAAGAAGGAGAGAAAGGAGGAGAGAGCCGAGAAAAAGCAAAAGGACGCAGCAGCCAAGAGAAAGAAGAAGGCAAAGAAGCTCGCTGAGAAGAAGGAGAGAGCCGCTGAGAAGAAGGACGCCAAGAAGGCGAAGGAGGCTGCTGCCAAGAAGAAGGCCGCCGCCAAGAAATCCCCAAAGAAGTCTCCAAAGAAGTAAAGTAAGTTTAGTGCAGTAGTTTGCTGTAATTTCCTCTCTCGTTAGTTAGGAAGTGGAAATAAAAGAGAGGATGGAAAAGAGTCATTCTTATCCTTCCCGTCCACTTTATTCAGGTGTTTCTATACACCAGCTGACATAAGTAACCCTCAAGTGTATTAGTGGTGTCTTAATTTATATTAATGTTTCTTTATGTTATTCAGGAATATAATTATGGTGACACTTCACTTCACATCATTTCATTTCGAGTACTAAAAATAAAAATGAGATTCTTAAAATACCATTCAGATTAATAACTAAATATGCCACCAAAAGCTGGGACTGGGAAAAAGAAAAAAGTTGAACCGATTCGTCAAATCGGTGAGTCAGATAAAGTTGTTGCCTTCTTGATGCCTCCTCCATCAGAGGGTCAGGGAATTCGAAGGAAACCTCAAACATTAAAACAAAAGATAGCTGCAGCCATTAAGGAATACAAGGAATCTGAGAAAGAAAAAGCAGAATTAGCAAAAGAGAAAAAGGCTCGCAAAGCAAAAGAAACCAGAGCGAGATCCCGCAGCAGCAATGCATCCACTTAGGGAGATTAAGTTCAAAGGTCAACTACGGCTATCGTCTTTCGTAGACTGCTACAGCCGTCGAGCGAGTTGTCGGAGTTACGTCCACTTTCTGGGATGGAATCTTTATTTGTTGTTTGTTGATGTTTGTTACGTTTGTAGTTCCATTTCCCCATCCAATGTTGTCAATTGACATTTTTACGGGGATTAGTTTTTTAAGGAATAAATAATAATACCATCATGTGGTTAATTTTCTTATTTAATTCTCCAACTCATCTCGGATATACACCTACAGAGAAATATTGAGCATCAGTGTGGTGCTGTAAGGCTTACTTTAACTTTTTAAAATAAATTTTGGAAAATATTTGTGTTTTTTTTTTTCCAACTAGTTTTTCGTGTTATTTAACCACGAAACTTTATCTGATTTCTATTTTGAAAGTTTTTTTTTTTTTTTTTTTGGAAGAGTTGGAAATTGATCTCACATTTACTTCACTCTCTCAGATCAATAATAAAATACAGCTCTGCAGGTTACATTTCCAAACAGGATTTGGTTTCGTATGGAGCACTGTTTGAGTATGCCGTCTTACTCACATCCCCTGTTAATAATTGTTCTGATTCTTTCAACATCGGGTGACTACATTAATTAATTTGAATGAGGACCTCAATAATGTTCAACTGTTGACTTATCAACACTTCGTTAATGTAAACAATTCATCGAAAACTACCAGACCGGAGGACTTGAAAATGTTACATCAGTTGAGCCATAATACAAAGGAATGTGGTGACTAATTAATGATGCGTGTCTGGAAGCACAGACGTGTTCCTAAATTTTATCGAAAGAAAGTGAAAAAAATAGAAAGGCAAACATTGAAGTGAAATCAACAATAAACAAAGAAGACGGTTGCACCCAGGAGTGTAACCAGAAAAAAAAAAAAAAAAGTGAAAAATAAAAAAGATGTTTCCATTTTAATTTCCCGAAAAAAACTTGACGTCCAGACCCAGAGACTAAAGGACGGACGACTCTCGCCCCCTTCTTTCGCCCCATTTTATTTACTGGTACGGCGACAAATGTAAAGCTGGGTAGACGACGATTTGTTTTTTTATGCACAGAGACAAGGGGTCCATGAGAACAAAGGATCAAGAGAAGAAGTGCACATTCCCCATCCCAAACCCAGAAACATGAGAACTCATTAAATTGAAGGGTCATGTCTGTTCAAGTCGAAAAATGCTTAAATGCTAAAGAAGACTGTCGTCCCCAGCTCGCGGGTTTTCCCTGTCGCTGTATGTCGAGACAACGATCAGAGTCAGTAGAAAGATTGTACTAATTTACTGTATAATATGAAAGGACAAAGAAAGTAGTTTCCATTTTATCTTCCCGAAAAAAAAAAAAAGAAATTCCCCGCAGTACACTTCCTCCGGTGGACATGGTGATCAACTGTGACGGTTCATACTCTTCGAGTGCGTCAGGCGCGGCTCTCATTGCTAAGTTACGAGACGGAAAGAAACGTGCTCACGCACCAGATTAGTGCGTGCGGATTGCAGCTACAGAACTGAGCAACATGCCTTGAAAAATGCGGCAAACTATTTAAACTGGAAGGTACAGAAAGACGGGCTAACTAAGTCAGTCAGAATCTATACCGACTCTAAATCATTGTTGGACTAGTTGAAGAATGGCAGGTGTAAACTGCGGTATGAAAGTACATCTTCAATTCATCCCTTCTCACATGGGGATAGAAGCACACGACGAAGTTGATGAACTTGCTAAGAAATCGGCTCACAACAGATACCTCCCTCAAATCCCAATCCGAGGATCCTTCTTCTATCACAAATCCCGAGTGAGGAGGGGGATCACGAAGGACATTTGGAACAGAATTGGTTACACCTGCTATAAGAACACCATCAAAGGTTCCGCGGAGCGATGAAATCAGAATTGCAAATTTCAGAACGGGGTGTCATCCACTGATGCAAAACTGGCGGAAAGCCATCAAATGTCCATTCTGCCACAGCGCTCCATCCAACCAGCTCCTCCTACTCGTAGGCTGTCAATCGCAGAAACTCGATGCAGCAAGATATGAAGTCCTTGGCTTTTCTACATTGACAGGCAAATGGGACCGATCAAGTGATCTAATCCTCATCAACGGCATTCCTGCCAGTCTTGGCTCAATCTTTGCCACCAGCTGGCTTCCTTCAGTAGCGATGTTGATCAGGTGGATGGAACAAGCATCCAACCTGAGACTTTGGAATTGTGTAGGTGACACTCTGTAGGTTTTCCCTTAAAAATATTACGAAAACCAGACAAAATAAATGAAATTTTACATCTGTCTTAACTGGACTGCAAGGCATGGGACGCTCAACTTTTAGTATTCTGAAATGGAGCTGAGTCTTCCTTCATTGCCCCCCACCACTCCTCAGTTTTAACCTTGTTACTTATCATTGAGTATTTTAAAGTTTATTATGTTAGCATAGCACCCCCTGAAAACAGATTAAATAGTTCATCGTGAGTCGTAATATAGCTCCTCTTGCTTGGGTGCATTCGGTTGGCAGCTTACAATATAAAGACGTCATCTTTTGTAAACAGGCTGACTATTACTTATGATAAATACTGAGAAGGTACGGAAGATTGCTTATGTTTGTAGAACGTCTCCCTTTTTTTTAATTTTTTTTTTTAAGTTTTAATTTTAATTACCATTACAGAAGCCCACCTTATATGTCGGGAAGGAACACTGGCCATCGTCCCAAAGCATCTGAGGTGTACAAAAGGTGTGATACTCGTTATTACTTAAATGTGTTTGGAGGGATGACAACGTTATGAAAAAAAAAAAAAAAAAAAACAGAACAAACGAATCGCGTACAAATATAATCGATCCCTCCGTGGCTACCAACCACAGTTCATATGTTGTTGTAAAGAAGGGTAAAGATGATGTGAATAACACCAAAGCTGCTAATTTCAAAGTTGAAAGTGCTATTCTCGGAGACATGTTCAACGGGTCTACCAAAGCACAGCAAGAAGAAGCTTTCAGGGAACGAAAGCAACGAGAATTGGATGAAAAAAAACAACGTGACATCGAACGCTTACAGAGGCTTGAACGGTTGGAACGTATAAAAGCTGAAGAGAAACGAGCTCCTATTCACACAGGGGTATTCGATGAAGAAGTAGAAGCCCAGCGTAATGAAGATGAAGAAGTTCCGGATGACTGGGATGACGAGTCTTAAGAGAGGATGTATAAGATGAATATTATTTTCCATGGGAAAAAAAAAAAAAAAAAAAAAAAGAATACGATTCCCCTACAGAAACGAGAACGACAAGTCGCAGGCAAGTTAACAACCATCGGAAATGCTTCTCAATTAGGTTGTTGTGAGAAGGAATACCGTAAGCTGGTCTTACTTGTTACGTTAGTTCATTCTTTCAATTTAGTTATCCATTTCGGACTAGTTGAACGGGGTTATGAAAATAGTTTTGTTTTTACTTTAAACAAGTCCCCTCATACCTTACCTCAGTCAGCAGGTCTTCTGAAAAGAATTAGACAACCTTGTTACGGTTTTGGTACTCAGAAAGGGACGAAGCGCGATAATTATTTCCTATTTTTTTTAGCTCCTATTCTCCTCCTTTCACTAGTACCCCTTATTAAGTGAATCGGTATTGTTTTATAGTAAAAAAATTTGTCTTTTTTTTTTTTTTGTGAGTTTTTTTTTTTTTTTTTTTTTTTTTTTTCCCCTTCCTTTGTTTGAAGTGGGAAACATGAAACAAAACAAAATAATTAAAAAAAATCCCCAAAAAAAAAAAAACAAACGAAAAAAAAAAAAAAAACAACCATCGCTGTCCGAATTCTTGAAGGATGCGTTATTTCCGTCGGTTGCTACGACTGCAAAAAAAAAAAAAAAAAAAAAGAAGTCTGATTCTTGTTGCAGTTATGTTGCCTTGGTATGATAAAGGTGTTTTTTTTTCCCCCCTTTTTTTTCTTCCAACCCCCCCCCCTGCTCACAGTCTGATAACTACAAAGACTAGGGAGGCATAAGAACGGTTTTACCAGGGAGCTTGATTGTTACTCCGCTAAAAAAAAAAAAAAAAAAAAAACTAACTGAGGAAGAATGAATTCTCTTCCTCAGTACCTTCGTACTGTTTTATATATTGAGAGAGAGAGAGAGAGGTGGTTTAATCATAAAATCCGAGATAGAGTTAATTTTTTATTTTTTTTATTTTTTTTTATTAACCGAGATCTGATAAAGGTCTTGAGATAATCTGTCCGCACACACAACAGAGAGAGGAATAGTTATCAAAACGTATTCTGGAGTTCAGGTGAGAGTTGTGCGGTCTTTTGTTAATATAGCGAAAACAAACAAACAAAAAAAAAAAAAAAAAAAGTTATTAATGGCAGATTTTAGTTACGTTTGATTGTGGATGAACATCCTTGTTTTTATTTCTTTGATTTTTTTTTTTTCCCCCTAACACAGGTTGGCTGACCCTTAATAAAGCTCTTTAGTTTGCTTTATCATTTTATCAAAAAACGTAAAATAAATAAAAAAAATGAAGGAGAGTCTGATGACATTAATGAAATTATACGAGACATTTGAATGTGAACTTTTTTTTTTGTTGTTTTTTTTTATTTTGATTTTTCTTAAGGGACCCCAAGAGAGTAATAAAAAAAAAAAAAAAAAAAAACAATAAAATAATGACCGATTCAGCCCCCTGGATGCTGAACTTACAGGGAGCAATCTCAAGAAGGAATAAGAAGTATGCTCAGCCTTTTGATCGTATCATTGATGGCTGGCAATCTATATATGACCTCTCAAAGAAACAAGAATCTCAGCTATCTGAACTAAAGCTACAGAACACAGATCTACAAAGACAAGTAAGAAATGGTGGTGGAGGTGGTGGAGACACTACATACATTCGTGAATTAGAAGGAAAAGTTAAAGATTTAGAAGGTCAACAGAGAAGATGGATTGACGACGCTAGGATTATAATTGATACTCAGAGAGAGAAAACAACACTACAAGAATCCTTAAAAATAGCACAAGCACAAACTGATGAGTTGAGTGATGCTTTCAATAGAGTGTCTCCTTTTGAGGAAAAAAGTTCAGTCTTGCAAAAAGAACGCGACAACTTAGACAACACTCTTATCCAACTCCGTAAAGACCACGCCTCAGCGATAGGAGAACGTAAGGAATTAATTGATGAGAATATCATTCTTACTAAAACTACTCTTGACTGTAAACAGAAAGAGGCAGAGTCACTCAATGAAATCAACGATTTAACAAAGAAAGTAAAAGATTTGATTCATCAGCTAACTTTATCACAAACTCATGGAGGAGGATTAGAGTCATCATTTCACTCCGACCCACACGAGAGTGGTCGTTCTAATCAATTTCAAGTCCAACAAGACACTCGACATGTTATGAAGATACCAACTCAGCTACTAAAGGAACTCCCTGCCTGTCACACAAATGACGTTAGCAGTATTGCAATTCATCCTCAAGGACAGTTATTCGCATCTGGTAGTAGTGATAGGTTAGTTAAGGTTTGGAATACCAGAAACTTTTCTGAGAAGAATGTTCTTCGTCTATCTGCTGGTGTGACGAGAGTGTTATTCAACCCATCTGGTGACTACTTGTTGGCGAGTACATCTGATGGAGCTGCAGATATCTACGGTACTAATAACTACCGAGTTATGACTCAACTTGTTGGTCACACGAGTAAGATTACTGGAACCTGTTTTGGTGATGACAAAACTGTTCTGACCTGCTCTGGTGATAGAACAATAAAAAGATGGGACATATCAAGAACTGCTTGTACTAAAACAAGTCTCTGTTGGTCAGGATTACATGACATCAGTACAAGTGGAGGTTCAGTTGTCGCATCTGCTCATTTCGATGGAGCGGTCAGGTTCTGGGACACACAAACAGTAAACAGTATCGAAGAACTTAAGAATGCTCACTCTGATCAAGTGACAAGTGTCTGCTTCTCTTCATGTGGTAATAAAGTACTCAGCAGCTCTAAAGATGGAACTTTAAAACTTTGGGACATCAGAACATACAACGCTATAGTCAGTCGAGAGCTGTCTTCATGTGATGGAATGCTTTCATATACGAAGGCTTGCCTCTCACCTGATGATTGTTTTATGGCAATTGGAGTTGTTTCGAATAGTGAAAATCAAATACAAATCTACGACACGAAACCGACTTCAAAACTTCGATGCACTCTCTCATCCAGCGAACAAGTTTGTCAGGTTGCTTGGTTAGACACTGGCGCTTTACTATCTGCAGGGTCTAGTGGATCTATTCAATGCTGGGGGAACCCTGAATAGATATGACCTGTGTCATCTAATGCCCAGCAGTCTATTAATGGTTTCCACTTCAGTTGTGTGTACAATATACTCATATGCCTACCTGTATTGGTAGCCTTAAAGAAAAGCAAAATCTCATTAGGGCACTCACTGTTAGCAATAAACAACAGGAATGGTGTGAGTCATAAATTCGCCTCGCTCAATGCTTCGGTTTATTCTTTTTTTTTTTTTTTTTTACATTTTTAAATTTTCTTTTTTTAAAGATGCTATCACCCCTTACAGCCTAATCTTGCCTGGTGGAGGATTATTATTTTCCTTAGCATTTCGTAGTTAGTTGATTCTTATTTTTTTCCCCTTTTTTTTTTTTTTTTCACCATTCCCCTCACTTTTTTTTTTTTTTTTTGGTAACGAACAAAAATTGGTGAAAAAAAAAAAAAAAAAAAAAGATTCTGGAACGACTCTTCTTGTTTACGGTTTTTATGCACAAACGTTTTTTTTTTCTTTTTTCTTACAATAATTTTTTGAATTTAAACTACCAAAAACAACTGTTTGTACAAGGGAGGGGAATGGGGGGTAAAAGGGAGTGCGCGCAATCCTTGCTTTGCTCTCACACAGTCTGACCGTATTATGATTTTGTTTCACTCGACGATAGGTTATTATTGTCGAGTTTATTTAATAGAAAAGGAGAAGAGGAAGAACTGATCTGATATGTTGTTCATGTGAATTACCTTTATTGAAGGGAGAGAAAAAGAAAAAAAAAAAAAAAAAAAAAAAAAAAGAAAGAAGAAAAAAAAAATAATGAATTCTCCCATTCCTTCCTTCATTATCGGAATTATAATTATCATAAACATCCCAACCAGGTTTGGTCTAAACCAGCAGGGAGTAGTACCTCAAAAATACGCACCCGGTAATTGGTAGTCACCAAAGCCTTTCGGTCAGCAGCAGCTTCTCTATAGAACTTGTGATGGTTTTCACCATCGTGCCTTCCAGAATACATTGGCATGTGTGTAGCTCTGTCTGGAATAAAAATTCAGGGTTGTTGCAACCGACTTCTCTCTTGGCATTCTGTCATGTGTGGTTTGTGATCCCATTTCATTTTAGAATAGTTTGTTCTATCGGCAGAAGTGGGAAAAAAAAAAGCTAAACACCATCGCCACGTTGATAAAACAAGCGTTCTTTTTCTGGAGAATGAGACAAAATGAAAGTTTCATTTTTTTTTTCCTCTTTTTTTTTTGGTGCATTTTTTTTTTTTTTATGCGGCTGTTTCGGTTTTCTGACTTTTGTTAACTACTCAAATGCTATTCCACGTGCAAGCTTGCCGCCCCTTTCTGAGTTTTGTTTATCTATTTCACTGAACAGTCGGCAGGTTACATTCGGAAAATTGAGAATTGTTGCTGTTGTGAAAAGCCTTCAGACTACAGATGTTATGCTTGTACCAGTTGTCGTACTGAGGAAGTGAAAACACTAAAGTAGATAAATTATTATTTGTGAAGAAGACTCTTGACGTTAACTTTATCTTCTCTTTTTATTAATTTTATGTTCCAGTCCCATCCAACAAAGATGTCGGAAGAGACACGCGAGCGCCGTCCACTCGTAAATGATGATCTCTCCCCCACACCTCCTCCACCAGAAGACCCTCATATTAATGTCACTAGTAAACAAGGAACGTGGCATACTGTTCAGAAATGGGATGGTTTATGGCACAGAGTGTTGTTGTACGATGTTGGACCTCCAGGGTTAATATTCAAATGGCTCAATCCCAGAAATCCTGAGAAGTCGAGAAGACGGTTAGGACATCTCTATTGGAAAGCTCTCAAGAGAACTATTATGTCGTTTAATCTTCTCTTCTTTGGTTTTGTGTTCTCGTTGATTGCTTTTGTTTGTCACTTTGAATGCGACGACTATGACAGGGCCTGGGTATGAATTATATTCTTATTCTCATCGTGTTCAGTAATGAAGTCCTGAAAAGCGTAAAACGACAAATCAAAAACAGGCATTTCAATTTATCGGAGCACTCCTATTCATACCAGGATTATATGGAACTGCAATACTTGTTAATTATGTGAGATGTCTACCTGAGTACACCTGGAGGATGTTACCACAGCCTGGCTAAGTCTTTCTACTAAAACAGTTGTCTTACAACCTGTATTGCCACTCTTAGAGAGAGAGAGCAGCCACACGTAACTTCATTGTCGGATGCCAATTTAAAATGAGCTGCAGAGAGTAGCCCCCCCCCGAGAGGTCCAATAGACAACAATCTTCAGAGAAGGAAGAGAACTAAAACAGAAACACTCTAATAATCTGCAAGTGGTAAACCAAACCTTTGGGAGGAAGAGAAGTCTTATCACCCTTGTAATATTTCTGACCTTTATTTAGTATGTCCTTGTTGTGTTTGTTCATTCTGTTTTACTATGTTTCCTTCTCTTAGAAAGATTCAAATGAAATATTCTGACACGGTGACTGAACTTCTTATGAGTCGAAAGTTAAAAACTTATTTCGTCTGATAGAAAACATGCTAATCGGAGCACACAGGTCACATGCTACACAACACAAACATCGATTCTTCAAGACTTCATCATTGCTTACTGCTTACACGTTATTTAGTTATTACTGTTTACATTACAGGGCTGACAGGCAACATGCAGGTTTTCATTTCCTGTTCAGATGGAGAATTCCCAACTGTTCCGTTTACAGTGACGGCGGACACGCTGGTCAGGGACGCAGTAGAGGCAGCGGTCGATGAGTGGGGTGTTGGCTTTCAGAACAGCGAATTGTTGTGTGCGGGTGTCGTGCTTCCAGAGTTGTCTACGTTGGTATCACATGGGATAGAAGGAGGTACACAGTTGGAAGTGTTGGATGGGGTGCTGGGGTGTAGTTTCGAGGACATGAAAGAAGGATCAGAAAAGATTGAGGAACTGCTACAGTCCTGTGATGAAGAGGGTTTCTTGTCCGTCAACATGAAGTCATTTGTAGATGACGAAGATAATTACGGATTATGTCCTCGCCTGACATGCCTGTCCTTTGTCAATGGTCGTGAGATTATTGATTGCCCTGGTTCCCTCATGCGAAGCATGCGACATGTGCAACGGGTCAGGTTTCCAGGTTTGCGGAATGTGAGATCCGTCGGTGACTCTTTTGCCCGCGACTGTGTGTCACTTACAGACATCGACTTGTCGGGATTGTCTGGTGTGGAATCGATTGGGAAAGATTTCTTGTATCATTGTGGCTCACTCAAAACTATTGATTTATCACCGCTGGTTAATCTCCGACACCTGAATGATTATTCAATGGCAGCCTCTTTTAGGTCACTCTCATCAATTAATATGAACCTTCCCCTTCTTGAGAATATACCTGATGGGTTTTTATATGTTCACTTCGGCACCAATAATACACTTACGAGTATTGACCTTTCAGGTCTGCAAAGCATAAGAACAATCGGAAACTATTTTTTATCAATTTGTGCAGCACTTACCGAACTTGACTTGTCGATGTTAGTAAGCGTCAAGTCAATTGGTAATAAATTTTGTTTTTGTTGCGGGTCCTTGAAGCGTATTGACTTGTCTGGTCTGACCAACACAACTTCCTTGGGGAATGATTTTCTCAGCGACTGCGTCTCATTGGAAGAGGTCGACCTCAGCAAGATGACGTCACTTACGGATGTTGGGGAGTCATTTCTTGCGGATTGTTCAAAACTTACGACTGTAAGCTTTGATGGGCTCAGTAGTTTAAGGAAAATGGGAAAATTCAGTTTTCAGAATTGCCCCCAACTCACAGAACTTGACTTGAGATCCCTCCCCGACGACTTGTTGGGTTTTGAATCTGGTGGTCAAATTCAATTACGCAAGCGGGGCCGTGATGCGGCATTGAAGCAGCTGAAGGAAGTGTTGAAGAATACGCGAGTTCAGACTTTGTGTGTTGTCAACAACATGCGGACTTTAGAAGATGACCTGACAACTCTTTCTGAGCAACTTGTTCAGTTGGAAGACTCCATTTCGTGAACGAAGTAATTATTGTTTTGGTATAAAAGTATTCACTTTTAATGTTATTTACTTATACTTCCCTCTGATAACCACCTAAGCAGATTGCCGCTATCTGGACAAAGAGGAATGAAAGCCTCCTAAAGAACTTCTATTATAGAAACAACTTTCCTTCACAGATATCTACTGGGGAGTGTTAAAAGGAGAACACGCCGTCTATGTGTCACTTACTGCACTCGTATTCTGAATGTAACGCTGTGTGTGAAATCTTAATAAAAGTAAAGATGAAGTTGATTAGTGTTATGTCTGAAGATATGAAATGGTACTGATCGATACTGGTGATTGATTGTTGGGGGGGTTTTGTATTGTTTGCTTCCCTGAATTTATATTATTACACTTGTTTGGTCTAACTAACATATTCTTCCCACAGCAGGTACGCATCTCAGAATGGATCATTTGTGTTGTTACTTCTTATTCAATTTCGTGATTCGGGTCACCAGTGTGAACGTGTGCGTTTGCTGCTAAATTCCTTCCCCCCCTACTCAGCTATCATCTCCAACACACAAATCTCAAAATGAACGTCATGAAGACCTTCGGAAGATCTGCTCTCAGAGGACAGGCGAGATTCTTGAACACCCCTCACGGTGGATCCCTCATCAACAAGATGGTGGCGGACGATGCCGAGAAGGCCGACCTGATCGCGAGATGCAACGGAGTGACAATCGAACTTAACGAGAGACAATCATGTGACACTCAGCTCATCTCAACTGGAGCGTTCTCACCTCTCGAGGGATTCATGGGAGAGGACGACTACCAGTCGGTTGTCGATGACATGAGGTTGACTAACGGAAACATCTTCGGTCTTCCAGTGTGCCTGGACACTGACAGAACTGATGTGAAGGAAGGACAACACGTTCTCTTGACCTACAACAAGGTCCCAATGGCCGTGATGGACGTGACCTCGAAGTTCAAGCCAAACAAGGTTGCCGAATGCAAGAAGTTGTACGGAACTTCCGAGCTGGAGCACCCTGGATGCCTGATGGTTGCCACTGAGCGTGGTCAGTACTACATGGGAGGTACCCTTCACGGACTCTCCCTTCCAAAGAGAGACTTCCCATGTGCGACCCCATCTGAGGTTCGTTCATTCCTTCCACTGGACAAGGACGTGGTTGCGTTCCAGTGCAGAAACCCTGTTCACAGAGCTCACTACGAGTTGTTCACCAGAGCCCTGGATGCACCAAACGTGGACTCTGGAGGTGTTGTTTTGGTTCACCCAACCTGCGGTCCTACCCAGGCTGACGACATTCCGGGAACCGTCAGATACCACACCTACGAAGTGTTGAAGGAGGAGACCAAGAACGAGAGCGTGTTCTGGGCATACATGCCATACTCGATGCACATGGCTGGTCCAAGAGAAGCCATTCAGCACATGTTGTTGAGAAAGAACTACGGATGCACTCACTTCATCATCGGAAGAGACATGGCTGGAAGCAAGTCGAGCATCACCGGAGAGGACTACTACGGTGCGTACGACGCCCAGGAGACCGCTGCCAAGTACGGACCAGAGCTCGGAATGAAGACCGTTCCTTCCCTGAACTTGGTGTACACTGAGGAAGGTTACATGGCGGCTGACGATGCCAAGGCCAAGGACCTCAAGCCGCTCAAGCTTTCGGGAACTGAGTTCCGTCGTAGATTGAGAGCTGGAGAGGACATCCCTGAGTGGTTCGCCTTCAAGTCCGTTGTAGAAGTTCTCCGTGATGCCCAGAAGGCATAAATGTGTTGAGTTCCTTTTCCCTCCATCCATCTCCCCCTCTGGCTCCCGCATGAGAACGAAAAAACTGCTGGAAAAAAAAAAAGGTTTCACTTATGTTGATCAATTTGGTTTATCAAGCGTTTCAAAAATGAAAATAAAAAATAGTGAAGTCTAACTTTAATGAGTTGGTTCGAGAATGCGAGATGGACTCGCGTCTTGTCTTCTTCTTCTTTTTTTTCTTTTTTTTTTTCTTCCTTTTCGATATTGAGGAACAGAGCCAGAGTGTATCATTTTTCAGTTATTTAAAAATTTTGAGTTTCCTAATCATAAAATAATTTTATCCCCTCAATAGGAATCCTAAATATATTATAACAACTCTGATGTCCTCTCAGAATGTGTAGAATCCAGAATGTTGTCTGCAGACCTCAAAGGATTCTTTTCGGTACTACAGGAATGATTTAGTTAAACCATTCGTTTCGAATTGACCCAATCAGAATACAGCTACTGCAGATGGAAGCCACCACATCAGAGAGATCATCACGACATTACACCGTGAGATGATCTTAGTCTGGTGGCATTCAGAGAGCTCATAGTAGTAGTCGGGTAGCTACTTATTTCTTTCTCAGGTTTCTTTCTCAGGTGTTTGATGAATAAAAAATATAAAAAAAAACCCAATTCGAGATTTAATGTGGGGGTCGTATTTATAATTATTGCGCCTCAAGGCATTCTTTACATCCATATAAACTATATACTAACACCCCACAGCAAATAGTAACTAAAAAAACAATGCAAGTTTTTGTGACGTGGCCGGAATTGGGACTCCCCGCAGTGACTGTGACTGCTGGTGTTGATACCCTTGTGAGCGATGTGTTGGCGGTGGCGGCTGAGGAGTGGGATGTCGATCCAGAGGAAGTTGAACTCTCGTTTGCCGGTGATACCCTTTGCGAAACTAAGCGACTAACAGATCATGGAATAGTTGCAAACAGCGAGTTGGACATGGTGAAGAAGCAGTTTAGGATATTCGGCATACACTGGTTTGTTGATGATGCAAAACGGGAGAAGTTGCTTCTTTGGATCAAAGAGCACGCTACAGAGAATTTATATCTCGACACCCCCACATTCACAGAGGATGGTTGCCTCACTGTTAACGGTGACCTGCTGCCTTCAGATGCCAAACAGGTTGCTTTCCGCAATTCAAATTCCAACAGAACAGGCATCTCACGAGTTATCACTATCGGAGACAAGTTCTTATATTCCTGTTCAGAAATCACTTCTGTTGATCTTTCAGGTCTTAGTAGTGTCACCGCTATTGGAAATAATTTCGTATACTCTTGTTCAGAAATCACTGCTCTTGACCTTTCAGGTCTTTGGAGCGTGACCACTGTTGGAAATCATTTTTTGTCTTACAGTTCAAAAATCACTTCTGTTGACTTTTCAGGTCTTAGTAGTGTCACCAGTATTGGTGATAATTTCTTGTATTTCTGTAGACAAATCACGTCCGTTGACCTTTCAGTTCTTAGTAATGTCACTACTATTGGAAATAATTTCGTATACTCTTGTTCAGAAATCACTGCTCTTGACCTTTCAGGTCTTAGTAGTGTCACCGCTATTGGAAATAATTTCGTATACTCTTGTTCAGAAATCACTGCTCTTGACCTTTCAGGTCTTAGGAGCGTGACCACTGTTGGAAATCATTTTTTGTCTTACAGTTCAAAAATCACTTCTGTTGACTTTTCAGGTCTTAGTAGTGTCACCAGTATTGGTGATAATTTCTTGTATTTCTGTAGACAAATCACGTCCGTTGACCTTTCAGTTCTTAGTAATGTCACTACTATTGGTGAATTTTTCTTGTATTGCTGTTCAGAAATCACTGCTCTTGACCTTTCAGGTCTTAGTAGTGTCACCGCTATTGGAAATAATTTCGTATACTCTTGTTCAGAAATCACTGCTCTTGACCTTTCAGGTCTTAGGAGCGTGACCACTGTTGGAAATCATTTTTTGTCTTACAGTTCAAAAATCACTTCTGTTGACTTTTCAGGTCTTAGTAGTGTCACCAGTATTGGTGATAATTTCTTGTATTTCTGTAGACGAATCACGTCCGTTGACCTTTCAGTTCTTAGTAATGTCACTACTATTGGTGAATTTTTCTTGTATTGCTGTTCAGAAATCACTGCTCTTGACCTTTCAGGTCTTAGTAGTGTCACCGCTATTGGAAATAATTTCGTATACTCTTGTTCAGAAATCACTGCTCTTGACCTTTCAGGTCTTAGGAGCGTGACCACTGTTGGAAATCATTTTTTGTCTTACAGTTCAAAAATCACTTCTGTTGACTTTTCAGGTCTTAGTAGTGTCACCAGTATTGGTGATAATTTCTTGTATTTCTGTAGACGAATCACGTCCGTTGACCTTTCAGTTCTTAGTAATGTCACTACTATTGGTGAATTTTTCTTGTATTGCTGTTCAGAAATCACTGCTCTTGACCTTTCAGGTCTTAGTAGTGTCACCAGTATTGGTGATGATTTCTTGTATGGCTGTTCAGAAATAACTTCTCTTGACCTCTCTGGTCTTAGTTGTGTCACTGCTGTTAGTGATCGCTTTCTCGGTAAATGCAACGCTCTTAAATCTGTCAGGTTGCCTGAAAGTAATAGCGCTCTCTTTGAGAAGCAGATCATTAAGTATAAAGTGGTGAATTGATTCTTAAACTCTTTTTTTTTGTTATTTAGGTTTCTATTTCTGTGAGTAGAAACAATTTGAAAATCAAACGAAGAAATATAATTTTGTTGTGAGCTCGTGAATCGGTTTCCGTAGCAGTTTATGAAATATTTCTTCGAAAAAAAGGAGAACTCGCACATCCTCCCGAGCGGAGATACGTGTATTAAAAATAATTAAAAAAAACTCTAAGGGACATAGATGGAAGTGCCCTACAATTTGGAGGGCGTGTAGGGCGCTTTTAATAATTTTGGAGGGCGCTTTTTTTACCTTTTTTATTACTATAAGACAGCTGGAATTGACGGACTTACACTGACGCACAAGTATTTTGACACAGAAAGCCAAAAAAATTTTTTTTGACAAGTTTGGCAGTCTTACGAAAAAGAGAAAAAAGGGTGTCACGGGGTTCATACCAGTAAACCACCGGAGCTCCAGAAATTCTGGAGCTTTTTTTTCCGCTTGGAATCGGGATGACGTCCTCTGGGATTACTGGTGTCAGATGCCTCATGGCACAAACGGTGTGGATCCATTCAATGTGTTGAAGCACTGCAATACTAGCAAACACAAGGGAAAATAGTCAGATGAGCCTAACCGGCAACTGAAACTGAATCTGCTGGTCAACCGAGAGGAGTGAGCGGTTCGCGCGTGCAGCGGCGTATGGTGCCGCTACAGATGGAGTGGCAGCATGGTTTGCCATGTTTATCAGGACAACTTACGACCCTAAGTTTCCTTTGCACGATAGGATTTCGAAGTTGTTCCCGCGAGTAGCTGAGAAGGATCAGCAATTGTTAAGAAGAAATTTGTATCCTCGCACGGTTTCTGTCTTGATGGCGTTACCGCAATGCGCCATCAAGTAATTGGTGCCAGACTGTTGCCGTCAGATGTGTATCTGAATACGTGGTGGGTGGGGGGAGACCGTCTACCAATAGGTAATCCGTGATGTGTTAGTAAGTATTCACAAGATATACCCAAATTTTGTGTTTGCAGTGGTCGATCGGGCAAGCTCGAACCTCAAAGGGATTCAGGAGGTGATTAAGGGGAGGAGGAGGCGGACGATCCGATACAGTGGACGATCCGATCCGGTGGCTTATTATTCACTACTTCACCCACGCGTTTGCGACAGAGATTAAGGAAACTCACGAGGGATTTCCCCCCCCCCCCTCAGTGGCAATCGCGGCGATAGGGTAGAGCGTTTAGGTCGCCAATTTAGAGCGAGCCAATTTGAATGGTCTCCAGGCAGATGGGTGAGCTTGTCCTTCCTAGGCTGCTATCACCGAGCGGACCGCTGAAGACTCGAGTAGTCTAGGAAAGCCTTACGTCGGATTCGTCCACTGTTAACCTTTGGTTTCATTTTATTTTTTTCACATTGATTTTAATTTACAGCTGTTTTTCACTGTTACGGTAGCGTAGGCAAGAGGTGCTCAACTACGTTCACGTGGCCTCCACCAAAGAAACCAGGCAATGTTCAACGCCTTCTGTTTCATGGTGACAGTATTTTTATTTTTTTGTGCAAAGACCTGCAGTATTCTTCCCAGATAAATCTTTTCGTATCGTATCAAAGTCCCCCCCCCATGATGACAAAGTAACTACATTCCAGTCCTGCAAACTGGAATGACTCAGTCTCAACATTTGACTGACTTACTTCTACACCATACTGATGAGAGAGAATAGAGGTAAGAGGTATATGGATTACTCTCGAAACCTATAGTTACTTTAATATGCTAAGTTGCGCATCACCCTTAGTCACTGTATTTAAAACTAATGTTAAATTATCTTTATGTTTTTATGATACAACACAGTTGTAATTTTTACAAAATCGAACATACAACCCCCCCCATGATGTATCGTATCAAAGTTCCCCCCATGATGGAATTCCTGAAACTGTGTCGAAACGTGATGTACAATGAACTGACACGCCAGCAGAGGTATCTGGACTTCCACAAAGAAATCAACAATGGCAAAAACAATGGGGGCCTCACCACTCCTTGAGAGCTTCCGTAGCCTGCTGCAATCCCTGAAGCTGAAACTCATTTCAGTGGACGATGCATCCCAGATCTACAAGGAGCTTAGCGACGTGGAGATATGTCCCGCAGAATGCACCGAGTCGAATATAGAGGGATTCAAGAGGCTGCTAATCTGTTAATAGGCCGGTCTTCATGGTACCTTGTGAGAAAAAAAAAGAAGTTTACTAGTGGCAAGTAAACTGATATCCCGGAGACGCATTTGATCGGGCGAACCGGAGAAAAGTCAAATAAGATGCGATTCAACCCTCGCTGAGGGCAGGGGTGTGTCAAAATGAGCTCGGCATTATATTAAATTTAATTAAAAAAGCGCCCTCCAGCGCCCTCCAGCGCCCTCCAGCGCCCTCCAGCGCCCTCCAGCGCCCTATTTTGGCCCTACAAAATTTTGTGGCTGATTTTCACTTCCATCTATGAAGGGAAGGAAAATAAAAAATAGTAGATACTGCCTACCAATAGAATACGTTGCTGGTGAAGTTTCCACTTCAGGGTATTTTGGGCGCACATCGAAATCCAAACATTTTTTTATTTCTTTTCTAGTAAAAACGCCTCCTGCTGTGAAATTCCCCGGGTGGAATATAAGTGCGACTCTATCCTCTGGTGTATTGTTTTATTTGGTATTATTTCTTTTATTTCTTATTTTCTAATCTAATGCGGTTCTCCCTCTCTTTGATAAAAGTTAACATTATCAACCATCTCTAACACTGTCTGCTAGGTAGTTATCTGTTTCAGGTTCTACGTCTCTTACCTCAATAAGAGTCTCACAGTTGGTAGCGATCTCAACTGTGAGCATTTGCTGAACTTTTGGCTTCCTATGCTTCATAAATAAAGTAGTAATATTAAGTACCGGGGTTGGGAAAAAGAAAAAAAAAGAAATCTTGCAACCTTATTATTGATTGGGCAAAGGGACCTTTCCTACACAAATAGTTTCAGAATGAGGTGTTTTATCACAAAATGGCTGAAGCAACTAGTTCTAATTTGGGTAAGGATGGGCACCACCATTCACGGATGGCCTAACTTCGGCAAGTCACTGGAGAGAGCTGTCTTGTTTCGGCTGAAACTAAACCAAACCAACTTCTTTCTTTACAGGTTAAATTGATCTCAGCGACCGCGTAAAAGCAAACAACTGTGCGGTATTTTGTTACCGCTCGTGACTAACTCGCGATAGTCTTTTATTTCGTACTTGGATAGTATGATAACACTGATCGATACTGGTGATTGATTGTTGGGGGGGTTTTGTATTGTTTGCTTCCCTGAATTTATATTATTACACTTGTTTGGTCTAACTAACATATTCTTCCCACAGCAGGTACGCATCTCAGAATGGATCATTTGTGTTGTTACTTCTTATTCAATTTCGTGATTCGGGTCACCAGTGTGAACGTGTGCGTTTGCTGCTAAATTCCTTCCCCCCCCACTCAGCTATCATCTCCAACACACAAATCTCAAAATGAACGTCATGAAGACCTTCGGAAGATCTGCTCTCAGAGGACAGGCGAGATTCTTGAACACCCCTCACGGTGGATCCCTCATCAACAAGATGGTGGCGGACGATGCCGAGAAGGCCGACCTGATCGCGAGATGCAACGGAGTGACAATCGAACTTAACGAGAGACAATCATGTGACACTCAGCTCATCTCAACTGGAGCGTTCTCACCTCTCGAGGGATTCATGGGAGAGGACGACTACCAGTCGGTTGTCGATGACATGAGGTTGACTAACGGAAACATCTTCGGTCTTCCAGTGTGCCTGGACACTGACAGAACTGATGTGAAGGAAGGACAACACGTTCTCTTGACCTACAACAAGGTCCCAATGGCCGTGATGGACGTGACCTCGAAGTTCAAGCCAAACAAGGTTGCCGAATGCAAGAAGTTGTACGGAACTTCCGAGCTGGAGCACCCTGGATGCCTGATGGTTGCCACTGAGCGTGGTCAGTACTACATGGGAGGTACCCTTCACGGACTCTCCCTTCCAAAGAGAGACTTCCCATGTGCGACCCCATCTGAGGTTCGTTCATTCCTTCCACTGGACAAGGACGTGGTTGCGTTCCAGTGCAGAAACCCTGTTCACAGAGCTCACTACGAGTTGTTTACCAGAGCCCTGGATGCACCAAACGTGGACTCTGGAGGTGTTGTTTTGGTTCACCCAACCTGCGGTCCTACCCAGGCTGACGACATTCCGGGAACCGTCAGATACCACACCTACGAAGTGTTGAAGGAGGAGACCAAGAACGAGAGCGTGTTCTGGGCATACATGCCATACTCGATGCACATGGCTGGTCCAAGAGAAGCCATTCAGCACATGTTGTTGAGAAAGAACTACGGATGCACTCACTTCATCATCGGAAGAGACATGGCTGGAAGCAAGTCGAGCATCACCGGAGAGGACTACTACGGTGCGTACGACGCCCAGGAGACCGCTGCCAAGTACGGACCAGAGCTCGGAATGAAGACCGTTCCTTCCCTGAACTTGGTGTACACTGAGGAAGGTTACATGGCGGCTGACGATGCCAAGGCCAAGGACCTCAAGCCGCTCAAGCTTTCGGGAACTGAGTTCCGTCGTAGATTGAGAGCTGGAGAGGACATCCCTGAGTGGTTCGCCTTCAAGTCCGTTGTAGAAGTTCTCCGTGATGCCCAGAAGGCATAAATGTGTTGAGTTCCTTTGGCTTATCCTGCCCTTTGTATCGTTCCCGTGTTTTATTTTTTTAAACATTAGCGTGTGACAACAGAAAAAGATTTTTACTACAAATAAAAGAAGAAAAAAAATCAGCGATGAGAATCTATCAACGAAATACTCCCAACACAAACGACGTGGGAGTTTTTTATTTTTTTTTCTTTCTTCTTTTTCACCAAATCCCCGTAGAAAGGAACACTCCTGGTCTCGGGTTTGATAAAGAGCTATTCTTTTCCTTTTCGTTTGATTCAAAACTAAATTCCTTTCTCTTTTATTTTTTATACGTTTTCGTGTGTGTGTCCGGTCGTGATCGCATGTGTAAAAAAAAAAAAAAAAAAAAACGATCTTTGTATACCCACCAAGAGAGGTCTTCCCTTTTGGTAAGTTTTTGAAAAGAATCTGAAAGAAGTAAAACTTTCCATTCTAAGACGTCGAAAATAGTAATGACTCAAGTAGCGTGAGGTACTCAAAGTGGTGATTCTTTATGTAATCTCTGTTGGATATTTGATTATTGTTATTATTCTTCGTGGATGGAATTAGTCATTTCTTTCTTTGTTTGTTTTGCCCCTGCTTCAAAAAAAAAAAAATAAAAAAGAGGAAAAACTAAATAACTCCTCATTTCATAACCAACTCGTCCTTCAACAGTTAACAATTAGATGATCAGATGATCAGATGGAGGGGTTGTTGTGAAATTATTTTTTTATAAAAAAAAAACTCGTAACTCACTTTTATAATTTTCAGTCCTTCCGCACATGTGCAATGCGGGTTGTGTAGCCGGAGTGCTGGTTGCCGTAGCTGTATTATTGGTTGTGATATTTGCGGGCGGTTTTTACTTGGCAATTAGACGAAGACAGCTCTCTGATCGAGAAGAACCACTTCTCGGTAGGGATGACAGAGGTAATCCGATATACAGTACGAGTGCTCCAGTTGTAGTTGATCCTCAAATTGATGAAATTGAAATCGATTTGATTAAAGAAGGGGCTTCTTTGGGTGATTTTGGTTTGAATCCGCAATCAAGGAATCCCACCTGGGGAATGGGAGTAGTGGTATCTCCAACACCGGGAACTATTGCTAGCAAGCAACTAGTCCCTCCTGGTGTCCTAACATCTGTTAACGATATTCCTATGACTTACTCTGAGGACTTTTCTAGGATTCAGATGTCCCCAGTGTACACGATAAGAATAAAACCAACGGCAATCATAAAAGATAATTTTATAACTTATCATTTAAGACTGAATGACCATCTTGACAGATGGGGAATTGAATGTATTGAAACTGAAAAAGGTCTTCAGATCTCATCAATAGAAAAGAATAGTCCAGCTGGAGCTAATCGAATACCAAACAACGTGACGCTGCATTCTATTAATTCAAAACCGATAAAAACGATTAAAGATTTTAATGAAGAAGTTATGTATGGAAGAGTTCATCAAAATAAACTTGTGACTTTGTGTGTTGAGTATGCTGACCCAACGTTACCGGATCCAACAGTACCTGTGCTGCAAACATTGTATATTAGACATAACCAATCAGATGATGATAATATGGGTTATGTTGTTGAGGAGTTACCTGATCCAGAAGATGAAGAAAATAATAATAAAATACTGCGACTAGCGACTGATCCTATTGCCGGATCTGTCTTCGATCGAGCAGGTCTTACCCGCGGTTGTGTCATCAAGAGCGTTGCTGGAGCTCCAATAAAGTCTCTAACTGACCTCCGATCAGCTTTAACTAGAGCGAGACTAGCAGCTGATCGATTTCAAATTCAAATCATTGCAGCCCCTCGTGATGTTAGAAGTAAGTCTCGAAACAAGAAACTATTAATGATTGGTGATGGGTACATGTCAATGGTTCGACCACCACCTGAAAAGAGTGGTTTTGTTGATAATTGGAGAGACTCTGATGATGTCCCACTACCACCTGAGAGGGGATTATTTCAAAACCCTGAAATCTTTGATGTTAGTTCTCCAAGAAACACATCACCAGTACACGCTGGTCGTATTGAGATAGATGCTGCTAAAGAATCAATTCTTCCTTACATGTTAGATAGTGATGAAGAGAGTTGTGTGTCTTCATTAGCAGTGTCAGAGCAAAGGAAGACAAGTTTCAGAACGCTAATGGGACTCACTCAGAACAACAGAGAGAATGATGAGAACCCTAAATCGACTGACACACCTGATGACATCCCAGTAGCGACAAAGGATGAGCCAACTTGGAAGCCGAGAGAAAACCTGAGAGTCAGAACTAAATTAACGCCTCTAATTCCTTACACTCAAAATCAACGATCTAAAGCTGGTCACAAAGCAATCGTAAAGAAGATCATCGTAGCTGAAGACACGGAATACGTTCTGCTGCAGTTCCGTCAAGGATTCCTCACTTGGAGGTGGTCAGATTGTACTTGTGTACGTCACAGACTGAAAGCTTTTTCTTCTCTCCGACCTACACGTTGTTCTGTATGTAAGAAAGTGATATGGGCTGGAACGCTCTCTCTCTGCGGTGATTGCGGAGAGCACTACCACAAATCCTGTGGAGATGCGCTCACTGAAAAGGGCAACGCCTGTCCTTACGACTCCAGCAGTGCTCTGGATGTCGAACAAGAGGAGATTGAAGAAGCTGCGAGACAGCAGGCGCTGACATACTCACCAGAGGCGAGAAGACTTGCAGTTGACGCAGCTGGTGGTAGAGACAAGTGGGCATCGTTAGGTTGGGTTGAGAAGTTGGAATATATTGAAGTCAACACTAACTAATTGAGTACAACAGTTAAAAGTAACCATCCAGTTAATTAATGAAGTGAAGAGTACTTATCGAGGAGTTGACCTCCCCTCAACCTCTCCTTGTCTATCTTTTATTGTTCTGTTCCGTTCTTTTCTTTGAGGTACTGTTTATTAAGCTATCTCCTTGTGTATCCTGTACTGCTATTTATAGAAAAAATGTATCAGTGAAATAATCTGAATGGTTGTTATGAATATGCTTTGCTTGTACGACCACTTTTAAATAAGTGGTTAAGTGTCGTAAGAACAAGCTCAGTAAAAGTAACAAATAATAACCTGATAATTACCAACTAACAACTAATCAAGTTAAGTTATTTTATTTAATCACAGAATTGCAAGATGGATAATGTCGGGGGACAACCTGTCGGGGGACCACCTGTCGGGGGACCACCGGATACCCAAATTCCTCGAATGCCGCCACTTGATTTTAATGCTGCTGAGGGATTGCGAGCGGTGGAAGCAGCGATGGGAGGTGAGAGTGGGGATCCGCAGGATTTTGAATTTCCAGCTGACATGCAATTTTGGGATGACTTTACTACTGAAGTAGCGATAGCGCCAGAGTATTCTCAAAGGAAACCAGTTCTCGCAGTCACTGCTTCTCATACCACTGATACTCTCGCTGTAAATTGTCAATTCTTAACTGCTTACATGAGAGGTTGGGAACAGAGCAATCCTCACATTGTTTCGATATCTGGTCCTAATGGTTTGTCATTTTGTCACTTTATTAACTCAAAACGGTGTTTTTTGGAAATAAAATATTTTCTGCCTAACTGAGTGTCTTTTTATTATTAACAAAACCCATTTGAACTGTCCGTCCCATCTGAGAAGTAAACCATCGAATGTAATACAAAACAGGTGATCAGATATTTCACGCATCACGTGAATTTTGGGATCGCGTATCAAGAGTTTTATCACCCACAAGAAAGGATGGGATGGATGTGATGGTGAAGTGTGATGACGTCGCTTATTATCAAACTGTCGATGGTTGGAATAAAATTTGTAGTCAGTGGGAACAGCATAATAAGGTTTGCATTTTCAATCACTCAGCACTTCGAAAAAAAAAAACAAACAACATCGGATCTATTGCTCTTACAAAACAAACAAAAATAAAAAAACAGCTGACTCCTCAAGATATGAAAAACCGTAAAAAACTAAAGCGAAGACAGGCTGCAGAGAAGACTGCACAGCAACAGAAACCTCAACAGCCCCGCGGTGTTGTTTACCAGCAGCAGGATCCTCGTCGACCCAGTGCGGCGGTTCTCAGGGAAGGAGGGCTTTCGTTTCGGAAACCAAATCCTCCATCGCCTCCCAGGAGACGAATTGCGTCGTTTAATAAAAATATTTGTAAGGATTCGGAAGATAAAAATAAAAGTCGAGCTGATAGTGGAAATATGGACTTTGATCCTGGAACTCAACCCGCTGACTTTTGGAAATACGGAGTGTTACACTACCACATGCACAATACAAATAACTGAGTCTTACTCTCAGTAATCCATCCTCACGATACAGTATCCCCTTCAAGGTTTTCTAATATTCGTTCCTTGAGTGCCAGAAAGAAGAAATCTTTTGCTGGTTTTTAAAAAAAAAAAAAAAAAAAAAAACTCGGATGAATATTATCATCTCTTTTTATTTGCGTTAATTCTTTTTTTCTGTGAGGAAATCTAATCCTTCTCACGGAGCTTTTCTGTTCCTTGAATTCCTATTGTGAAGACAAGAGGAAAACTCTCTTCTTTGGCGATGATCAACTTTGAGAACCTTTTTGATTCAATTGGAAGGGGGAACAAGCTTTCCAATGTCTGATAAATATTTATATTGTGTAGCATTTTTATTTTTAATTTATTTATTCTTTTTTACCTTTCCTGTCCTTTCCTTTCGTTTCCTTTCCTTTCGTTTTTTTTTTTTTTTTTTTTTTTTTTTTTTTTTGCGAGTAACAAAATCCAACAACGTACTCTCTCTCTGTGAGTTGTCTCTTTTTTTACAGCAGCTTGTTGGATACATTATCCACCGTAGTGAGGTAAGGGAAATAGTCCAAAGAAAATTATCTAAATTTTTAGCCCGAAACCAACCGATTATTGTTGTCCTTACGATTTCTTTTTGACTGAGACCCTCTTTTAGTTATTGGTTTTTTTAAATCACGAATTTTTTTTTAAAAAAATTCTTCTTCTTTTTTTTTCTTTTTTTTTTTTTTTTTTCCTCCAGATCTTTTATTGTTGTTGTTCATCACGAGTGATATCAATGTTTACTTTATTATATATTTTTTATTTTTTCATTTTTTTTAAATATTTCTATAAACTCATTATTCAAAAATAAAAAAAAAACAAACAACACAAACAAGTCGGCACGGATACTCACCATATCGAATATAAAAGAAATAAAAAAGATAAAATAAATTAAAACATTGTTATAGCGACCATAAAAAGCAATATGCTCAATATGTACTCTTGATTCTTTTAGAAGTGCCCTTATGCCATTCAAAGGAGCCCGTATAGATGTATTCTCCCCCCGGAGCTTCAAAAAATAATATAAATATACCCCCTTTTTGCTTATTAAATTTAGAAGAAGTATAGCCTCGTTTGTGATAGGAAGCTTCCACAAACTACTTTAAAGTCGATGTGATTGGATGTGATGTTTCGAAGTTACATGAGATTGCTGTTTATCTGAATCGCATGTGGTCCTTTTCTTTTCCCTCTTCTTTTGTCTTGTTTGCTCTACTAATTTCATATTGTTAAGTCTAACAAGAACGTATAACTTAATTTTTATTCCGTAACGCAATACTGACAGAATGGAGCTATGCGCCTGTCACGTATCATTATTTCTTTCCCAAATCTCAGTGGCTTATTTAAAGAGGCTGGTTAGTAGGGGGGGGAACGCTAGGACGCTACAGCAAAAATTAAGAATAAGTTTGTTACTCGTTGCCGGTGTTGTAATTGTGTTTTACTTCTCGTTAGAATCCTTTTTTTTCCTCTTTTTTTCTTTTTTTTTTTCTTCTTTTTTTTTCAGAAATCTTTTTCCAGGCAAGAATCCGGGTAATTTCTGCTGTTGCTTAGGATGTTGTGCGCTCAAGTCAGTTATAAGACCCTTCTTTCCTAACAGAACACGTCAA
The DNA here is from genome assembly GCA_964019425.1 of Flectonema sp. DT1601. Classification (NCBI taxonomy): domain Eukaryota; phylum Euglenozoa; class Diplonemea; order Diplonemida; family Diplonemidae; genus Flectonema; species Flectonema sp. DT1601. The sequence goes on along the minus strand of OZ025804.1, from coordinate 59,229 downwards.
GTTATGATTTCCCTTGCACTACACTCGAATACGTAGATTCATCGGGGATCGAACTTGACTGTTAACAGACTGCGAACAACGTGCAGGACCTGCTTATTTACCTGAGGGACCCCTAAGTATTTCACTTTTTTGCGCCTGAATCTATAAGTTAGGATCCCTAACTCGTTACTTGAATTGATGAAAGAGACTTCATCATTGCTTACTGCTTACGCGTTATTTAGTTATTACTGTTTTCATTACAGGACTGACAGGCGACATGCGGATTTTCATTTCCTGTTCAGATGGAAAATTCCCAACTGTTCCGTTCTATTTACAATGACGGCGGACACGCTGGTCAGGGACGCAGTAGAGGCAGCGGTCGATGAGTGGGGTGTTGGCTTTCAGAACAGCGAATTGTCGTGTGCGGGTGTCGTGCTTCCAGAGTTGTCTACGTTGGTATCACATGGGATAGAAGGAGGTACACAGTTGGAAGTGTTGGATGGGGTGCTGGGGTGTAGTTTCGAGGACATGAAAGAAGGATCAGGAAAGATTGAGGAACTGCTGCAGTCCTGTGATGAAGAGGGTTTCTTGTCCTCGCCTGACATGCCTGTCCTTTGTCAATGGTTGTGAGATTATTGATTGCCCTGATTCCCTCATGCGAGGCATGCGGCATGTGCAACGGGTCAGGTTTCCAGGTTTGCGGAATGTGAGATCCGTCGGCGGAATGTAAGAACCATCTATGCAATTGGGTTCTGTTGTAGTATCGAAGTAGTCTTCCTCGTCTTGATAATATTGCAAACAGGTTTTTATCTTTTCGTCAAAGCAATGAAGAAACAGGCTTCATTAATTATTCACTCCAGAGTGTTGACCTTTCTGGTCTGTGAAGGGTTCGAACGATTGGCAATTACTTTTTGACGTACTTTATGAATCTCACTGAACTCGACTTATCAATGTTGGTTAGCGTCGAGTCAATTGGTGATAGCTTGTTGTTGTTGTTTGAGTCTGAAAAGTATTAACTTGTCTGGTCTGACTTACGTAACTTCTTTGGGAGATGAATTTCTGTGTTGCTGCAATTTAACAAAAATTGGAAAGATGGTCTTACAGGTTGCAGGTCGCTCACAGCAGTTGACTTGACATCCCTCCCTGACAATTAACTATTTTATTTTACTATTTTAGTTTTCTTTTTAAAGATCTCAAGTATCTATCGCAGGTACCACAAGTTGGTAATCTGACGAGCTGTTTGATATGATGAGTTGGAATTCGTCATCTCCCTCCTGTCGTATCCTTTTTGAATATGTTGTTGTGGTGTCGTAGTTGTGTTGTTGTCAAAAATATGTTCTTCTAAATTTAAAAAAAAAAAAAGCATCTCTCATCACAAATAAAATGATATCATCATTGTTGAGTGTGTTGGTGATTTCCAGCCAAGTAAACGTTTGGCTCCTCCCTCATGCGCATTGTGATGTTGGTTGGCTGCAGACGTTTGATGATCTGGCGAGGTTAAATGTCTCTAGAATCCTTGATACGGTCACTGTTAATTTAAACGAGAATCCAGAGAGGAGGTTTGCATGGAGTGAAGTAGCTTTCTTAGAATACTGGTGGAATAGACAGAACTCTACAACTAAAACTATATTTAAAAAACTAATTGCAAACGGACAACTGGAATTCGTTGACGGAGGATGGTCACAACAAGACATGGGATGTACAGATTACGATGGGATGCTAAACAACATGGGAGTTGGTCATCAGTTTCTTAGAGACACCTTCTCTCCATTAAATGTAGTCCCAAGAACTGGTTGGTCTTTAGATCCCTTCGGTATTTCATCAACTCAGGCAATCTTTTATTCATTAATGGGAATGGATTCGTATGTTTTTACTCGTTTATCAAAGCACACTGTCGACTCGATGAAATTGAACCAATCTTTAGAATTCAATTGGCAGGCTTCATCATCTCTCTCTCCAAATCAAAGTTCCATTTTCGCTCATGTTTTAGAATCGTATTACTGCTCTCCAGTTGATTTTCGATTTAATATGGGAAATCTTCAACCAAATGATTCCGAAGTAGTGAAACTCGCTAAGGAATTAACTGAAATATCACTAACAAGAGCACCGTGGTTCGCTACAAACAACGTTCTAATCCCGTGGGGTTGTGATTATATGTATCAAGAGGCTAGTCAAGTTTACAGACCTTCAGAAAAGATAATGAAATTAGTAAATCAGAACACTTCTATTTCTGGTGTTAGTATTAGATACGGAACTCCATCAGAGTATTTCAAGGCTGTTCATGATGTTAAAAACTCATCATGGCCTGTCGCTAGAACGTATCCAGACGCTTCTAAATCCGATATTTCTACAAACGGAGATTTCTTTCCGTATATACCACTTGATAGTGTTGGTGCTTGGTCAGGTTATTTCACTTCGAGGAGTATTTTAAAGAGATTGTCGAGGAAGGCTCACAGTGAGATGTACATCGCTGATCGTTTAGACGTCTTCTCAAAGAACCCAATTATGAACAACACCAAACTAACGACCGTCAGACGTAAGTTAGGAATAGTTCAACACCACGATGCGATTACAGGATCTCCTTGTAGTGCTGCTGAAGGTTGTGTATCAGATCAGGCAACAGGAGAACATGATGTACTTGAAAACTATCAACAGATGTGTACTGATTCTATTCAGATGACTGAAGAAGTGATGTCTTTGGAACTGGGATTGACTGATTCTTCAAATCCAAAATCTCATTTAAATTTTATAAACCGACTCGTCGATGGTCAAAACGCTACTCTAGTCGTCCACAATCCGATTCCAGGAACTCGAACTGAAACGGTTTCTGTTAAAGTTCCATTCTGCGCAGTCGCTGTAACAAATCAAAATTCTGGAGAATCTGTTGTGTCGCAAGTGACGGTCGATTTGACAGTCTCTGATGGATCGAATTATTATTTTACTCTTCATTTAATTATTTCAATGAAAGCATACGAAACCAAAGCCTTCAACATCAATCCGTGTGTTGCTGCTGCGATGTGTAACACTCCTGGACCTGAGAGAACATCAAATCCTTGTTATGCTACTTCTCATTCGGTTTCGAATATTCCAAAAAGTTTTATTCATCACAATACTAAGACTAATAGTTGTCCAGCTCTCAGTTTTATTGACAGCGGAGATGTTGAACTGGTTAATAGAATCAGATCGAAGTGTGATGATGAAGAGCGTCAAGTACCAGGTTTAATCCACATTGAGAATTCCTTTTTAAAATTAGTTGTCAACGTTACGACAGGTCCAGTCCAGTTAATTGATAAAATTAGAGAAATCAGCCATCCATTCACTCACGAGTTGATGTTGTATAATGGAGTTGGGAATGCTTACTACTTTCAACCAACGGGTGAAGCACAACCGGTGTTACCAATTACTGGAGCTGAAGCTGTTTCAGTTAATGATGGAAAGATTGTATCTGAAATTAGAATGGAAATAACCGGACAGCATAAAATATTTTATAAACTGTGGCAGTCATCCGATCCAAACATCGCAAGCAGACTTGAAGTTGGTTACCGAACAGGAGTGATAGATCAAAACACTGATTTATCTGCGAGGTTTACAACTCAAATTCAAAACAACAGAGTCTTTCACTCTGAAAGTAACGGTTATGAAGTTATAAAACGTCAACCAGACAACAGACTCCATGACACCGGTCTTGCAATCGCAGCCAACTTCTTCCCATCGCAGATGTCTTGTTTTATAAAAGATGATGTGAATCAGTTTTCTCTCGCAATTGATCGTTCAAGAGCTGTCGGTTCTCTTAAAAACGGTCAAGTGGAGCTGCTATTACATCGAAGGTCTCAAAAGTACCATTCTCACTCAGTTGTTAATGATGACGTGAACAGAGTCTCTTCATCTGTTTGGATTGGTTTAGGACCGATCGTTGACAGCAACAGACTTCGTCATCAAATGAAACTCCGAATGGCGCATCCAATAAAATCATTCTTCTTACCAACAACAACAACTGTGGCCACAACGTCTGTTGAGTTTCCGGAATTTCCGAAACAAATTCATCTTCAATCGATCAGACGTGATTCGAATGGTACCAACACATCAATTATTAGATTCATGCACACGTTCTCAAAAGGTGAGGATTCTGTTCTTTCTCAATCTGTTTCTTTGGATGTGGTCCCGTACTTCGCAGCTTTTGGAAAGAAGGTTTTACAAATCACTGAAATGACAGCCTCAGGAATGGTACCTCTTTCATCAGTTCATAGAAGGTCGTGGGGTACTTCGAGTGATAATAAAATAAACCCGTCTGATATCGTAATGAACCCGATGGATGTCAGAACCTTTAAAATACTAATGAGAGACTTGTAAGGACAGACTTGTAAGGACAGACTTGTAAGGACAGACTTGTAAGGACAGACTTGTAAGGAAAGACTTGTAAGGACAGACTTGTAAGGACAGACTTGTAAGGACAGACTTGTAAGGACAGACTTGTAAGGACAGACTTGTAAGGACAGACTTGTAAGGACAGACTTGTAAGGAAAGACTTGTAAGGACAGACTTGTAAGGACAGACTTGTAAGGACAGACTTGTAAGGAAAGACTTGTAAGGACAGACTTGTAAGGACAGACTTGTAAGGACAGACTTGTAAGGACAGACTTGTAAGGACAGACTTGTAAGGACAGACTTGTAAGGACAGACTTGTAAGGACAGACTTGTAAGGACAGACTTGTAAGGACAGACTTGTAAGGAAAGACTTGTAAGGACAGACTTGTAAGGACAGACTTGTAAGGACAGACTTGTAAGGACAGACTTGTAAGGAAAGACTTGTAAGGACAGACTTGTAAGGACAGACTTGTAAGGACAGACTTGTAAGGACAGACTTGTAAGGACAGACTTGTAAGGACAGACTTGTAAGGACAGACTGTTTAGACAGATGTAATAATCTTCTTCTTTAAAGTAATTATCGCAAAGCTTTAAGATGTTGTAATAAACGAATACTCTGATGGATGTCTTATCTAATCTGGAGAAGTGCGTGGAGCTGGTAGTCGGAATTCTGATACACTGACCCCGAGTTAGAAAAAAAAAAAAAAAAAAATCGAAATATTTTCCTCGAATAAATTTAAAACAACAAACCAAACCAATCCAATCCAATACAAAAACGTTTATTTATAATGTTGACGACACATCCTCGTCAGATGACGTAGTCGTCTCTTTTTGAAGGAACAATCGTAGGTCTCTTGTGTCAGGCGGTGTCGTCATCTTTATTAAAGTAGTCCCTTGAAATGTATCAAGTGTGGGATACTTTAACCATAGCCATCATGCTGTACTTTGTAGTTCTCAACTGCAGCTGCTCTCCCCCGCGGCTTGCAGTTTGAGTGACTTCAATAAATGTTTTTATTTTTTCACACGAGTGCTTTCTTTAAATGTTGTATTCTGTTGAATGAATTTAATCATCTCCTTCTCAAGAAAGAAATGTAAAATCAGAAGATGGTGAACTTCAGCTATTCAAACGATGCTTTTTTACTTTCTCGGAGAGTGAATTAAATCACAAGTAATAATTATAATTATATTTCATAACAGCCACTACTAAGTCATGGGTGGCAGCGAGGTAACCAGATGGCTTCAGGAATATGGTCTCGAAGAGTTACAACCACCACTGAGGGAGGCTGGCTATGATGATTTGATCGATTTAAAAACTCTGGCATCTGACACCAGACTGTTCACATCGATAGTAAAGAGTCCTGGATTAAGAATGAAGATAAAGAGATTATTATCGACTACTGAAGATACTTTTAAAAATAGTCCGATGAGTAGATGGGCGAAAGCATCCAGCGATCCACTACACAATGCGACCTTAGAAACCTGGGCACAGTGTGCAAGTGAACAACCTGCTGCTTTAAAAGACTGGGCAAGTGCAGCCGTGTCTCCAAGTAGACATCCCACTGGTAAGCAGCAGGCTGGTCGGGAAGTTCTTGTTGTCGCTCCTGACTTGGAAAGGCCGTCGATCAAACCGACAAATTCACCAGCCAGACCTCTGCGAAGTTCTTCACAGATGTCAACAAGTTTAGAAAAAAACTACTCAACCTCTCACTCTATGAGTGAAGTTCTTTTTAAACAGCGGAGTTGTGCACCTCCTCCAAAACCATCGACCATTCCAGACCCGAGAGGATCATCTCCAGTTGATGTGATGCCACCTCGTTCAACAGCTGCATTCACACCCATCGTTGGGAGGGTGTCTCCAACTCCTCAATCTCCTTTACGAACTGCTTTTAGACCTGATCCGACTTTTGGTTCACCGTATCGCCGCAACAGTTCTTTAAGACATCCGTCGTCACCTTTAACGAATCATCACAGGTCGTTGGTATCGAGTATTCATTCTACGGTTGAGATTCCATCACCGAGAGTTAATGAAGAACTCTCTTTGAAATCTTATCAAAGAAATGATAAGAAAAGAATGTCTGCTTCTGATTCTATTATGGCCTTGCGATTGGATCCAAATTTCCAGGCGGCTTTGGCAAAAATATCAACACCAGCGCCAGACATGTCAATCACTAGAAGTAGATTCACTCAGTCTCCTCGATTTAGAGAGAAGTCAGGTGGGATGTTTATGCCAATGTCACCGAGAACTGTTGTTAGAACACCAACAGGACTTGGCAATACTTCCAGCAGGACTCGTCGGATGTCGCCGGCTCCACCATCAGCTCCATCTGGAGAAGGAGGAGGTAGAATTAGTTTTTATTCAGCGAGTAGCTCACCGTTACCGTTTGTTTCGATACCTTCTGTTCAGGAGATTGCTCCTGTTAAAGTATTGCAATCACCTCGGGGGGTGAGTCCAGGTCCAGGCCCGTCTCAAATTCCAATTCCCAATCCAAGTCCAGATGAAATGCTATCCGGGAGGTATACTTCTCCTCCGCGAGAACAACAATTAGAACCTGGCGATCTACCTGACGGTTTTCGAGTTCAACTTGATGTGATTGGGATCCCTCGTCAAGCGTTTTGTTGGTGTAGTTCGGATGGATCGATGATTAATATTATTGTTGACGGAGACACGTCTTTGAAGGTCAGCTTTTCTGATGTCCGACAGGCGACTGCTTCACAAAACAGACGAATTGAACTTCACGTGACTGACAGATCTGATTCTGTTATCTTTGAGACTGATGACACAACTGTTTACAGAACTCTTATCGTAAAATTAAAACAAAATCTTCCTGAAGGGAGGTTAGCTATTATTCCTCTCTGAACTCTTTTTATTTTATTTTACGTAACACACGTCAGAGCAGCAGCTCTTCTTTCTGCAACTTTCAGTTTATTCGATCCAAAGCTCTTCATTGTTGAAGAGGCTTCAATTTCATTTTTTATTATACAGCCGCCGTTTTATTGTACCTTACGAAGGCTGTGGCTGAAGAATAGAATCGGTTTTCTCCTCATTTTTTTTTCTTTCTTTTAAATGTGGCTAACCAGCCTTCTGTTTGTTTGTACCAATCTCCAGAACTTTATTTGAATTTAACAATTTTGTAGTTTTGTTTGTTTTTACATTTCTCATTCCCTGCCATCAATCTGGTATAATCTCATTTTAGTTTTGTACTCGAGGTTTGCGTGTTGTCTTTAAAAAAAGAATAGAATTCATCATTCAGAACTATGTGGATAACAAAAGACTTGTCCATCATTGTCAGTTAATGAAGTAATCAGTTCCTGTATTGTATTAAATAAATAGTTTCGAGCTATCTTCATTGTTGGATTCTGTTGAGTTATTTGAGTAGTTTTACTTATTGAAGTTTACTTCATTATTTACCATCTCAAAGGATACCTTAATCAATATGGCTGAAATGGAGCCATTGCAGAAATCATTGGCTGATAAAGGAGAGGTATGTAGTGATCGTATCTTGTGGTTTCATTCTGTTGTCTTTTTATTATAAACACAATCAGGCCATCCATGGTAAAATTTCTACCGCGAAAGTTAACCCGAAGGGATTAGCACAGATTACGTACAAAGACGGAACAGTGTCTCTCATTAACAAGAATGGAGCTATCCAATGTAAATTAGTAACTGATGTTGTGGTCTCTCAACTTCCAAATGGAAAGAAGTATTTAAAGCGCGCAGATGGCAAGGTATTCATATTTTATATTTCTTTTCACGAAGTGTTTTACTAACCAAATAAAATATTTTATATTTACTACTCAAAACAGATGGATGAACTAGACACTACATCATACGACACACTAATCCAGCAGGCTGTTGAGAAATCCAAATCACGTGCTGTGAAACCTCCGTCAGCATCGCCTAAGAAAGCAGCGTCTCCAAAGAAGGAATCTCCAAAGAAAATTATAAAACGAAAGATTATCGCGGCAGCGGAAAGTAGTTCGAGTGACAGTTCCTCTGACAGCGACTCTTCTTCTTCAGCGTCATCAAAGAAAGTAAAGAAAGCGGCGAAGAAACCCTCCAAAGCAACTCGCAAACCAGCAGCAAAACGCGCAACTTCCCCTCGTACTAAGAGAAGACGTAGTCCATCATCCTCTTCAGAGTCTGAGAAAGTAGCTGAAGTGCCATATGACTCTGATCTGGTAACTCTGTCTCGTATCGCACTAAAACTTGGTGATGAACTTGATTTATCAGAGTATGTAATTATTGTACTTTATTATACTTCAATTGGTTAACCAGGTGCATTCTATTACTCAGAATTAACAATAAATAAAACACACAACACACAGCGCTGCTGAAGCCGAACGTCTTCGTATGATTGAAGAGGAAAAGCTATCGAGAAAACCTCCAAGCAAACCAACAAAGAATCGTTTTCCATCGAATATGGAAGCCCTTGAGAAGAAACTTGAAACTCTCGAACAGCGTGTCAACACACAGGAGGCTAACATGTCAATCAAAGATGGTACTAAGGAAGTCAGTCTTGGTACTTCAAAAACTAACTATATTGATCCTCGAGTCATCATCGCATGGGCGAAGAGAGAAGACGTTCGTCTGAGTCAAATCTACAGCAAATCATTAGTCAGTAAATTCATTTGGGCAAAGGGAGTAGATCCTGATTGGAGATTCACTCCCAGCAGTAAGTCAAAGAAATGATGAAATTAATTTCTTAATGTCGTTTGTTTCAATAAGACAGCTGGTGATATCCTTATTAGAAGACCAGACCAGTACTGAGGGTCAGCTTTGATCTGATTATCCTCTTTACCATTCACTGTCATGATGACAATTAGTTATCTCTCAACAGTAGTCTTTTTTATTATAATGTTCCTTCCGCTTGGTGATAAGTAGTTCCGAACTAGCAGTTTGGGCAGATTGCCTGATTGCTTCTTTTGTAAAATCATCAAAAAAAAAAAAAAAAAAAAAAGGAAATCTTTCAGCACAATACGTATATAAATTCATTTCGCAAAAAAAAAAAAAAAAAAAAGGTTTATTTTTTTTTTCTGTAGAAAGGAGAAGATACTACGGAATAAAATAAAAGAGTGAGAGAGAGAGGAAGGAATGTTAGATTTCAGTGTGTGGCTGCCATCTGTTTTCGTGGCAAAATAATTCACAACTTCTCCTCTCTCTCTATCTACTTCTCATCAGTGTACTGGTTTTTTGTTTTCTTTTTGTATTTCTATTACAATCAACTTTAGTATTTCACCCCCTTCAGTCTTTGTTTTGAAAACATCAACTGTTTGACAATTTGAAGTAATGAAATGGATTTCACAATATCAACACTCAAACAGTACTAGTGCTCGCTGTAGTAGAATCCAGGGGGGGTTTAGCGCACTCGGGATTAGTGGAATACCTCCGAAGGTTACGAACTGGCCATCGATATCATCTCCAAAGTTTCGAAGGAGGAAACGAAAAATAATTGATGGCCAGCCAGTTCCTTCTCCTCCGACAGTCCCTCGTGAATATATTTTATCCGAACAGCTGGAAATGAAATTAAAGAAGTCGTTGAACTCTATTTCTTTGGTATGTTTTGTTTTATTATAAAAGTTTTGATGAATTACTTCTTCTCATCAATCACAACCCAGGCACGTGTTTCAGATGACGAGACTTGGCTACTTAGACTTCAATGCTACAGTGAAATTATTAGAACTTTGGCGAAGTCTTTTACTTCATTTGAAAGAGTTCTGTTATCCATCTCAACAGGTCTTGAGGAGTTATCCAATACAACAATTACAAGAAAGGAAGAAGTCGACAACGCTCTCAGCAGCGTACATGAATACAAACGACAATCAGTTCTCCTCCAAGGCGGTGAAGCTCAAATATTACAACTTAGTAACGAATTAAAACAAAGTGAGGAGGCACGTTATGCTGAAAAGAACAAGTCTACAGCTTTATTTCAAGGAGAGCTATTGGAAGTTACCTGTCAGCTGGATGAGTACAAAAGATCCAATACCCGGCTTCGAACTCAGGTGTCTGATACGAAGGCGAAGATATCCGACTTGACTGAGAAATTGTCCAAAAGAGATTTACTTATTCCACAACAACAACAACAACAACAGCAACAGCTTCGAGTAACTTCTCCTGTCAAATTGGTGACTTCGGATAATTTATTTATTGTTTGTCTGCTGCCGAACTGTAAACATACCGACCCGTGGCTACGAACTACTCTTACTTACACTCATCGACTTGATAATGAAAGTCTCGTAGGAGTGTTGACAACACTACAGGGTATTCTGAATGAGCGTCGTATTACTTACAAGGGAGCGATTATCAATGACAGCTACAGTACTCGTCTTCCATTACTTACCTTCAGTGAGGTTTACTCAGATTGGATTTTAGAGAATAGAACTGAAGAACAATCAACTTCAGTTGCCTACAGCATTGAGTACGCTTGTCTTGAGATGGAAAAACTGGCGTCTGCTGTAGTTTCAAAATCTGGTAGTAATTTATCAGATGTTGATTTCTTTTTATTAACTCTCAGAGATGTGATCAGAGGGAGACTTCCGGAAACTATTTGTGAGCATCTCATCTCTCTGAGGATCGGATTGAAAAAGTTTCTAAACGAAAGCCTGTCTGAGTTTCCTGTTTACATCTCCGAGTTCTTCACTCTAATTGCGAGGAATGTTTTATGGTTGACACCACCACTTGCAGTAGTCTTACAAAGGAGAGTTTTTGGTACCGAACTCGACACCAACATCACAGGAGTGATATCCTGCCCAGAAGAAGTACCCCAATTGGTCTTCTACTTGTTGTGTACAGAATATATAAAGTACACTAGGACATTCATATCAGAGTTACACAGAGGGTGGTCACAATTACATCCATATCCTTCTCTGGGTCAGATAATCGATGAAGTTCAATTCCTGGACCCGACGATTTCCACTCCTTCGATTTATAAATATGTCGCAATATGTCTTGGGGTGTCATCTCTGGCTGGAGTTGATCAAATTCCGAGAGATGTGCTACTTCGGGGGATGCCTCAGCACTTCTTAATCTGTTGTTGTCAGCAGTCAGACTCTACTCAGACGGAGTTGGATGCGACTCCTGAAAAGCCACGACTGTCAGCACGTCTCGGTCCTATAGTTTTAATATCAAAGTTGAAGGGAAGAATTGCGAAAGCTCGAAAATAACGATCCCTTCTTTTTGAAATCTTTTTTTTTTTAATTTTTTTTTATGTTCAGTTTTTTCTTATTGTTTTTGTTTTGTTGCTGCTTCTGCTGCTCTAATTCCAATCCATTTACACGGCTGTGGTTCATTTGATTATTTAAAAAGGGAAAATAAATATTAAAACAATTCACCCCCTCCAACCAACAATGCTAACATCAATGTGTGAGAATAAGAGAGAGAGAGAGAGTCACCATCAGATTGTTATAACCGTCACCGTCACCATCATATTTTATTCTTTCTAAGTCAGTACACATTATGAATGATTTCAGAGGATGGGTTGAGGAAACAAACACCAGAAGTGCTGTAGCCCTCTGGTGTTTAATGGTTGTTGGTATCATTGGACTGACTGCCATAAATGGAAATATTACTAAGAATGAAACAGATACTCACCATCAACTTGCTGCGGCTAAACAACAAAGAGATCAAGCTGAGAGAGCCGCATCCTGGCTGCTATCAGAATTACAAAACAGAGATGATCGAGAGCATTAAGAATACTCATGAAAGAGTTCTCTTCCTCTCCTTCTGTCTTTCAACTATTCACATATCACGATAGTCAACTCTTTTTAGAGTTTTCTGATCGCAGGTGATGAGTTGATTCATTTTCTGCGTAAGTAGCGGCAATTTTTTGCAAACTTCTCTTTTTAATATTGTTTGAGTGGGAAATAATAATAATTTTTTTTTTTTTTTTTTTGTATAAAAAAACCCGGAGACTCTTCAAGTTGTCGTTTAAGAGATGACTATTTTATGTGAAAGAGTGAACCAACTAATCGCACGCTTATTCTTTTAATTATCGAGCCAGCCAGCGGGAGGCGGCTGTCTTTTTTTTCCCTTCAATTTTTCTGGCTTCTTCCCTCCGTTTAGATATCCTTCTTCAACAAGTAACAAACAACACTTCTGACTGTCTTCGTGTACTACGCGGAAGGCATTCCAAGTGATGTTATTAAATATCTTGGTAAGCGGTAGTCGGCCTTTTGGTTAAAACACACGACTGGAGGACTCGCTTAACTTTTAAAAAAAAAAAAAAAAAGAAAGAATTACGCGCTAAACGTCCCCAGAACACGCAACCCGTTTGTCGGGTGAAGTATTTATTTTATTCTCTCAAAATAGAGTGATTGGGTTTTGTTATTCTTTCTTTATTCAGACAGGTATAATATTGCCATGTGTGTTATGATGTGTGTTATGTGTGTTGATTGTCTGCTGAACTTCTTCCATCAGTACCCCCCCTTCAACATGTCGGGAACACCAAGACCTCCATCTGATAAAAAGACGTCGTCTAGGAGGAGACAATCAACAGAAGTGATGAGGACAAGTTCCAGAAGGACTACAAGTCTGGTAGAAAGTCCATCATCTGTGACAGGTCTTGGTAGTAGGAAGGAGACTACTACAGCAGGTGGATGGATGTACAACAGAAAAGTATCATCTGGTCAGACAGCTGTTGTAAACGCCACTCTAAAGCTACCGGAGAACGATCCAGCTCTCGACAGAGTTTTTAATACTCATCAGAGAATCTTTCCTTTCTCACACAGACCGTTACTTTCTATAAGACATCCTTTTGTAAGACATTCAGTTATGGAATACTCTCAACAGTTAACAAGTCAAGGATCTCCTAATTGTTTAATTGGAAACACAATAACGAGGAGAGGGAAAACTATTCCTCGAATAGAATCGAGTGGTCAAATATCTCTCTTGAATCGATTAAAGCCACGCAGTAGTCAACTTGTACAATCTGAAGAGAGGAAATGGGTAGAAATATCCCACCTGTTCGACGTCATCGCTCTCGAAGACGAACTCCTCAATCGACGAGCAGCTATTTTATCGAATTCGTTATTTTGTCGTCAAGTTGATAGGATTTGGTCTGCTTTGGTACTTCCAAAACAAGTTAACATGTCTCAAAGTACCTACATCGATATCAACTGTCAGATGTGGAGATTATTTATTGGGAAGTATTCCAACCACAGTACTGAATTATTTAATATAATAACTTCAAGTGGAGAAGCTGATTGGCACACAGACAGCAGCTCAACAAGTGGAACTGGTTTAACTTACGGTGACTTTACAATATCATTACTTGAAGTAGCTGATAATTGGTGTGAATCTCCTTCACCAGCCTCGTATGTGAAGTGCGTTACTGAAGTTGCTGATGCGATTGTTGCATCGGTTGCGTTGCCTCCTCCGACTTCTCAAGACACTTGGAATGATAAAAAGCAAATTATTCATCGGAATTACTGTTCTGGTTTGTTTGACGGATGCATCCCCCAGTCTCTTGGAAAAGTTAGGAGTCGTCCAGTGACCAACTTGGCAGAGTACTATCTTGATCCTCTCCCTGAAGGACTCTAAAATAGTTTATTTGTCTTCCCTCATAAGAGATGCTATTAGTCGAGGAAAGGGTCTGTTTTATTATTAATTTCGTCGTTTTAAGGGTCTGTTTTATTATTAATTTCGTCGTTTTTGTTAATTTTATTATTTCTGGTTATTATGGACGGTGCAAACTGCCGCATGATTTGTTTATTTACTTTTTGGTATTTCGTTTTTTTTTTTTTTTTTTTTTTTTTTTTTTTGTTTATGAGTTTGATAAGCTGCAAAACAATTTCTTTCAGGAAAACAACAACAAGAATACGACACTTAACAGTACTCCAGTACTCCAGTGATCAGATGAATATTTGTTTTGTCAGACCTGCATTCTTCTATTCCATTGTTTTCATTTGTTACACTCACAGGATGCACACAAAGGATGATCTCCAGGGACTTTGACATCAAACAGGAGGTTGGAGAAGTCTGTGCAGGACAGCATCTTTGGATAGGACAACCCCCGCAAGCGACGGAGAAGGAAAAAGGATTTCGAAATTGGTATGCAAGCATGCAACATGTTCACGTAGCGGAAGCCATGTTGTTAGCACTGAGAGGGACTAGTGGAGCTATGATATACAGCATCGTTGATACCAACGGAGAATTAAAATTTGTAGCGTCAGACAACATCGACAGCGAGTCGGTTGAGTTCTTACAACCGCTACTGGGAATGGCTGCTGACAGGGGAAAGGTTTGGGCCACAGCAAAGAAACTAACGACTTCATTTGAGTACGGATTAATGAATCAATCTTTTGGTTATGCTCTCCTTGATATCTGTCTTGGTATTCATGAATTAGTTTGTACAGTTTGGGATATGATTCCAGTTCATGATCCTCTTCCTTTATTATTACATGAGATTATTCCTTATAAACCACTTATGTCATTAGTCTCAAGTGTTGTTGATCAGACAGTTGAACAGACTGAATCAGGAACTCAACAGCTATTCGGAACTAAACTACTTTGTGTGTTAGAAACAACTTGTCAGTCGATGGCTTTGAAATATCCAAACGGAGAACAACTTTGCAAAGCAATTTATAATCAAACAGCAGTCCCGTTCTTAGAAATGATTTCTGATTGGATCTACAAAGGAGAATTATCAAATTTCGCATCTGCGGAACTACCGATCGTCAAACCTTCCGAATCGGATTTCATGACTTGGGAGTTCAATTTAGAACAGACGCCACTCTTTATTAGGAGCTGCGCTTCTAAAGTTCTTCAAAGTGGTCAGCTAGTGAAAGTTATTATTAAATCAGGTCGTGAATACCAACCTGTCAAAATGAAATTAACAACTGATTCTGATGACCTCTCTCGTGTAATAGAAGACTCGTGGATTCAGGCAAATAATGCAACCTTAGAAATGTTAAGAGATGACTATCAACTTCTCAGACTTATTAATTTTTACCAAAGATACTTTTTATGTGGTGAGAGCAGCTGGTTGCTATCTTTCCTTGACGGTTGTAGTAATAAGAGAAACTGTTCTTTAACGAGAACTAGTAAAGATGTTAATTGGGTTGAACTTCATCAACTTCTTGACTCAGCGATACCACCAAAAGATGCTTCTTTTGAACTCAGTTTGGAGGTCGCTCAATCTCAGTTGTTTAGATGTTTACGAGGACGTTCAACATTCGCAAACACATCACTCCCGCTGTTGGTTTCATTGCAGCTCCGATTAGACGTTGGATGGCCTTCAAATTTAATTTTTAAACCACAATGTTCTGCGAAGTATAATTTCATGTTTCGACTCTTCTTCAGAGTGAAGAGTCTAAAACACGATTTGGGAAAATGTCGCCGTCGGAGGTTTGCTCTTTCCAAAGCATCATCGATATTATTATATGCAATGCTATCCCTGTTGCATTCTTTAGAAACATATCTCGCTTTTGAAGTGGTGGAACCACAATACCAACGTTTGGTTGAGATTGTAAAGACAACCAACACAGTTGAGGAGTTAGTTCAATCTCATGAAACGTTTATTGATCAATGTCTCCTTCACTCTTTAGCACATAATGAAGTTTATTTAAAACAATTAGATAAAGTCTTTCTTAGTATTCGATTGTTTTCTGAAGCAGCTCAATACGATCTCGAATCTCTGATGGTCGCTCGTTTTGAAAAACAATTTTCCGAGCGATTTCAGGAACTGTTCGCTTCCTTACAAGAGGACAGCGAGAAGCCTGGCGGACAATTAATTCAACATCTCATCAGAAGACTTGATTTCAATGGATTTTATAGAAAGCGAAGACAGAGTTGACCAATCAAATGTGTAGTTGTCGTTTGTGAATTTCTCACACTAACTTAAGTAGTAATATTTACTTACCAACATTAGATGATTATTAGAACTGAGTCTTTAGGCTCAATGTGTTCCCAATAAGTGTTCCCCACCAATACAATTTGTTATGGTAGAAATAGGATGGGTAACATTTATTTATTTATTGTGTTTAATTGTTCTATTCTCTTTACAGGAAGGGTCTATAAAAAATAATCATCTGTTGTATTCAAGAGTTCTGTTTGAGTTGGAGACTTACTCTCCTTTCCTTTTAGTACTCCGTCGGGTGAGTCGAGTAAGAGACACGCGTAGTAATCGAGAGATCAGTTAATTCTACCATTTCAATTATATCCTCTTTTAGTTCATTATTCAGTTTAGTTCATTGTGTGTTCACTTATAGAAAATAGAGTACTGAACCTGAACAATTATTGTGAGGAATGATCTCCTGGTAAGCGGATTTCCTTTCCAACTTGAAGTTTCCTTCATCAACAACAGTTTTACTGTCAACCTTTCACTCCATTCCTAGGCAACATGCAGGTTTTCATTTCCCGTTCGGATGGAGAATTCCCAACTGTTCCGTTTACAGTGACGGCGGACACGCTGATCAGGGACGCAGTAGGGGCAGCGGTCGATGAGTGGGGTGTTGGCTTTCAGAACAGCGAATTGTCGTGTGCGGGTGTCGTGCTTCCAGAGTTGTCTACGTTGGTATCACATGGGATAGAAGGAGGTACACAGTTGGAAGTGTTGGAATTGGGGTATAATTTCGGGGACATGAGAGGAGGATCAGAAAAGACTATGGAACTGCTACAGTCCTGTGATGAAGAGGGTTTCTTGTCCGTCAACACTCAAGCGATTATCGAAAATTGTAATCAGTTGTACAACAATTCCAATACTCGCCTGACATGCCTGTCCTTTGTCAATGGTCGTGAGATTATTGATTGCCCTGGTTCCCTCATGCAGTTCCTAACACATGTAAGAAAGGTCAGGTTTCCAGGTTTACGAAACGTGAAGTCTATTGGTGACTCTTTCTCTGGGAACTGTCAGTCACTTACTAACATCGACTTGTCGGGATTGTCTGAAGTGGAATCGATTGGGAAGGAGTTCTTTAAATGCTGCTGCTCACTCACGACGATTGATTTATCACCGCTAGTCAATCTGCGACACCTGGGAACACGTGCGTTTGAGAGTTGCATCAATATCAAGTCAGTTAATATGAATCTTCCTCGTCTTGAAAATATACCAAATTACTTTTTATATATTCCCTGCGGATTAAATAATTCGCTTGTGAGAATTGACCTTTCAGGTTTGAGAAGTATTCGAACAATTGGAATAAATTTCTTATTTAAATATGTGACACTAACAGAACTAGACTTATCGATGATGGTAACCATCGAGTCAATTGCTAGTGGCTTTTTGAGTGGATGCACATCCCTGAAGTTCATTAACTTGTCTGGTCTGACCAACACAACTTCCTTGGGGAATGATTTTCTCAGCGACTGCGTCTCATTGGAAGAGGTCGACCTCAGCAAGATGACGTCACTTACGGATGTTGGGGAGTCATTTCTTGCGGATTGTTCAAAACTTACGACTGTAAGCTTTGATGGGCTCAGTAGTTTAAGGAAAATGGGAAAATATGGTCTTGCGGGTTGCACCCAACTCACAGCAGTTGACTTGACATCCCTCCCTGACGATTGCGATTTCACGGACACGTTCCTCTTGGGTTGTGATTCTCTGAGGACTCGTGAC
This sequence comes from Flectonema sp. DT1601, assembly GCA_964019425.1. Lineage (NCBI taxonomy): Eukaryota > Euglenozoa > Diplonemea > Diplonemida > Diplonemidae > Flectonema > Flectonema sp. DT1601. The sequence goes on along the minus strand of OZ025804.1, from coordinate 41,335 downwards.
CAAATTATTGATCACTTCATCCAGCGGCGTTGTGGCTCAGAATTAGAACAGCTGAAGGAAGTGTTGAAGAGTACATCTGACAACACCTCTCATTTTATTAATAACCTGAAGTTCCTGAAGGATGAGATGGAAGATCTCTCTGGGCAGCTGAAAGATAAATTTGTCCTGAATGAAATGAAAAAAAAGAATTAGTTCTTTAGAACGTATCATCTCCTACAAGGAGAGGACTTACGGAGGGAAGTTAAAGAAGACATTCGTTAGACTCCTAACTACCTCTTAGAGTTGGTATCGTAGAACTCGATTAATTGTGTCGTGTGAATACATTAATTCTGGGGGCTCCTCCGTAATGACCTGCAGGGCATGGGATGCTCAACCTGTAGTGCGTGGTCCCCGGGTCAATTTGAGTTGACAGCATTTGTAGTTTATTTATAGCATTGATTTTGTGTGGACGGAATCCAATTAAAATGATTCATGTCTAATTTGTTGCGTGTTAACTTTGATTTATTTATCCAAGTCCCTTCGGGACTCCAATATCGGGATGTTGATCCTGTGAGTACTATCCTTGAATGCAAACATGTGCGATGTCGTTCCGAGTCGACTCAGAAACTGATATGGAACTTGTCACCGCAATCACTGTGTTGTTTAGCTGAAGTCAGCCACTGTTTGTTTTTGATTCGTCTGTTTCTTCTTTTAAAGCGAAACTTAATTATCACTTTTTACTTAACAGCGAAGATGACATTATCAGAACCCCCAGTGGCATTTAATCTCAATAGGTTGGGACCATATTGTGCAACAAAAAAAAAAAGAAAGTCTGTTTGAAGAAATATGTTTTTACACGTTCTTTAATCTTTTCGTAGATTACTCAGGCGAGTTGAAATGCAACTCTCGGTTACGTTCCCAGACAGGGTTTCCTGGCGTTGTTTTCACAGCTTCTGGAGAGTCGCTCGTGAAGGATGCATTGCAGGTTGCAGCTGATGAGTGGGATACCGATGCTGACTTTCTTGAGCTTTCACTCGCAGGATCGCTGCTTCGAGCAGGTAGTCGACTGGTGTCGTACGGGGTGGAGGACGGCTCGCTGTTGGATGCATCTGTGGTGCGCTTGTTTGGATTGGAATGGTTGACAGATGCTGCAAAGAGAGCGAAGGCATTCCTACGAGGAGAACGGGATCAGGACGGGTTTTTCTGCCTTGATACTCCCACATTCGCTGTGGATGGCTGTCTTCAGTTTAGTAACAGTGAGTGGTTCTCGGATGATGTTACGAACATCTCATTCAGCAACTCTGAACCCTCAGTCACGACCGTTTCGGATGATTTCTTATCCTCATCTCGTAAGGTTATAAAGGTCAGCCTTCCTGGTCTTCAATACGTCACATCTGTTGGTAATAATTTCCTCAGAGATTGCAATTCACTGTCATCTGTAGACTTATCAAGTCTCAGCAATGTTTCAGTTGTTGGTGACTATTTTCTTAGTGATTCTTCATCCCTCACATCTGTTAACTTATCAAGTCTCAGCAATGTTTCAGCTGTTGGAGACTCTTTTCTAAGAAATTGTTCATCCCTCACATCTCTTAACTTATCAAGTCTCAGCAATATTTCAGCTGTCGGAGACTTTTTTCTAAGTAATTGTTCATCCCTCACATCTGTTAACTTATCAAGTCTCAGCAATGTTTCAGATGTTGGAAAATATTTTCTATATAATTGTTCATCCCTCACATCTCTTAACTTATCAAGTCTCAGCAATATTTTAGCTGTTGGGGATGGTTTTCTATATAATTGTTCATCCCTCATATCTCTGGACTTATCAAGTCTCAGTAATATTGCAGCTGTTGGACACACTTTCCTAAGAAATTGTTCATCCCTGACATCTGTTAACTTATCAAGTCTCAGCAATATTTCAGTTGTTGGAGACAGTTTTTTATTTAATTGTTCATCGCTCACATCTGGTAACTTATCAAGTCTCAGCAATGTTTCAGTTGTAGGAGACTATTTTCTAAGTAATTGTTCATCACTTACTTCCTTGGATTTAACCCTCGTGAATGTGGAATCCGTTGGAAGTAATTTCCTAAAAGGTTGTTCATCCATTAACAGAGACGAACTGCATACGAGCATAAAGAATTTGAAATGACATAAATCACATAAGTGTTGTTTTTAGTGTGCATGCGTTGTTCCCTTTGTTTTATTTCAAAGTATTTAATTTATCTTTTATTTGATGGTGTTTTCAGAAAAGAAGATGTGTGTTCGCTCACACACTCTTAACAAGTGTTTGTTAGTTGGAATTGAATATTTGATTGCATTGCAGTGTTCTTATTCCCTTGACTGGGTCATATTGTATCAGACTCCCAACCCCATTTGGTATTCCCCACCTGCCCTTTCCCCCGCCAGTGTCCGATCGAATCGAAACGGGCCTGACACAATCCCTGCTCGAGTGGAAGTAATCTGCACCCATCCACGGTGTAGATACTTCTTTGTGTTGATCTCAGCTTGTTTAGTTAATGCCTTATTCTCTTATCATATTTCCTTCTCAGGTGCAAACAGTGATGGAAAGCTTATTACCGAAATAAATCTTCTCTTTTGTGAACCTTTTTTTTGATTGACGTTTCTGGGTTCCTCTACCTGCTGTGATTCTCCATAACTAACTAATGAACACTTTGAAATCAGTTCTGGAATGAAGTCCCTAGAACTTACTGATGAAGGCTTAAGAGGGACAAGTAGTATAAGATTAAGGCTCCTGAAACTACGTATTCCACAGTGTATTATGGAACAGCAGAACAATGTGTTTTTATAACTTTTCTTTTTTATATTTTATTTTAGTGCACTTTTTTATAACAAACTCATATTCTAACTAATGAACACTTTGAAATCAGTTCTTTTGAAATAGACCAATTGATGGATCCGATCTATTAATTAACTGGAATGAAGTCCCTAGAACTTATCGTATCAAAGGTCCCCCCAGCCTTTTCTTATCTTAACTGTACTGTTGTTGTTTCTTTCAGTAGTATAGTTACTTATCAATATTATTTTAGGGTCGATTTTATTTTAAAGAAATACAACGGTTCGGTACGAACTTTTTCCCGACTGAGGATGCTAAATTAAATCATTTTTTCATGACTTTCTGCACGTGTGCAGACACGTCAAAAAACTGCAAACCTGTTTTTACATCTAGTAGTCCTAAAGTATCTGTTCAAATGGTGGATGAGATACCTAAAACTGCTATGCGTATTATGGATACCACTTTCCATGAATTCGTATTAAAAGATCGTAAGGAGATACCAAAATACAGCCGTAGAGACGATCAATATGATAGTAAAAAGGAAATAGCTATCCAAAATTTCTTTAGATATTTATAAGCACAAACTCAGAAAGGGTTGGCAAGCACTTGAGGTTCCACCTCAGGATGAGGAAGGAGTTATTTATGGTTTATTAGACGAACGCGGCATCATTCGATATGTCGGTCAGACGTATCAAACAGCCGAGATTCGAGAATTAGGTCACTGGGGTAATAGATCTTCAGCAGACAAATTTAGACAGCCTTTATATATTTATTTAAGAAAAAGAAATTATCCTTTATTTCCCGTTACTTTAGAAGTTATTAATGAGCCTTTATCTCTGAAAAGAAAATAGGTTTCTTTTTCGAAATTTGGCAGATGGTCCAGAAAGGTTCTGGATTTTACATTTTAATCCATCTAAAAATTTTATGTTAAAAAGAAAGTCTCAAGTTTTCAAGCATTCAACAAGAAAAAAAGAAAGTAACGAAGTAATTAGGAACAGAAAGAGCAGAAAAAAGAAACTAAATGCAAAGAAAATCACAACTTGGGCTGAAATACAGCCACCGAACAAAGTTGTCATTGCTGATGTGTGTGAACCTCCTTCGTACAGGTTATTTTATGGTATAAGAAACCAGTTACAGTCTCTTTTTGATCTGAATAGGATAGAAGAGAATAAATTTGAAGGTTGGTCGTTTACCAGAATTAAACGCTTGTTTAATTGGTTAGCACGTTTCGCAGGTGAGAAAGTCAAAGAACACCCCCAAACACAAGAGTTGTTTGAAATATTCACGGGAATTCTAAGGTCCTTACGTGCGAAAAAGAAAAAAGCAAACCCATGTCATTGGTTCTGTCTTAGAATGGTTCACCCTTCTCTTAAGAATTTAAATTTTGGTTCAGTATTTAAACACGCACTATTCAAAAACTTTTTCAATTCTCTTGATTGTTAAAGTGTCTTTTTCCTTAGGCAGAACTGTTGGATCTGTTGTTCTAAATATGAGTTCTGTTACCGAACTTGATGAGGAACACATATCCGATGATATTTGCAAATGTAACGAGATGAGATCCACACAGGGCCAAAAATCATCTTAGGAACATTTAGTGGGTCATTGGACAAACCTCAATTGTAGTGGCGATTTACGAAAACTATTTGAGTTGGGTTTATGGTTTCGCTTGCATGCTCCGCAGACGGAAATTTTAGAAGAATTGTATTTGTCTTTCGATACTTTTACGGACAAAGTAAGACGAAGCCTTAAGGGAGAGTCGGTGGAGGAACAGAACCAAAATGAACGGTACCTCAACTCCTGGCTTAAAAATAAGTTATCTCATTTATTGTTATTACAACCCCTGCCCGCAGACAATACTGTTTATCGCATACGGCAGGAATTAGCTATTTTAAAGGAAAATTTTGTGTTTTTACCAATTGATAAAGCCCGCCTGATGTTGGCGTAATGTGTAAAACCCTTTATTTACAATTACTCAGAAAAGAAATTTCGTCCTATTCCTTAGCAGAAAAGGACATGTTTGAAAACTTGGAAGCGACAAAAAAGAAATTAAAATTTTTAGTAAACTTTCAGGGTCTGTGCCCTGCCTTTATGGTAATTTGAAATTGCACAAATTACCGGACATGCGACTACGTTGGATTGCTGGCACGTCAACCAAGTGTGAAGTTTATACGTCAGAAAAAGATAAAAAGAAAAAAGAAAAAGTAATGAATCAAATGAAGTTTTGGAAAAAGACAACCGTTTGAAAGATTCAAAAGTAGAGACAATAGCAGCTCTACCTGCTAGAGGTTTGTCAAATATAATGACGGATGTACAGTTGGAAGTAGTTGGTGTTCTAAAAACAATACTCAAAGAGCTTTACATAAAATATTGTATACAATTTGCCACCCCAAGCATCTATAAGATACAAAGACACTACGATTAGTGAAGACCACGTAGTCTTTTTGGGAGCAAGAATCAGAATTTAAACAACGGAAAAGAGAAAGTTTTATCAGGTTATCTATAAACCGAAAGGATTGGTCTTTTCGCCCTTTGCAATATGTACATCGTAATTCAACTATGCCGGTGTCTATACCAAAAGGTGTGGTTAAAGGTGCTATGTTTAGGGCAGCAATGATTTGTAATAATTTACCTGATCTTTTTGTTGAGTTTGAATTTGTACTTTACAGAATGTGGAAAAGAGGTTTTAAGAAACAAGACGTAGCAAATTGCTTTTCGTTCTCGGTTGTCGTTGTGATGACGGCCTCACGGCAGTTACAAGTCTTCAGGAGTGGGGGGTTGTGTGATTCCTTCTTCACGCAGGAGTCACGCCCCCCTGGTGAGAAATAATAATTATAAAACTAACAATGATAATGATAATATTGTACTTTTGTATAGGTACTGTATTGTAATAACGCGATTGTTTTGCAATGTAATCAGTTCACTTTCACATTTCAATTCCCCAAATGACCTTCCCGACGCAACATTTCTTTATTTTCTTTTTTTTAAATAATTTTTATAAACACTTTCTTTTCGTTGATTTCGTACCTTTCTTTTAAAGTCTAGCGAATGGCATTCCTTCCGTGTGGTGATTCCCCTGAACGCACAAACAAATACGCCTTGCGTGTCGGGATCGGGGGGGAAAGGTTTTGCCGCTGACTTTAGGTTATTAATTTGTTGTTTGTTCTGTTAGTTTGTTTGCAATCATTCTTTCTTCTTTTTGTTATCAGGAAGGACATGTCACAAATGATGTGGTGGAGAGGAAGTGGGGGGGGGGGGGGAGAGTAAGTTAAGTGGAAAATGGTACCACTTGCCGTGTGATGGAAGGAGGGATCGTTGAGAGGGCTTTGCGGTGATGGTGACATGAGAGGGTGTTTGCTTTTGTAACTTTTGTATATTTTTCAATTTTTTTTAACAGGAGCTGAACTTATGATGAGGTGAGCAGAAGCTTCACTAAACCTCCTCTCGGTGTGTGTGTATGCATGTATGTGTTGTGTGTTGTGTATTGTTTGTTGAAACTCTGACGAGTTCTCATTACCCTTTGTGTGTGTGTTGTGTGTTCATATTTGTAGTTTGAGTGCTCGTGCGTCTGTGTCAGATGTTTCTGTGAAACTATTTCTTTTGCTTTTACTGAACTTGTTCTTCGTGTTGTGATTTGTGGTGAAGTTGTGTTGTGTTTGTGTTGGAATTAAGTGTCGTGTTGTTTAACTCTGATGAGTTCTTATTGTGGTTTGAGTGCTCGTGATTTTTGCACGTGTTTCGTTTTTGAGTGCCCATTGGTTTGTGTTTGTGTGTGTCGCGTGTCCCGGGGGGTGGGGATGTTTGATGTGTGTGTGGAACTATTTCTTATTGATTGTTAACCATAAATCTGCTTTTTAAGATTTTACACCTTTCCTTGATTGAACTGAACTTGCTTCGTGTTGTGATTTGCGGGGAAGTTGTGTTGTGTTGTTTGGTGGGAATGTTTAAGAAGAGGAAAATAATTTATTGAATTGTTTTGATTTATTTGCCGTCACTTGTTTGGTCAATTCTCATTTTAGAATGTTGCGTCTGTCTTCACTTTACTTGACTTCATTGGTGCGTTGTAATCGATTTGTCTTATTCTGTGGGAGTAGGAAAAGGGAGGAGTATATTAATTGATTATCGCAATGTTTCCCTCAGAAATACTTCATAAACGTATTCAAAAAAAAATAAAATAAAATGAACATGAACATGAACATGTGGATCATCTCCTTGTTTTCCGTGTTTTTTGCTGTTGCGTGCTTCACAGCCTTCGATGTAGAAGATGGGGTGCGCCGCTCTGTTTCGGTTTTCGTGTCGGTTGATGAAGTTGTGCGTGACGAATGCCTGGAGGATCCTTGCGGACCTGGGCAAACCTGCCGCGACCCGAATACGAGCCCAACTTCCCTCGGTGACGTCATATGTCGTTGTGAATTACATTCATACGACTGTGTCGTCAAAAATTCAATTATCGAATTCGGGAAGCTCGTTCACGGCAGCTCGGTTGAAGGAATACAGCAGCTCTATTCCTTCGCCCTGTCGTTCACCACCGTCGACGAGTGCAGCTTCGACCCCTGCAACCCCAGCCAGCTGTGTGTTGACGCAGACACTGCAGGGAATTCGAGGGGAGACTACACCTGCACCTGTGCGGTTGATGATTACTACTGCCACGCCGAAAGCATCTATGTCGACTGCTACGACAACCTCTCTATTGTTGCAGAAAAGTTCAAAAATTGGTTATTGTCTGCCCTTTACTTCGCGGTTCTGTACGGTAGTGACTTGGTGTGGATCTTTTTCACTCAGATCCATGGCTGCGCCCCGCGCCTGACGAACATTTTCTGCGGCTACGTTCTCTTTTCAACCGCTTTCATGTGGTTCTGGGAGAAGCAGGTCGCCCGAGTTCCGGGTCACGGTGGCAACAACAGGTTCCGAGCAACGAGCTTCGTTCTGTTGTTTGCAAGAACCGTTCGCCAGTCCTTGTGCCAGATCTTCAATTTGATCTGCTGGCTGGCTGCAGTTTTCTGCAGAAGGTTCCGTGGAAGACTGCTGTTGTAGAGACGTCTTCGAGCAAAAAAAAACTAAAAGCAAAAAAAAAAAAAAAAAAAAAAAAAAAAAAGTTCCCTCCCTCGTCTTCCTGTATCCCCCACGTTTGTTGTTCTGTTGCTATTTTTTTTTCCACTGCTTTTCTTTTATGTTGCGCCGTTCTTTTTTTTTTACACTCTTTTGTTTTGGTTCTCTTCGTTTCAATTTATCAATAAAAAGGAATTAAAAAAAAAAAAAAATTATAAAAAAAAACTTTTCACAAACACAACTAAAAACTTTCTTTAAATACGAGTTTCTTTGTAGGCTTGTATTATTATGTCTTCTCTTCCCTTTCACGTCCCTTCCCATATTCCCGTGTTGTGTGTCACTTCACTTTTCACAGCACGCCGTAGATATTTCATCCCTCCCCTTTTTTTTTTTAAGAATTAACTGCCTGGTTTCTTTCTTTTGGTGTGATGCGCTGTGCGAGTCCTGTTGTTTCTCATGTCCGGAACACATGGTAGTTTCAGCAGCATGTGACTTGAAGAAAAGAGTTACGTCTTATTCCTTCCTTCCTTCTTTTCATTCATTCATTTATTTCAGTGTGATGTCGTCTGTGCTTCCCTTCTCTGTTTCATGTGCGAGCAGATTTGAAGCATCCGCAGCGGCATGTGACGGAATCATCGAGTGTTATGTCTCTTCTCTCATTCTTTTGTTTTTCGGTGTGATGCGTTGTGAATGCCTTCTGTTTCATGTCCTAACAGAATGGCAGTAGTAGCAGCAGCATGTGGCTGATAATCTGAAGTCTCTTTTTCTTTTTTTGTTTTCCTTTCGTGTCGTGTTGCCGTCGTCGTGTCTTCGGTTCTTCGTGCGGTCCTTCACCACTTTCGCGTTGTGTTGTGTTGGGGATCACTTTTCTGTGAAGAACGGAGAGTGTTGTGTGTGTGCTGTGTGCCCGGTAGTAAGAAAGTAAATGTACCGTATTACTGCTGTTTGGACTTTGGTAGTTAGTGGTGAGCTCCACGCAGTCCAAGTCCTTGTCATGCTGGCCTGAAGACGGTTTCTTCATTTGTCCCCTTTATTCCAATTCATGTTTATCCTTGTTGTTTCCCCTGTACCCCATTGACCCCACATAGATCACTTTCTTTAAATACGAGTTTGCGGACTTGTATTGTTGTGTTTGTGCTGGAAAAAAACAAAAAAACAAAAAAACAAAAAATAAGCGACCTTTGTACCAACTTCCCTTTAACCCAATTAATATGTGCGTATTTTTATTCAAAAAAAAAAAAGAAACAAAACGATCGACACCAACAAAAAAAAAAAAAAAAAAAAAAAAAAGAAATATCAAAATTTACCGCACACTTTTCTTTTTTTTCATTCATCCTACCTGTTTTCCTTCCTGTTGTGAAGAAATACCGTATAAAACTTTGAAGAAAATTAACTAGCTCTGCCGTGAGAGAGAGAGAACCATGTTTTTTTTTCGTTTGAAGTTCAAAGAAAAATGGTTCTGTCTTTTTTTTAAAAGTTGTTTTCTAGTTTTTAGATTCCGCTTCTTCATTTCTGACAGCTGCAATTTCATTGTTGCTTTTGTGAATTAAGGTAGGTGAGATGGATTTCCTTTACACGAACTTCTTTTCTTTTTTTCTCCCCCGACAAGTAGTAGAAAGTACGGGCCATTCACATTTGGGTTATTAAGTTGTTGTCGTTGTTGTTGTTGTTGTTGTTGTTGTCTTGTCGTCGAGCGAGAGAGTACAACTACTCTCTCGGCCGATAGATGAGATTAAATAAATGAATAAATATATAAATAGGAAGTAAGAATCGGATACTAATCATTTTTGAGAAGTATTCAGTTGTATTGGACTTCTGAAACTAAAAATAAAATAATAATAAAAAACATAAAAAACATTCGTTTCATTTTCATTTTTATCATAACCAACAACAAGAAATTTTCTTTAACAACACGGGACGAGATGTGAATGGTCTTTTGGAGAATTGTGTCGGATTTTTTTTTTTTTTTTTTTTTTTTTTTTGCTGGCACACGAAAACTAATAAACGCACTGAAAGAAGGAAAACCGGAACCCGGAAGTTGCAACTCCGATGCTCTGGCTCTTCACTTCGACGAACAACAAAAGGCTGAAAAGAGAGAATATTATTATTTTCTTGATTTGCTTTGAGATTGTGGAGTTTTTGTGTCCAATTTTTCATTTCTTCTTTTCAATTTAACAAAAAATTAAAATAAAAAAACCTTAAAAAATTTAAAAAACAAAAAAAGATCCCATCCCTCGGTACCAGTCGCGGAAAAAACGTTTATTTTCTCTTGGCAGTGCACGTCTGGAGAGACGACCTGCAAAGGCTCTCTCTCTGGCATTCACCCATGAGGAGATTGTATACCTTTCTTAATTTTGTTTTGTAAACCTTTCTTAACTTTGTTTTGTATACCTTTCTTTACTTTTTTTTTGTATACCTTTCTTTATTTGTTTCCGCGGGAGGGAAGGCACACGCTGCCGATCCCCCCGCTCCAATGTTGTTCTCGTTGATGTTGTGGATGTGATGGTCCAGTCTGCTGTCTTCCTTTTAGTTTTTTTGCCCCCTTCTCTTTTCTCTCACTGCTCTGGTCTTTTGAGAGGCTGGGAAAAAGGAAAACCAGTTTTGCTGATTTTCCCCCTTTTTTTTGTTTTTACTGCGAGAGAGACGGAACGAGAGAGAGAGAGAGAGAGAGAGAGAGAGAGAGAGAGAGAGAGAGAGAGAGAGAGAGAGAGAGAGAGAGAGAGAGAGAGAGAGAGAGAGAGAGAGAGAGAGAGAGAGAGAGAGAGAGAGAGAGAGAGAGAGAGAGAGAGAGAGAGAGAGAGAGAGAGAGAGAGAGAGAGAGAGAGAGAGAGAGAGAGAGAGAGAGAGAGAGAGAGAGAGAGAGAGAGAGAGAGAGAGAGAGAGAGAGAGAGAGAGAGAGAGAGAGAGAGAGAGAGAGAGAGAGAGAGAGAGAGAATGCAAAGAAAACAAAACTGACCTTTTACGTATTGAGAGAGAGAGAGAGGAAAAAAAAAAAAAAAAAAAAAAAAACAATTTCACCCTGATTTTGTTTGTGCTGCTCCTCGATCATAGGGATACTCTTGCGGCAGTTGCCGAGTATCCCGTAAAAACTGCCACAACAAAAACAACAACAACAACAACAACAGCAACAACATTTACCAACTCGATTCTCACTTCCTGTTCCTTGGTGAGTTTTAGCAAAAGCTGACCAACTCGACTCACGCAGCAGCTGCAGTTCCTCGCCGAGACGGAACCAGCCTCAATGATCCGAGTTGAGCGCCCACTCAGTTGGTCATCGGAGTGTAGTTATCAGCGGATTTCCTGGTTTCTCGCACAGAGAGCTAGGTTTCCCAACATAGCAACGCTTGTGGCAAAACTTGTCGTGGGAGGCTACTCGGGATTGGAGGTTGGCAGGTAAATGGGGGAAGTGAATGAAGAGAGGAGGAGACGCACGAGAGAGAATGGCAATATGTATGCGAGTGAGCCAGCTGCTGCTGCTGTGATTTGATTGGTATTTTTGCTAAGCAGTGTTTTCTTGCTCTGTGAACTGTTTTTGATGTTCAGGACGTGTTCATATTACTGAGGAAGGAGCCACCATCTGAGATCATGATCATGATCATGATGATGATGATGATGATGGTGGGGGTGGTGGTGGTGTGCGGTTAAATCTCTAATTTTGGTAAATGAAATTCAATCTTTTGCAGCAATATACTTATCGTCTCTCTCTCTGTGACATTTTCGATTTAGAAAAAGTAAAATCCTGTGATCAGTACTGCTTTCATTCGTCACCCATGTGGGTTGTTGTTGTCTTGTCTTTTTTCTTCTTTTTTTTCGTGCCTGCCGTCGTTGTCGTTGTCGTTGTCGTTGTGATGACGGCCTCACGGCAGTTACAAGTCTTCAGGAGTGGGGGGTTGTGTGATTCCTTCTTCACGCAGGAGTCACGCCCCCCTGGTGAGAAATAATAATTATAAAACTAACAATGATAATGATAATATTGTACTTTTGTATAGGTACTGTATTGTAATAACGCGATTGTTTTGCAATGTAATCAGTTCACTTTCACATTTCAATTCCCCAAATGACCTTCCCGGCGCAACATTTCTTTATTTTCTTTTTTTTAAATAATTTTTATAAACACTTTCTTTTCGTTGATTTCGTACCTTTCTTTTAAAGTCTAGCGAATGGCATTCCTTCCGTGTGGTGATTCCCCTGAACGCACAAACAAATACGCCTTGCGTGTCGGGGTCGGGGGGGAAAGGTTTTGCCGCTGACTTTAGGTTATTAATTTGTTGTTTGTTCTGTTAGTTTGTTTGCAATCATTCTTTCTTCTTTTTGTTATCAGGAAGGACATGTCACAAGTGATGTGGTGGAGAGCTACGCCGAACCCAAAACTTATGACTTCACCACCATGTACAGCAACCTGAAGCATGAGGTACTTAAACGAAATTGCAAAGAAACAGTAGATGAAGCTTTTAGATTTTCCGTTAAGAAACATATTGCACGAAATAGCAGAGCGCGTGGAGAGTCCAAGACTTTCTTTTTCACAGACGGAGTTGATGCAAACACAAAGGAATACGCTTCTGAAATGATTGGTAAACTAATTGACATGTGTATCGACTATTCTTTAATCCAACCGATTGGTAGTCATCAATGCTACCGTCAAACAAAAGGGATCATGGGTGGTAATGCCTCTTGGTATCAAGGGCGAATCAATTGAGATCACATACATTTACAGTACAGGCAAAGTAGGTTGGATTACTTCAATCACACACACATATTCGTCCGATCTACGTTTCTTTGTTTCAGGTGATGTCGTGGGTATTCCAGTTGAGAAAGATGACTTTCGTGGTACATTAACAGGTTTATCGCATGTGGGAAGCGGTTACACATTTGATCCAGCAGTGCATACACACAAACTATGGTACACCGATGATTCCCTGTATTTTGGGTTGAGTGATAGGTTCCTAAACTTGTAAAATTCGAGTTAGCATTTTTAACTCTTTAACAGGATTCACAAACCAAGTTGTGCTGTATTTATTCATTCATTTCGAAAACAGGAGATGCTATCTGATATCGCAACATATCGCAACTAAAAACAAAAAGGTGCGAAGAGTAAGGACTTGCTCGAATCCGAGAGTGACGATGATTCGGATTGTAGTCTGGACAGTCAGGACTCTACTAGATCAGTCCCTACTGAAGACGACAGCTACTCAGAAGAATTCGAGGAATCCGAAGAATCTGACTAGTAGTTATGATTCATCCATTTTACCAATACCAATATCGATCCGCTAATTATTTATTACCTCCCATATTTTTACAAGTCGAAAAAAGATTAACATTCCAAACAAGAAAAAAGCGGATGCAAAACAAAAAAGAAACCAATTCCGTTTTTCTCGACTTCCTTTTGTGGCCATTCTGTTGGACTTATTGGTATGCCCTACCCCTAAAGAAGGTCTGCGATCGGCTTCTTGGGTGGTAGGTGTGTACTTCGTCCAAGGCTTGGATACTCGTTCTGTTTTTTTTCTTTAGTATCTAACAACAGAGCAGTGCTGTAACAGGCATATATCTCTTTCTACTTCGAATAGTGCTATGACAGGCATTGCGATTATTTCTACTTTGAGTAGTGCTGTGACAGGCACATCTCCTTCTATACTTTTGGGTAGTGCTGAACAGATAGAAAATCATTTCATCCACAGTTTCACCTTTAGATCTACATACATTTAGACTGGTCAGAGGGAAACATGGAGAGGACAAAGAGATTGTTGGCAAAGCTCGAAAAAGAAATCAGTTAATTATGCTGATGCAAGGAAGCAGTCTCATGCAGGAGATTTAATACAGGTAACCCAGGTTTAACGATCTATTTCCCACAGGATACCCTCCTCAAAAAACAACAACAACACCCAAAAGCAAAACAAAAACCATGACATCTCCACCAAGTGACCTGCAGGGTGACCAGGATTATAGAAAACAATGGAAGGCGACCGTAGCGGAGATTGATGTAAAAAAGAGTGAAATAAAGAAGATTGCTGAAGAAGAAGAAGTACCCGATGTTGACGAATTCGAACAACTATTGGAAACAGCAACCTCTTTAACAAAAAGACAAGAGCTTGCGAAGAAGAAGTTCGCTCGGTTACAGAAACTGGAGGCAGAGAAGATTAGATACATCGGGTTGTTGGAGAAGTCTTCTGAGGTATACCTTTTACTTTTTCTTTGTAACGCATTTCGGGGGAAACCTGTCTGAACAGGTCCAACCTTTTTTTGTATTGGTCACAGTACAGCCCTTCGGGCTGATTGTTTTCAATGGAGCTGAGGTATATTTTTTTACATTTTCTTTAACCCATTACGGGCGGGGGTAAAAACCGGTTTTTTGACTTCTTTTGAAAAAAGAGTAAACGGGGAAAAGGGGTAGGGATACCTTAGGTGCAAAGGCACCTAAGGTATCCCTACCCCTTTTCCCTGTATTTTTGGTCACATTACAGCCCTAGGATTGATTGTTGCTGCTATACTTGTTCACTAAAAAACCTATCACCCACGCAGAAGATGCTTGTTGTTCCTTACACAGCAGATGATTTAGTGAGGATTTTTGACCTTTCAAAAATGAGAAAGGATTATGCGGATAAGCCGCTCCTTGAAAGGGACGATGCACACACAGCACTTTGCAAGGCATTGGATTCAGAACGTGAAAATGAAAGGTGGAGTGTCATAACAACTGTAGGAATCCCAGGTTCAGGAAAGACCTTTTTGTTGCGTAAAGGGATCATGCATGAATGGTATCCCGAGCGAGCTATTATGATGACCTTTTATGAAGATACACAGATTATCGATGATGGGAAGATGGGTCGGCTTGTTGCCTTAGCTCGTCAGCTTGTCCTGTCAAACACCAGACGAGATGTGGATTTAAACCGCATTGTATTGTAGACTTACATGGGGTGATCACAGCCTTTCGACAGAAGCTTGAGCTATCTGATGAGATCCCTTTGATTGTCTGTGTTGATGAACTTATTAAATTGCGTGAACATCACATTATGGTGCTTCGGAAACAAAGTGTGGATGAATCAAATCTCAAGAGTCGTGCAACAGATCGATGCAAAGCGCTGAGAACTGCCCTGATGGCCTATCAGGACAGATGCACCAATAACAAGTTACCCGAGATACGATTTGTCTGGACGTCACTCACCGAGTTGTTTGATAACGAAGTGACCGAGTCTGTAGGTAGTTGTCGTAAAATCGTATTAACAAACCTAACTCATGAAAATGCCCTGAATCTATTAAGTGACGGGCTTAAAGGGGCAGGGGATCTGGTAACTGAGTGGTCATTGAATATGTGTGCTGGTAATCCCCGTGCGATTGTGAGTCTCCCCGGAGTGATTAATGACGGAAAGTGTTTTGGTACAGCTGGTCTTGCTTCACGCATAGCTAGTGGACTTTATAGAGCATGCATGTTTCAAACGCTTCACATTTCATTTGTTGAGGACCACCTCGCTGCAGTTCTCACAAAGCCGCTCAACAGTGCCACACCACATCAAGTTTACTAATCTTGCGATTTTTCTAAAAACTACCTGAGAGGTTACATCAGTAATATGCCACCATTACAAAACAATAATGAACTACAAACGGTACAAAAAGAGATTACTAAAATCAAAGAACACATGGATTTTCTCCAGATTGACAAGACAACACACGACCTAGCTCTGTGTTGTAGACATTTGTACCAACAAACCCTCAACAACCAAATCAACGGTTGTAATGTCTACAAAGAATACAACATTGAAGAGACCAAGGAGGAAATGATTAGGTTAGAAAAACTTAACAAAAAACACGGCTTCAGACACACAAACAACTTACCATATCTTTATGGTAGTCCGAAGTTTCACAAGAAACCGATGAAGTTTCGTTTCATAGCTGGTTCTTCCTCAAAAACAAACTTCGATATTCAAAAGGAAGGTGACAACTGTTTGTTTAGAGGCAAACCTCTCACTACAACCGCCAAGATGTCAAAAGAACTGTCAGGCATCTTAAAAACGCTATTGTTTAGAATTAAAACGATAGAAAAAGAAGAAGAAAGGAAAACCGGAATACAGAAATATTTCATAGTTGACAATGTTGATGAGGTAGCTAAATATATTAAAGCTAACGACACTTGTCTCAGCTATAGAAATGTTAAGTCCTTTGACTTTAGTGACATGTACACTAATTTACCGCACAAGGAAGTACTTGAGGAAATTAGTACTATCCTGAATCAGTACATGTCCAATGATGCCAGGGAATGGTTTCGCATTTTCAAATAACGAAGATGCAAAAGACAGATGAACCGCAACCCATGGAGTCACCGAGGATCAAACACCTAACGCCTCGTACACCAGAAAAATAGGTGACGAAAACATTTGAAAATCCGAAGAGTATTCTTAAAACTCAAGGTGCACCCGCCAGAGCTAAGTCAGTTGCCATCAACACCATGAATACAGATTACAGGTTTCCGACTCCTACTCCGGAACCTGTACTGCCACCTGTACTGCCACCTGTACTGCCACCAACTGCAATCAAAGGTTGGAATATACGACAAACTGATGAGATTATGAAATCACTCAGAGATAGTCAGAGCACAACTAGAGGCAATTCAACTACACTTCCACCACCAAAACTCCATAAGCCTTAACAACGAAGACTAAGGAGAACTATTCCTAAGGTGGATGAAAATGAAGCAACCTCAGATGTGGCCCAGCTCCAGCTTCAACAAGAAGTGAATCGAAACGTCTACGGACTACAGGGCATAGGACGCTCAACCTGTTAGAACGTGTCCCCCGAATTACCAGATTCGACAACGTCTTCTGGTCAGTAAGACATAAAATATAGTTTTCTCTTTTTATGTTTTCTTTTTTCTAAACGTAATTTTCTTTGATTAACAACTACAAATATTTACCAGTCAAGTACTTGATATTAATTATGTTTTTAATACCCTAAAGTTGTTACTGTTTTTACATTGTCAAAGTTTCACGGGGGGCCCTGTAACCCACAACAACCTGAAAAGCAACTCATTTAAACACTAACAGGCGGCAGCCGCACCATTTGAGAACTTCTTCGATCCAGAGTTTACACAATACGGATCAACAAAAAAGCTTAGTTCATCAGGGGGAAAGCCATCAGACCTGAAGTTAGCTGTGAGTTTAACCCTTGGTAAAAAATGTATGGTGTGTGGCAGAAATGGCGGTACAGTTGCACATATCTTCAGAAATCCAGACTTTTGTGACGAAGCTAATGTGCGGTGGGTTGATGACACCTTTTCCAACTTTCTGATACTGTGTGGGACACGTGACTCAGCTGAAGACACTTGTCATAAACGATTTGATCGAAAGGAGATGGGCTTTTTGCATTGTAGAGATGCTGAATGGAAAGTAATTGGCGGTGGACCCACCCGTCATGGAAATCTTGTTGAACTTACGTCACGTCCTCACAGATGTGCTTTACACTCTCACCTGGCACGATGCCGCCGCTTACGGTCGCTTGATATCCCAAATACACAGAAAATCCAAGATATTGAAGACTGGATCAATAAAATCTCCCTGGTCCTTTGATCTATCCGAGTTAGGTTTTATATGTCAGGTGTATGACTCTAACAACATTAATAAGATACCGAAAAGGCATTTCATTAAAGATGGCTCCAAAATCATGGAAAAAACCATAGACTTTGAGCACAAGACCAATGGAAGCAAGGCATGCTTTAACGCCTCTCAAAAGATCAAACATTATCAGATTGATCCACAAAAGAACAAGGACCCCTTTAAGAAAGCTCAAGTTAACCCGAGTATTTCATGGAAGGATAAATTTTTAAATGGGAATAAAAAGGTTACGATGGATAATTCGAATATTTCTTTAAAGAATGTCACCAATGAACCCAACGAAGATAAAGTCAACTTGAAAAAGAATCATGTGGCTAAACCTAAGAGAAAAACACGGCTTCAGACACACAAACAACTTACCATATCTTTATGGTAGTCCGAAGTTTCACAAGAAACCGATGAAGTTTCGTTTCATAGCTGGTTCTTCCTCAAAAACAAACTTCGATATTCAAAAGGAAGGTGACAACTGTTTGTTTACAGGCAAACCTCTCACTGCAACCACAGAGATGTCAAAAGAACTGTCAGGCATCTTAAAAACGCTATTGTTTAGAATTAAAACGATAGAAAAAGAGGAAGAAAGGAAAACCGGAATACAGAAATATTTCATAGTTGACAATGTTGATGAGGTAGCTAAATATATTAAAGCTAACGACACTTGTCTCAGCTATAGAAATGTTAAGTCCTTTGACTTTAGTGACATGTACACTAATTTACCGCACAAGGAAATACTTGAGGAAATTAGTACTATCCTGAATCAGTACATGTCCAATGATGAGACCCTAACAGTCACCGAGGATCAAAACACCTAACGCCTCGTACACCAGAAAAACAGGTGACGAAAACAGTTAAAAATCCGAAGACTATTCTTAAAACTCAAGGTGCACCCTCCAGAGCCAAGTCAGTTGCCATCAACACCATGAATACAGATTACAGGATTCCGACTCCTACTCCGGAACCTGTACTGCCACCACCAACTGCAATCAAAGGTTGGAATATACGACAAACTGATGAGATTATGAAATCACTCAGAGATAGTCAGAGCACAACTAGAGGCAATTCAACTACACTTCCACCACCAAAACTCCATAAGCCTTAACAACGAAGACTAAGGAGAACTATTCCGAAGGTGGATGAAAATGAAGCAACCTCAGATGTGGTATGCCAAGGCCCAGCTCCAGCTTCAACAAGAAGTGAATCGAAACGTCTACGGACCACAGGGCATAGGACACTCAACCTGTTAGTACGTGGTCCCGAATTACCAGATTTGACAACGTCTTCTGGTCATACTTACATACAAAAAATATAGTTTTCTCTTTTTCCTAAAGTTGTCACTGTTTTTACATTGTCAAAGTCTCACCCCCTCCCAAATTCTTGTAATGTATTTTTCTTTTCTTTTTTTCTCATCCCGTTACTACCCACCCAGATAATTTTTATTGGTTTCCCATTAATGCATTAATGTTTTCAAGCTGTAACGACCTGCAGGGCATGGGATGCTCAACCTGTAGTGCGTGGTCCCTGGGTCAATTTGACTTGACAGCATTTCTTTCTCTGGTAGTTTATTTAAAGCATGCGATTTTGTGTACAGGATCCAGTTATAATGATTCATGTCTAATTTGTTTCGGGGTAAACCTGCCTGATCGGTCCGACCTTTTTTTGTATTGGTCACCGACAGCCCTTCGTTCAATAAAAAAACCAATCCACACACAGAAAAAACCCCGTGAAATCGTTGCGGATATTTTGAACAAAGTTAGTGAAGAAGACTTGCGGAAGAAATTATCGAACCCTCATGTTCTTGTTTCTTCAACTGGATCGAAATGGGACTATCAAGAGAATGGGGGATTCAAAAAAGAGCTTTGTAAGACATTCGGTAACAACCTAAATAAGTTTAACAGCAAGGAGAATTTAGATAAGAATAGCAGTCCTGTACCCCTTCTTGTTTGTGGCATTGGCGAGGGCAAGAGTCGGGCGCTTCAGGAAGCGCCGAAGATGCTGAAGAAACTGGCGGAAGATTCCAAGACATTCAGCCAAGTGTTGGTGTTCCAAGTAACCTTTGAGAATAGCACACCGGTGGACAAGAAATTGAATACTCGTGAGCAAGTCCCGCTGCGGATCCTTTACTACCTTTCTGATCAGACTATCAGTTATAGTCAATTCGAGATCGCTAATGGAAATCAAGGGCTGACCCTTGGTGATGTACTGGATTACCTGGCAAAAGACAACGACAAGCCATCAGCTGTGTTACTGATGATTGATGGCGTGCATAACTTGGCTGGGAAACCCATGAAACTACCTGAAGACGACCCTCTCCGCATATTTCTTTGCAACGTTGTGAGCGGCGATTACATTTTGTGCCAACGTCGGAGGCATTTCATCTTCCCGCTGTGTTCCTGCACTGCAAGTATTACGGCTATCGAAGCTCTAAAGCAATCCAGCACCGAGAAAGCATGGATTCCTCTGCCAAAGCTAATTACTGTCCCATTGGTAAACGGGAAACAAATCCGAATCACCCAGGAACAGCTCAGCGTCATGGGGGGACATGGCAGGGCCGTGGAGGTTTTGATGAATATCATTGCGAACAATACGGAGCAATCTATGACTGATATCCAACTCTACAGTGAAGTTGCTGAACAGCTGAGTTCGAATAAATCGGGATTCGGGGGATTCGAGTCTGATCATGTGACCGCCTTATTAAAGGCCTGCTTCCTGAGAGATACGCTTATCCCAGGACGAGACGATGCTAACATTCCAGTTGGGGAGGACAAGCAGCTTCATGTGAGTACCTTCACTCAGCATGGGCTTCTCAGAATTGAGAACCAGAAACTGATAATTGCACCGATCTGGTTACTCATGAATAAAAAGCAGAAAAACGGGCACATTCTGCAAGGTTGGCAAGGGGCGACACCAGTTAGTGAAGTACAGTGGGAGCAGTTCGGGGCATGGTTCCGAATGTTTCTGTCGAGGGTACATAAGAATGGTGGTGAGACTATGAGCCTCAAGGACTTCCACAAAGGGATGCTTTGGGCTGACGACTCCAACCCACCGACGTTCAATAATGTTCTAGTCACGCGTGTTCTACAAAGTAAATTCAAAATCTCAACGAAGAGCGAATCGAAGGCTGAGGAAATCAAAAAGGAGTCCCAGGCCGGTAGTTGGAATATCAAACTCGAGAGCAAGGAAGTTGACATCAAAGATGGAAAGTCCATTGTGATCAATGCAAAAGCTGCATCTGCAGGCGACAGCTTTATCCCTCTGACCAGCTCGCAGGGTGAAATCTTCACTGAAGTCTATCAGCAGAAGTTGTATTTGAAGACCGTTTTTCCTAAGTCGGACGAAACATTTCTGGATTTTGCTAAGTCGGAGATACATAAAGCAGTGGGGGATAACGATGTTCTGATATTCTCCACCCAGGCTGAGTTTCCCAGTAGCTGGAAATCTTTATTAAAAGGGAAACTCGTTGGACTTGTGCATCGTTCGAATTTCAATGATTACTTCGGACCGTTCGCTGCTTTCTGGCCGAGGAGTGAACTGAAGCCGCCAGCTGCAATGAAGCGGAAAGCATCCCACGAAGAATCCCAGCTCATCAAGAGGCCGAAGTAGACAACAGTCACCCGCAAACCCGCACATACGGAAGTTATTCTCTCACATTTTCGTTTTTGGAACACTGAGCGGGACGGAAAAAGCTAATGCACGATAACCCTTATTTTCATCCTAAGATAGCAACACACAATAAATAATAAATAAAAAAATTGCGATGCAACTTTTTTTTTTAATTGTCAGACTTAAGTTAAAAGAATGTATAAAAGAAAGACAAACATAGAAGTGAAGAGAACAAAAAAAACAAAGAGTCTGGAAGCACAGACAGAGTGTATTCTCAGGTTTAATACTGCGACTAAAAGAAACCACTTAATTATTCCACCCACTACCCCTTATAGCTCAGAACGTTTCTGGTGTTTTTCTAGCCTGGCCAGCCTGTGTGATTGGACTGGTTTTTATGATAATCCGTCTAACTGCTTTCATCCTATGTGGCTGAATTGCTTTTTATAATAAAACCACGCTAGTGCCAACCTGTATGGTTTGTCTGTTCTGCCTGCAAAACTTATGACTTTGTCTGCAAGGGATGGCTCTCATATGTTTTGGTCATTGTTGTATTTTAAAGCTTTCTTAGATGAAATGGGTTGTTCTTTAATACTAATCACTATTAATAGCGTGCAGGAAAAAAGTTTACGATGGATTTCCCCAGCCAGTACACAAGATACATATTTTTGGGGTACGCTCGGTGTAATGGCGTACCATACTACTTCTGAGCACTATATGTAAACATCATAATTAACTGGTACTTCGATGAGATCAAAATGAAAGCAGCTACAACAATGTCAAGTTGCTCAGATTTAACCTCAGAAACCGTATCTGTGACCTCGTCCGATTCATCTTCCTCAACTACTTCCTCAAGTTCTAATACAATTGATGAAGAGTTAGTTGTGGATGTACTTATTAATTTATTAGAAGATTCAGACATTCTAATTTTTAGAGAAGAGCTTCACTTATGTCCAGCAAGGCACAACCTGAAATTTGCGAAGGTAAGTAGTAATATGTACTGTAACATCTGTGACCGCAACATGCCGCAAACCACTTATAATCTTGCATTCCAATGTAGACAAAAAGACTGTGATTATGATGTTTGTTTAAGTTGTTTGGGATTATTCGTTTGCACTGCGTGTGGTGCCACGGAATCTCAGGCTGGAAGAATTTAATTTACAAGGCTTAAGATCACACCAAAACTCACTGCACAGTCTTTCGAGAGCAAAGCAAACGTAGTTAATTATCACTCGCAGCAAAGTATTGCGAGATCCACTGGTAGTGCTACGAACCAGAAATCATTTATATTTTATTTTTATTCTTTATTTCCTTTATTATTTTTGCAAAAATAGTTTTCCCTTTTTTTAATTTTCCTTTAATATTTATTTACCTTTGAAGTGTGAAGGAATACTATTTTAAGCTGTAACGGGCTACAGGGCATGGGGCGCTCAACCTGTAGTAGTGGCCCCCGAATCCCCATATTCGACAGCTGTTGATTTCTTATATTGCAACCAGGTTTGGCCGAACCCTATTCTCGTTTTTGCCAGTTTCAAGTTGCTTTCCATTTAATATTAGTATCAAGTTATCCCCCCGACTAGATCCCAACAGCATTCCACATTTCTACCTTACCACATTCAAAACAACTTCCACCTTCTGAACTCAGAGTTCATTTACTACTGCCACATAAAGAAGAAGAAAAAGAAAAAAATAGAAACGTACTTTTTGAAGGCAAAGGCCTGAAACATCGCAGGCGAGGCAGTGAAACAGAAGGGGCAAGCCACATTTCCACTCTGCTGAATAGAAGAAAGTGATAATGAACAAACTAAAAAATGAACGATAACCTTATTAATACTTATTCCCATCCCAGGTAGAATTGTCACACACATTGCAGACATAAGTTTGACTGTAGGACGGTCATGTAAACGTCTTTGTTTTGGAAAGAATTCAGCACCACTGTGGTGAGAGAGTAACCTTTATGAATACTTTGTTATACCTGCAAACCTGCACTAGAGATACCTGTCGGCTCGCTTCGCTCACGTTATTTTTCTTTTTATTTCTCTGAATGTATTAATATGCCAGGTTTTAAATTAAAAAATCCGGAGGTAATTTTCCACCAAACTTAGAGTAGACACTGCAGAGAAAGAATCAAAGGTATCAGGCAGGAAAGTGTATGATTCCAAAGTTGGAAAAATGAACAAAACAACAGAGACATTTTTATATTTTCTTTAGCTTTCTATTTTTAAAGAAATTCTTTATACAGCTCGATCACTCTTTCTCTCACACTCACGTTTTCGAAGCCCACCCTCCTCACTCCAGTCTTACGAAATTGGACTTCACTTACCCTTGAATCAGGCAGGTGCAAAGTATGGAAGGACAATTACCCGCAAACCCGCACTTGATACTGTCTAGGCTGGCTTCGCTCACGCAAAGTTCTTTATTTTTTGTTTTTCTGAATTAAACTTCGCTTCGGCGAAAAAAAAAAAAAAAAAAACAAAAAAGTAAAAAAAAAAACAATAAGCTGTGCCATGTGACCCCTTCCCAGCTAACAGTCCCTCCAGTGTCTCCAGTCGGTTACTTATTTCACCAAAAATAAAAATAATAATAATAATAACAAACAAAAAAAAAATAAATAGCAGGGGGACCTCCCTGTGAAAAAAAATAAAAAAAAAATACAAAAAAAGGGTTCCACTTCCCTAATAATTGATGTGCCTCAAAACGTTTGTTGATGTTGTTCAGATTATTGTATTCTTTCTACAGGTTCAGTTAAATGAAACGTCAAAATAACACTCGCGTGGGTGGTGGAAAGCATAACTTCAGACCCGTCAATTCGCGGCGCTTATATTTACGCACATCAATTTGTTGAACAAGTTCAAGTCACTTCCCTGCATAGCAGATCCGTGTCCTCTGTACTAACGCTATACTAAGTGTGACTATGACTGATGCACGTAATGGTTGGGTTCTTTAAGTACTCAGGACTACCAAACCTGCTTGCTGATGTGAATGCTGACGTTCGAACTGCCCCGACTTTCGAGTAATTTTCCTTTCCGGCTTAGGATGACGCAGCGTGGTGGGTGCCTTGGGATTTAATAAATAAAGCGGAAATAAAGGGGCTTTCCCGGATGACATCATGTTGGAGAAGTCGCAGTCGAAGTTCGTGAATCTCTTCTCCAGGGGGAGGCATTTTAATACCAGTGTTCTACATCGCACAGAGCTATTTCAGGATAACGAAAACTATTCGCGACAACATATCTGTACTAATATTATTTAATGTAAACTCACAAGGAGCGTACACAATTGTTCAGAAGTGTTGGATAGGATCTGCAGAAGTCGCAGTTCAACGAGATGTTCAGCCGCTTGAAAGATACACCGTTTGGCTTTATCGTAAGCTTGGAAGATAATTTTGTTAAATTAAGTTAGATGTTCTTATATAAAGGCCGACACCCAGCATAAATTCTAACAATGTCATAACAGGTACGAATGTGAAAATAACGAATGGTGCTCCAACGAAAGCAGATGTAATGTGTAAAGCGATGTGTATGGTGAAGGGTTTCTTTAAGAGTTGCACTTGTTAAGAGTGGCAGGCATTCTTGAGAATACCAATGGCAATTTCTCCTTCTGAATCGGACCTTGAGAACACAATTGCGTTGTGCTGTTAGTGCTGATAATCCCGAGTGCATTACAGAGAGAGATGGAATGAAGGAATATGAATGATGCCTTGTTGTTTAATGAGAAATGCTTAATCCGCGATCCACTATTTTTTCCTCTTCCAGCCGAACAACATGTCAAGCGATGAATTGAAGCTTGTTATGGAGCTTGTCCAGGCTGTTGCGGAGAAGGAGAAGTCGGTGTTGAAGCAGGAGATCAAGGAGTGGCAGGGGGAACTGGAGAAGATCGCATTCAAGGAGGGCGACCATGCTGGGATATCTGATGAAAAGCAAGAATATCGCATGAACCAGTGCAAGGAGAACATCGCAGACGCCAGGGCACGACTGGTCACTTTGACACAGGGGAGTACAGTGTCGGCACAATTGGAAGGACTTCATCTCAGCTCGCCTGGAAGTCGAAAGCGATTTGCAGAAGGAGAGCTCCCGAATAACGATGTGAAAATGTCAGCATCGCCTGGCCGGGATCGTGATGGCTGGAAAATTGACTTCTTGATTCCAAACGGGGCATCCATGATTGGTTTGCGGAAATCGATGTTTAGGCTTGCCGAAAGTCATTTGGCTACAGAACCATTGGACATTAGTTACCAAACAAAACAGAACGAGGCAATTACGAAGAGCACATCTATGCGAGTGATGTTGCATTTCACAGATCGGGCTGAAGCAAGCAGGATGTTAGTTGATACAAGGAACATGCTAGAAAGATCGTACAGAGCTGACCTTCCATTAAACTTTGAGGTTCGAAGTTCATCTAAAAAGCTTGGCTCTCAAGTTTTTGCAAGCCGCTATGAGCAGCCTCTCTCCCGTGCAAGCTGGAATGATGTAATAGAACCGGAGCCTTCTGATACAACTGCCGAAGGTACATCGAGGCTTACCATCGAAGAAATCGAAAAAGAAACACCAATAAATCCGAAAATGTTCGGAGAAGGTGTAGCCAGAGCAGAATGGGCGCATATTAAGGAATGGTCTAAGGATAATTGCACCCACCAAGAAGGCGCAGATCCAAGCAATCGATTGATTTTGGATCCAATTCACCATCAGATGTATGATGCTCGCGGGGGAGGGAATGTCTGTGGTGTTACATTCTTTATGGATGATAGTGATCACAACACAAGAGAACAGACTACCTTACACGTTTTGTATGCCAATGCCAATGCAGCGTATTTCTCAGGAAGCCTTCGCAATGCAACTTACAAGAGCACCAATCACTATACTGTTCAAATCCAGCACCCTGAACCTCAAGAACTCCACGGATACTTGAATGCACGACACAACAGGAATATTAGTGAGAACGAAAACTTCAGTAGCTACCTTCCTAATTTGTAGATTAAAAACCTAAACAGCAAAGCTTACCATCGA
The DNA here is from genome assembly GCA_964019425.1 of Flectonema sp. DT1601. Classification (NCBI taxonomy): domain Eukaryota; phylum Euglenozoa; class Diplonemea; order Diplonemida; family Diplonemidae; genus Flectonema; species Flectonema sp. DT1601. The sequence goes on along the minus strand of OZ025804.1, from coordinate 15,326 downwards.
AGATATTGTATGGTAAAGGGATTCTTTAAGTCTTGTACATGCTAAAAACAGTTTATCCTCGTTTTTCTCTTTTCGAGTACAGGATAAAGAAAGAAGTGAAGTGATGGCAATGAGGCAAGGAATAAAGTGTTTACACGTTATCTTAAAAAAAAATAAAAATAAAGTAAGTAACATGGGGGAAACTCCCTGTGTAATCTTCAAGAAAATAAAAAAAAATAAAAAAAGGGGTTCCACTTCCCCACTAATCAAAAAAAACCCGCAAACCTGCAAACCCTAACACCAATATGGGAATCTCCCGGGATCGGCCGCAGTTTACTATCTTATCATGTTTACCGTCTTATCATTTTATATAGTGCTGTGCGATTGATTCGTTATGCCTATCTGCCTTTATCCAGGCAATTTTGCATCCTTTAAATAAATTTCTTTTAAATGGTAGCCGGGCCGTCGCCGACCGCCATTACTTGGTCACCCTCACCCCTTCTTAAGTACTTCCTTTCTTAGTCTTATTTCTTTAGCAACAGCAATTACAAACATCGGAGATTAGATGTTCTTATATAAAGGCCGACACCCAGTATAAATTCTAACAATGTCATAACAGGTACGAATGTGAAAATAACGAATGGTGCTCCAACGAAAGCAGATGTCATGTGTAAAGCGATGTGTATGGTGAAGGGTTTCTTTAAGAGTTGCACTTGTTAAGAGTGGCAGGCATTCTTGAGAATACCAATGGCAATTTCTCCTGCTGAATCGGACCTTGAGAACACAATTGCGTTGTGCTGTTAGTGCTGATAATCCCGAGTGCATTCCAGAGAGATGGGATGAAGGAATATGAATGATGCCTTGTTGTTTAATGAGAAATGCTTAATCCGCGATCCACTATTTTTTCCTCTTCCAGCCGAACAACATGTCAGACGATGAATTGAAGCTTGTTAGGGGGTTCGAGGGAATTGCGGAGAAGGGGAAGTTGAGAATCGAGGAGGAGATTGAGAAGTGGCAGGTGGAACTCATTGATGTCCAATTGAAGGATGGAACATACCAAGGCATCTCAGATGCAAGACAGGCGCTGCGTATTGATCAACTAATGGAGAACATCGCAGACGCCAGGGCACGACTGGCCACTTTGACACAGGGGAGTACAGTGTCGGCACAATTGGAAGGACTTCATCTCAGCTCGTCTGGAAGTCGAAAGCGATTTGCAGAAGGAGAGCTCCCGAATAACGATGTGAAAATGTCAGCATCGCCTGGCTGGGATCGTGTTGGCTGGAAAGTTGACTTCTTGATTCCAAACGGGGCATCCATGATTGGTTTGCGTAAATCGATGCTTAGGCTTGCCGAAAGTCATTTGGCTACAGAACCATTGGACATTAGTTACCAAACAGAACAGAACGAGGCAATTACGAAGAGCACATCTATGCGAGTGATGTTGCATTTTAGGACTGAGGGGAAAGCAAGCAGGATGTTAGTCGATACAAGGAACATGCTAGAAAGATCGCACAGAGCTGACCTTCCATTAAACTTTGAGGTTCGAAGTTCATCTAAAAAGCTTGGCTCTCAAGTTTTTGCAAGCCGCTATGAGCAGCCTCTCTCCCGTGCAAGCTGGAATGATGTAATAGAACCGGAGCCTTCTGATACAACTGCCGAAGGTACATCGAGGCTTACCATCGAAGAAATCGAAAAAGAAACACCAATAAATCCGAAAATGTTCGGAGAAGGTGTAGCCAGAGCAGAATGGGCGCATATTAAGGAATGGTCTAAGGATAATTGCACCCACCAAGAAGGCGCAGATACAAGCAATCGATTGATTTTGGATCCAATTCACCATCAGATGTATGATGCTCGCGGGGGAGGGAATGTCTGTGGTGTTACATTCTTTATGGATGATAGTGATCACAACACAAGAGAACAGACTACCTTACACGTTTTGTATGCCAATGCCAATGCAGCGTATTTCTCAGGAAGCCTTCGCAATGCAACTTACAAGAGCACCAATCACTATACTGTTCAAATCCAGCACCCTGAACCTCAAGAACTCCACGGATACTTGAATGCACGACACAACAGGAATATTAGTGAGAACGAAAACTTCAGTAGCTACCTTCCTAATTAGTAGATTAAAAACCTAAACAGCAAAGCTTACCATCGAAGATATTGTATGGTAAAGGGATTCTTTAAGTCTTGTACATGCTAAAAACTGTTTATCCTCGTTTTTCTAGTACAGGATAAAGAAGGAAGTGAAGTGATGGTAATGAGGCAAGGAATAAAGTGTTTTTCTTAAAAAAAAATAAAAATAATAATAATAATAACAAACAAAAAAAAAAAATAAATAGCAGGGGAACCTCCCTGTGAAAAAAAATCCTTCAAACCCGCAAACCCGCACTAGAGATACCCGCCCAGCCTCGCTTCGCTCGTGCGAACTTGTTTATTTTTTGTTTTTCTATTTAAACTTGTTTTTACTTTGCGATGGCAAGGTTATAGTGTTGCAGTTTTGCGGGTATGGGGCATATTGCAAGTTACCAATTTTTAGCTTTCTCAACAACCTTTATTTAACAACCAAGTCACCTCCGTTATTATTTCCTGAAAAATATAAAAAAGCCCACAGTAGCCCAATTTCCTGGAACCCAAAAAATCCCCAATACCTGTAAACATATGGAAAAGCCCTCGTAATAATATAGAAAAACCTTATTTTATTCCACTGTTATTCTCTGGTGAATATTGTTCTTTCTACTTTCAGGTTTGGCTGGCTTTGATTGAGTTACTATAAAGAAAATTTTATTAAATCCGAGTGAAACCCGCAAACCCGCAAACCCGCACTAAAGATACCCCTTCCAGGCTCGCGTTGCTCGCACACAATTTTTTTTTTTTAAATCTTTCTGAACAAACCTTATTTTTACAACCAAGTCATGTCTGTTTTTATTCCCGGTGTCTGGCTAGGTACCCGTCCAGGGTACAAAATTGTACCCTTTTCCTTGCTGTTTTCTTCTTACTAATTTTTCTGCGCCCTTCGGGTGCGGGATTTGAACTAATTACGTGTACGGGCGCGATGGGTTATTGCAGTGGCAGGGGATCGAACCAGCGATCACCCAGCCCCGGGGCGAGAGTTATACCACTACCCCTGGGATATCGCAATTTCTTTTTTTTTTCGCAAACCTGCAGGGGGGGCCCCTAATAAAAGCCAACCTCCCCTGTACAAAGTCCAGCCTGAAAAAAAAATCAAGAAAAAAAGAAAACGCCCAGGATCGAACTTGGCAGTTTACAGCCATTTTGGATTTTGTAATGAATGGTTAGTTCTGAAACTATTTGTGTAGGAAAGACCCCTTTACCCAAAAAAAAATGAATCAAAGATTGCTTTTTGTGAGATGTAACAAAGTGGCAAATAACTGAAAGAAAAGTGAAGTAATTATCTTGCATCCTTTGGGCACCTGTTTGGAAGAAAGGAAACATGAGAAACAAATCACTCGGTGATATCAATAAACTAAACAATGGTCCACCAGTGGTGGGTCCGCCATGGATGGGCTGGACGCCGCTGCCGGTCCCAGTTCTGTTTGTTGGGTTGCCGGCTCCACCACCCCGCCGCGAGTTAAAGAATTCCCCCAGCGCAAGTTCCACCTTCTGCCTGGTAGCCGAAGATATTGCTTCCCTAGATGGAATATCTGCTGGGTTGTACTTCGTACTCACCCATTTTAAAGAAAAAGAACACTTAAAAAACAAAATTCTCTCCACTGCTTTTATAACAAAAAAGTTCAAATCATGCGTTCTTACACACACATTCTCTTCCTGAATGCTCCACATACCGAGGTATTGTCTACCCAGATGTCCCAGGTGGTCAGCATGGCTGATTCCATCCAGAGTCCTGGCCAGAGCATCAGCTTCAAGAATGTTAATGTGGCGACTCTCACCATATGGCCATGCCCCTCCCAGGATTTCCAATTCTCCAGATTCCCAAACAATAACCCCGCCCCACCCTTGGAGCGAGGCATCAACAAATACCTCAGCTTTCTTTTTCTTTGTCCCATTCAACTTAATGATCCTTTTCTTCTGGACCGACTTACACCAATTGAAAAACTCTCTTTTCACAGAGGGGGGAATAACCACTTCCTGTTCAACATGTAAAGGGCCCTTGTTGAGCTTGTTTGTTACTCTTCTCAGAAACTTTAAAGCAAACCAGTAACGCCCAGGTGGAACACCTGAAATTGCACTTGCATGTAGAAGTCTCCCCCTGACTCGATACTCGAGGCAGTCATACGATTTAAATCACACTTGAAAATACCTCTTCTAATCTTGGCACCTAAGCCCACTTCCTTTGCATTATGTAAAAAAGAAACACCAAGAAAATCATAAGATCCACCACAGTTAACTGTATCCTGTGGTTTCCAAGAAATGTTGCATTCAGATGCTAGTTTATCCAATCTTTCTGTTGCACTGTGCACCTTCTCCCTTCCACCGAAATACCTGATATTGTCGATCCACCAATGGATCCCAACATCCTTCTCCGCATACCTGTCCTTGACAAAAAGCGGGTCACCTGCTACCACAGCAGCCACGGTGTTCATTATTTCCGGTGCACAAACATGCCCCATGGGCAGTCTGGTCAAGGCATACGAAGCACCCTCGGAATCCTGAAACGCAAACAGGCCTCTTGCCTCTTCTGGGATTGCAACCTGGTAAAAACCAGTTTTGAAGTCTCTCAGAGATGCAACCTCTGAGTCAACTGCACCCAGGTATTCCGAAATGTGTTTCAACGGGACAAAAGGAACATACCCCTCCCCTGTGATTCTTTCGTTCTCTTCTTTTGTCCACAAAATAAACCTCTGTCTATTTCCAGACTCTCTTTCTTCGAAAACAGTAAATGGCACATTATGCGCCCTTGACTCAGATAAATTAAAAGGAACGGCAATATGACACTCAGCCAGCTTCTTAGCATGGTCTGCTGAAAACCTTGATTTCTTCTTTCTACTTTCTTTTTCCTGTTTGTTGATATAATTAAATGTGAGTGACCATACATGTTCAAAACGCTTCCTTATCGAAGGTAGCATTCGTGACCTGACATGTCTGAGATTCATCTCCGGTATCTTCGAGACATGCAACAGCGCGCCCCTCTCCTCAACTGTTGAAGGCAGACGAGTACTCTTTCCTCTGTGAGTAAACTGCGCCCTCATTTTCCTAATACAGGTCAGAGGTGAATCGTCACCTCCGATGTTCGCAATGCCCGGGCCAATGCCACTGGGTTTCCTCCGTACCGGGTCGTTGTGTTCGAGAGGGCGGCGGTTGTGCTGTGCTTCGCGAGGCGGCTTATTAATTCCTCCCTGATATCCTCTCCGCTCGCCAACTGTTCGAACAGGCGACTTATCGCCCCTCGCTTGATGGAGTGCGCCGAGTACTTCTTCATGTACTTCTCCCTTCTCCATTCCTGCACCAACTTTGCTGTGTCCCACTCCGTCAGTCTTTCGTACTTTCCTAACTGGATGTTGTCGGACGCGATCTCCTCCACCAGGTCTCCCACGATAACTGCCCACCTTCCAGGGTAGAACGGATTCCGCTTTCTGCCCTTGGGGTTCGTTGCCCAGTCGACAATCACCTCGTTTCTGCTTATCACATTCACCTGCTCGCTTGACAGGGTCGCCACCTCTCCCCACCGGGACGCGGTCTTCCAGCAGATCATGAGTGCCAACCGGACATTCACTTTTTGTGTCTTGGCCCACTTCACCAAATCTTCCTTCGCCATCGGTTCTGCCTGCCTGCTTGGAATCTCGGCACCAGCGGCTCTCAACGAAGTACCCATTATTGATAACGGGCTTGTCTCCATTCCCAGCTTCCCCATCATCGCTGACAGGTGCTTTGAATACGTAAGGAGGGCAGATGGGGCCGCTCCTGTTGCCGCCACAAACAGAACTGCCGAGTTTGCGTTCAAGGGAAGGTCGTTCAATTGGATCCACCTGTTCAACCTGTCCCACAGTGCTCTTCTTGCAACCGTTGTTGGCTTCGCCCAAGTCTTCTCGACCAGGCCTTGAATCCTCTCCTCGGCCTCGTCCGGGTCCACTTCGTCCTCCGATTGCTTCTTTTTCTTGACACTCTGTTGCAAAATATTTAAGACTGCTCTTTTTATTACATCTCCTTCCAGCGTTCCTAGGGTTGATGTTTCTGCGGTCTGAAGCTCGGCTTCGCCATCCAGTAGAAAATTCTCGTTGCCCGAATGTGACGCCTGGACAGCTGCGCTGCACGGCAGAGGTCTTGGGTCCGAATCTGGATCGTCGATACTTTTTCGATGAGGTGACATGTTTGGAGTTGGCCTTCGAATGTGATTCGGAATAGAAACGTGAGTTGGACTTGATATCGCCAGGCTGGTTGTTCGTGTTGCAACTTGCATCGTGTTTGAATTTAAAATTGTCATTCCTGAGTTGTCGAGTATAGTCGTGCGTTCTATTGATTGTGCGTTGTACGGGGTGAATCGATGAGTTGAAATTGCGACGCTTGTTGAACCGACTGACTGTTGTTGTCTCTTGAAAGCTTCGTACATTGTCGCTACTGGCATACTTACTCTTTGACTAGAAGGTGCCAGTCACTGCCTCCCGGTCTGTCCATTTCCCTGACCCTTGTATCCTCCCTTAAAACCGCCTTTCCTTCCTTTGCCTTTTCTGCTCGTTGCGTTCCTCCTCTCGATAGCTATCGCTGCCTTCTCATAAGGATCCTCTGATTGTGCCATCATCTGCTGTTGTAAGGTATACTGTCCAACTCCTCTTCTGACTGCTGTGTGCTTCAACTTTAGTTCCTTCAGCAGATGATCTCCAAGTGCCACTAGCTCCGGGTTTGTGTTCCAGTCCTGTACTGAGCATGCTGAGGCTAACCATCGTCTAAAAGCTACAAAACACTTACGGAGATCATTCCCCCCGTATCTCTGCTCATATCCGGCCACCATTACTATCTCAAAATCCCTGGCAACTTCGAGCGGGCCTCTCTGTGTGACTGCGTCCCGGAAACACTTCTCCGTGATGCTGTAAGCATCTGTCGCTTCCCTTCCTATTTGAGTGTAGTCAAATTCCTGGTTCTGATTCTGATGATGGTACATTGGTTGGTTTTGACTTGACACAGTTGAGTTTAAAACTTGATGCTGATACCTCAGTTGAGAAGACGATTGATGATTTAACATTTCTTCATCCGGCTTGTTTAGCAGCTGCTGTACCATTTCTTGCAATCCCTTCACATTGTTTTCCAGCTCACTCACCTTCTCCCTTTGTGCACGCAGCTGCGCGTCCTTCCGGCCCAACAAATCCTTCGCTCGCTCAGTTTGAAAGACTGAAGCACTTACCAAACGTTGTACAGCCATCATTGGAGGTAGAAATGCTGATTTTTTCTCTTCCCCACTCTATGTGCTTATGCCTTCTAAATAATTAAAGGCCGACGAAAAATTTATCGCATATGAGTCTTCGAACTCCACTAACATCCCTGCGTACAACAGGTACGGCGCATCTGTGTCCGTCTTCGTTCGCGCCTCAAACACCACTAACTGATTCACCAAGGCCACACACTGCCTTGCCAACTCCGTCTCGGACATCACCGTCGGTGCCGCTGATAACTCGCAAACCCGCAAACCCGCAAACCCGCAAACCCGCAAACCCGCAAACCCGCAAACCCGCAAACCCGCAAACCCGCAAACCCGCAAACCCGCAAACCCGCAAACCCGCAAACCCGCAAACCCGCAAACCCGCAAACCCGCAAACCCGCAAACCCGCAAACCCGCAAACCCGCAAACCCGCAAACCCGCAAACCCGCAAACCCGCAAACCCGCAAACCCGCAAACCCGCAAACCCGCAAACCCGCAAACCCGCAAACCCGCAAACCCGCAAACCCGCAAACCCGCAAACCCGCAAACCCGCAAACCCGCAAACCCGCAAACCCGCAAACCCGCAAACCCGCAAACCCGCAAACCCGCAAACCCGCAAACCCGCAAACCCGCAAACCCGCAAACCCGCAAACCCGCAAACCCGCAAACCCGCAAACCCGCAAACCCGCAAACCCGCAAACCCGCAAACCCGCAAACCCGCAAACCCACAAACCCGCAAACCCGCAAACCCGCAAACCCGCAAACCCGCAAACCCGCAAACCCGCAAACCCGCAAACCCGCAAACCCGCAAACCCGCAAACCCGCAAACCCGCAAACCCGCAAACCCGCAAACCCGCAAACCCGCAAACCCGCAAACCCGCAAACCCGCAAACCCGCAAACCCGCAAACCCGCAAACCCGCAAACCCGCAAACCCGCAAACCCGCAAACCCGCAAACCCGCAAACCCGCAAACCCGCAAACCCGCAAACCCGCAAACCCGCAAACCCGCAAACCCGCAAACCCGCAAACCCGCAAACCCGCAAACCCGCAAACCCGCAAACCCGCAAACCCGCAAACCCGCAAACCCGCAAACCCGCAAACCCGCAAACCCGCAAACCCGCAAACCCGCAAACCCGCAAACCCGCAAACCCGCAAACCCGCAAACCCGCAAACCCGCAAACCCGCAAACCCGCAAACCCGCAAACCCGCAAACCCGCAAACCCGCAAACCCGCAAACCCGCAAACCCGCAAACCCGCAAACCCGCAAACCCGCAAACCCGCAAACCCGCAAACCCGCAAACCCGCAAACCCGCAAACCCGCAAACCCGCAAACCCGCAAACCCGCAAACCCGCAAACCCGCAAACCCGCAAACCCGCAAACCCGCAAACCCGCAAACCCGCAAACCCGCAAACCCGCAAACCCGCAAACCCGCAAACCCGCAAACCCGCAAACCCGCAAACCCGCAAACCCGCAAACCCGCAAACCCGCAAACCCGCAAACCCGCAAACCCGCAAACCCGCAAACCCGCAAACCCGCAAACCCGCAAACCCGCAAACCCGCAAACCCGCAAACCCGCAAACCCGCAAACCCGCAAACCCGCAAACCCGCAAACCCGCAAACCCGCAAACCCGCAAACCCGCAAACCCGCAAACCCGCAAACCCGCAAACCCGCAAACCCGCAAACCCGCAAACCCGCAAACCCGCAAACCCGCAAACCCGCAAACCCGCAAACCCGCAAACCCGCAAACCCGCAAACCCGCAAACCCGCAAACCCGCAAACCCGCAAACCCGCAAACCCGCAAACCCGCAAACCCGCAAACCCGCAAACCCGCAAACCCGCAAACCCGCAAACCCGCAAACCCGCAAACCCGCAAACCCGCAAACCCGCAAACCCGCAAACCCGCAAACCCGCAAACCCGCAAACCCGCAAACCCGCAAACCCGCAAACCCGCAAACCCGCAAACCCGCAAACCCGCAAACCCGCAAACCCGCAAACCCGCAAACCCGCAAACCCGCAAACCCGCAAACCCGCAAACCCGCAAACCCGCAAACCCGCAAACCCGCAAACCCGCAAACCCGCAAACCCGCAAACCCGCAAACCCGCAAACCCGCAAACCCGCAAACCCGCAAACCCGCAAACCCGCAAACCCGCAAACCCGCAAACCCGCAAACCCGCAAACCCGCAAACCCGCAAACCCGCAAACCCGCAAACCCGCAAACCCGCAAACCCGCAAACCCGCAAACCCGCAAACCCGCAAACCCGCAAACCCGCAAACCCGCAAACCCGCAAACCCGCAAACCCGCAAACCCGCAAACCCGCAAACCCGCAAACCCGCAAACCCGCAAACCCGCAAACCCGCAAACCCGCAAACCCGCAAACCCGCAAACCCGCAAACCCGCAAACCCGCAAACCCGCAAACCCGCAAACCCGCAAACCCGCAAACCCGCAAACCCGCAAACCCGCAAACCCGCAAACCCGCAAACCCGCAAACCCGCAAACCCGCAAACCCGCAAACCCGCAAACCCGCAAACCCGCAAACCCGCAAACCCGCAAACCCGCAAACCCGCAAACCCGCAAACCCGCAAACCCGCAAACCCGCAAACCCGCAAACCCGCAAACCCGCAAACCCGCAAACCCGCAAACCCGCAAACCCGCAAACCCGCAAACCCGCAAACCCGCAAACCCGCAAACCCGCAAACCCGCAAACCCGCAAACCCGCAAACCCGCAAACCCGCAAACCCGCAAACCCGCAAACCCGCAAACCCGCAAACCCGCAAACCCGCAAACCCGCAAACCCGCAAACCCGCAAACCCGCAAACCCGCAAACCCGCAAACCCGCAAACCCGCAAACCCGCAAACCCGCAAACCCGCAAACCCGCAAACCCGCAAACCCGCAAACCCGCAAACCCGCAAACCCGCAAACCCGCAAACCCGCAAACCCGCAAACCCGCAAACCCGCAAACCCGCAAACCCGCAAACCCGCAAACCCGCAAACCCGCAAACCCGCAAACCCGCAAACCCGCAAACCCGCAAACCCGCAAACCCGCAAACCCGCAAACCCGCAAACCCGCAAACCCGCAAACCCGCAAACCCGCAAACCCGCAAACCCGCAAACCCGCAAACCCGCAAACCCGCAAACCCGCAAACCCGCAAACCCGCAAACCCGCAAACCCGCAAACCCGCAAACCCGCAAACCCGCAAACCCGCAAACCCGCAAACCCGCAAACCCGCAAACCCGCAAACCCGCAAACCCGCAAACCCGCAAACCCGCAAACCCGCAAACCCGCAAACCCGCAAACCCGCAAACCCGCAAACCCGCAAACCCGCAAACCCGCAAACCCGCAAACCCGCAAACCCGCAAACCCGCAAACCCGCAAACCCGCAAACCCGCAAACCCGCAAACCCGCAAACCCGCAAACCCGCAAACCCGCAAACCCGCAAACCCGCAAACCCGCAAACCCGCAAACCCGCAAACCCGCAAACCCGCAAACCCGCAAACCCGCAAACCCGCAAACCCGCAAACCCGCAAACCCGCAAACCCGCAAACCCGCAAACCCGCAAACCCGCAAACCCGCAAACCCGCAAACCCGCAAACCCGCAAACCCGCAAACCCGCAAACCCGCAAACCCGCAAACCCGCAAACCCGCAAACCCGCAAACCCGCAAACCCGCAAACCCGCAAACCCGCAAACCCGCAAACCCGCAAACCCGCAAACCCGCAAACCCGCAAACCCGCAAACCCGCAAACCCGCAAACCCGCAAACCCGCAAACCCGCAAACCCGCAAACCCGCAAACCCGCAAACCCGCAAACCCGCAAACCCGCAAACCCGCAAACCCGCAAACCCGCAAACCCGCAAACCCGCAAACCCGCAAACCCGCAAACCCGCAAACCCGCAAACCCGCAAACCCGCAAACCCGCAAACCCGCAAACCCGCAAACCCGCAAACCCGCAAACCCGCAAACCCGCAAACCCGCAAACCCGCAAACCCGCAAACCCGCAAACCCGCAAACCCGCAAACCCGCAAACCCGCAAACCCGCAAACCCGCAAACCCGCAAACCCGCAAACCCGCAAACCCGCAAACCCGCAAACCCGCAAACCCGCAAACCCGCAAACCCGCAAACCCGCAAACCCGCAAACCCGCAAACCCGCAAACCCGCAAACCCGCAAACCCGCAAACCCGCAAACCCGCAAACCCGCAAACCCGCAAACCCGCAAACCCGCAAACCCGCAAACCCGCAAACCCGCAAACCCGCAAACCCGCAAACCCGCAAACCCGCAAACCCGCAAACCCGCAAACCCGCAAACCCGCAAACCCGCAAACCCGCAAACCCGCAAACCCGCAAACCCGCAAACCCGCAAACCCGCAAACCCGCAAACCCGCAAACCCGCAAACCCGCAAACCCGCAAACCCGCAAACCCGCAAACCCGCAAACCCGCAAACCCGCAAACCCGCAAACCCGCAAACCCGCAAACCCGCAAACCCGCAAACCCGCAAACCCGCAAACCCGCAAACCCGCAAACCCGCAAACCCGCAAACCCGCAAACCCGCAAACCCGCAAACCCGCAAACCCGCAAACCCGCAAACCCGCAAACCCGCAAACCCGCAAACCCGCAAACCCGCAAACCCGCAAACCCGCAAACCCGCAAACCCGCAAACCCGCAAACCCGCAAACCCGCAAACCCGCAAACCCGCAAACCCGCAAACCCGCAAACCCGCAAACCCGCAAACCCGCAAACCCGCAAACCCGCAAACCCGCAAACCCGCAAACCCGCAAACCCGCAAACCCGCAAACCCGCAAACCCGCAAACCCGCAAACCCGCAAACCCGCAAACCCGCAAACCCGCAAACCCGCAAACCCGCAAACCCGCAAACCCGCAAACCCGCAAACCCGCAAACCCGCAAACCCGCAAACCCGCAAACCCGCAAACCCGCAAACCCGCAAACCCGCAAACCCGCAAACCCGCAAACCCGCAAACCCGCAAACCCGCAAACCCGCAAACCCGCAAACCCGCAAACCCGCAAACCCGCAAACCCGCAAACCCGCAAACCCGCAAACCCGCAAACCCGCAAACCCGCAAACCCGCAAACCCGCAAACCCGCAAACCCGCAAACCCGCAAACCCGCAAACCCGCAAACCCGCAAACCCGCAAACCCGCAAACCCGCAAACCCGCAAACCCGCAAACCCGCAAACCCGCAAACCCGCAAACCCGCAAACCCGCAAACCCGCAAACCCGCAAACCCGCAAACCCGCAAACCCGCAAACCCGCAAACCCGCAAACCCGCAAACCCGCAAACCCGCAAACCCGCAAACCCGCAAACCCGCAAACCCGCAAACCCGCAAACCCGCAAACCCGCAAACCCGCAAACCCGCAAACCCGCAAACCCGCAAACCCGCAAACCCGCAAACCCGCAAACCCGCAAACCCGCAAACCCGCAAACCCGCAAACCCGCAAACCCGCAAACCCGCAAACCCGCAAACCCGCAAACCCGCAAACCCGCAAACCCGCAAACCCGCAAACCCGCAAACCCGCAAACCCGCAAACCCGCAAACCCGCAAACCCGCAAACCCGCAAACCCGCAAACCCGCAAACCCGCAAACCCGCAAACCCGCAAACCCGCAAACCCGCAAACCCGCAAACCCGCAAACCCGCAAACCCGCAAACCCGCAAACCCGCAAACCCGCAAACCCGCAAACCCGCAAACCCGCAAACCCGCAAACCCGCAAACCCGCAAACCCGCAAACCCGCAAACCCGCAAACCCGCAAACCCGCAAACCCGCAAACCCGCAAACCCGCAAACCCGCAAACCCGCAAACCCGCAAACCCGCAAACCCGCAAACCCGCAAACCCGCAAACCCGCAAACCCGCAAACCCGCAAACCCGCAAACCCGCAAACCCGCAAACCCGCAAACCCGCAAACCCGCAAACCCGCAAACCCGCAAACCCGCAAACCCGCAAACCCGCAAACCCGCAAACCCGCAAACCCGCAAACCCGCAAACCCGCAAACCCGCAAACCCGCAAACCCGCAAACCCGCAAACCCGCAAACCCGCAAACCCGCAAACCCGCAAACCCGCAAACCCGCAAACCCGCAAACCCGCAAACCCGCAAACCCGCAAACCCGCAAACCCGCAAACCCGCAAACCCGCAAACCCGCAAACCCGCAAACCCGCAAACCCGCAAACCCGCAAACCCGCAAACCCGCAAACCCGCAAACCCGCAAACCCGCAAACCCGCAAACCCGCAAACCCGCAAACCCGCAAACCCGCAAACCCGCAAACCCGCAAACCCGCAAACCCGCAAACCCGCAAACCCGCAAACCCGCAAACCCGCAAACCCGCAAACCCGCAAACCCGCAAACCCGCAAACCCGCAAACCCGCAAACCCGCAAACCCGCAAACCCGCAAACCCGCAAACCCGCAAACCGCCGCAAACCCGCAAACCCGCAAACCCGCAAACCCGCAAACCCGCAAACCCGCAAACCCGCAAACCCGCAAACCCGCAAACCCGCAAACCCGCAAACCCGCAAACCCGCAAACCCGCAAACCCGCAAACCCGCAAACCCGCAAACCCGCAAACCCGCAAACCCGCAAACCCGCAAACCCGCAAACCCGCAAACCCGCAAACCCGCAAACCCGCAAACCCGCAAACCCGCAAACCCGCAAACCCGCAAACCCGCAAACCCGCAAACCCGCAAACCCGCAAACCCGCAAACCCGCAAACCCGCAAACCCGCAAACCCGCAAACCCGCAAACCCGCAAACCCGCAAACCCGCAAACCCGCAAACCCGCAAACCCGCAAACCCGCAAACCCGCAAACCCGCAAACCCGCAAACCCGCAAACCCGCAAACCCGCAAACCCGCAAACCCGCAAACCCGCAAACCCGCAAACCCGCAAACCCGCAAACCCGCAAACCCGCAAACCCGCAAACCCGCAAACCCGCAAACCCGCAAACCCGCAAACCCGCAAACCCGCAAACCCGCAAACCCGCAAACCCGCAAACCCGCAAACCCGCAAACCCGCAAACCCGCAAACCCGCAAACCCGCAAACCCGCAAACCCGCAAACCCGCAAACCCGCAAACCCGCAAACCCGCAAACCCGCAAACCCGCAAACCCGCAAACCCGCAAACCCGCAAACCCGCAAACCCGCAAACCCGCAAACCCGCAAACCCGCAAACCCGCAAACCCGCAAACCCGCAAACCCGCAAACCCGCAAACCCGCAAACCCGCAAACCCGCAAACCCGCAAACCCGCAAACCCGCAAACCCGCAAACCCGCAAACCCGCAAACCCGCAAACCCGCAAACCCGCAAACCCGCAAACCCGCAAACCCGCAAACCCGCAAACCCGCAAACCCGCAAACCCGCAAACCCGCAAACCCGCAAACCCGCAAACCCGCAAACCCGCAAACCCGCAAACCCGCAAACCCGCAAACCCGCAAACCCGCAAACCCGCAAACCCGCAAACCCGCAAACCCGCAAACCCGCAAACCCGCAAACCCGCAAACCCGCAAACCCGCAAACCCGCAAACCCGCAAACCCGCAAACCCGCAAACCCGCAAACCCGCAAACCCGCAAACCCGCAAACCCGCAAACCCGCAAACCCGCAAACCCGCAAACCCGCAAACCCGCAAACCCGCAAACCCGCAAACCCGCAAACCCGCAAACCCGCAAACCCGCAAACCCGCAAACCCGCAAACCCGCAAACCCGCAAACCCGCAAACCCGCAAACCCGCAAACCCGCAAACCCGCAAACCCGCAAACCCGCAAACCCGCAAACCCGCAAACCCGCAAACCCGCAAACCCGCAAACCCGCAAACCCGCAAACCCGCAAACCCGCAAACCCGCAAACCCGCAAACCCGCAAACCCGCAAACCCGCAAACCCGCAAACCCGCAAACCCGCAAACCCGCAAACCCGCAAACCCGCAAACCCGCAAACCCGCAAACCCGCAAACCCGCAAACCCGCAAACCCGCAAACCCGCAAACCCGCAAACCCGCAAACC